>CM076684.1:67295332-67857832 GCA_038501925.1 Xenopus petersii
CTGTAATAATGAGGCAATATCCTGTAGTTGTTGCTGACTAAACTAGCAAAACTCCATGGGGCAAATTTACTGACGGCCACATTTTCTTCAGCAACTGCCTCACACACTCAGCACCACTGCGCCAGGTGCAAATTCATACCACTATGCTAATTCTCTAAAATGCGAAGTTGCATCTCAGCAACGAACACTGCCAAATTTTTGTTAGCGTTACTTCGCAATGCGACCATTTCATAGTGAATTTTTGCTAGTGTTCATTTCTGCCTAGTGGAACTTTGCTAGCACTCTTGCGCTTAGGTTAATTTGAATAGGGTGGGTACCTAAAAGTCATATGGAAGTCTTTAATAGTAATGTTGGTGCAAATGTTTGAAGTGGCCACTTTTTAAAACAAATGTCCAGTGAGCCATAATAAAGACAGAAGAGTTCCTCCAATGCCCTAGACATGAGTCCACCCTTATATAATTGTTGCATGCCCCTCAAATTAGTTTAAAAAATTTGTTCACACATAACTTTTAATACTTTGGACTTTTGAAGTCAATTCCGCTTTAAAAAAAGGCATATCCATCAAAATTTTAATTTTATGAACCATGTTTCCCCCATACTTTTACGTCTAATATACACAGACCAGGTGGGAGTCATCCAGGGCCGACAGGCAGGGAACAAGAAGGGTAATTGACCTTTTAAAAATTGCCCAAAGGCAAAATCAGCGAATGCTTCTACTAAGCCTAGATGATGAAAAAAACGTTCAATTACTTAAAGGAACAGTGGCATCAAAAATGAAAGTGTTTTAAATTAATAAAACTATAATGCAGTGTTGCCCTGCACTGGTAAAACTGTTAACAATATAAACTATATATTGTTTACATAAATAAGCTGCTGTGACACAGCAGACAACAGATAAGATCTGTAGAACATAATGGTTTTATATGTTATCCACTGTTTAACCTGTGTCATATAGCCTTTTGTCAATCTCTGCCATTGCTACACGGCAGCTTGTTTATATGAACTATAGTAGTGTTTCTGAAGGAAACAGATCAGTTTTACTAGTGCAGGGAAACAGTAAATGATAACAATTCAAACACTTTCATTTTTTGGTGTAACTGTTCCTTTAAGCTGGCCCTTTCTGGCAAAAGACAAACCACAGTCAAGGACATATTGACATCCACTAACTCTCTTCTGACATATGGATAACTAATTCAAAAAGCTCCAGCTGCTCAACTTAAACAGAACACTTCCAACTATGACACTTTTTACAACCATACTTACAACAAGCAAAATCCGCAACCCCTCTACCTTTTCAATCTTTGGCAAGGCCGGGCCTGCCACAAAAAGGCATAATTTCAAGGATTTGCAGACTGCTGATGGACTCGCCATTGGACAACCCTCCAAAACATTTGTATAAGACCATGTGGGAAAGGAATCTGCCACAACAACTGCATAGAGGATTGGACTGCAATCTGGACCAATACCCAGAAAATGGTCACCCACAGCCGCCATCTGGGAGGCACAGGGGGCACAACTGTACCAGGCCTGGTGCCGTAAGGGGGGCCCCAGCTATGATGCACCTCCTGGATTCACTGGGCCCCTCTTTAATCGCTGAAAGCCGTTGGACTCCCTTAAAAATAGCCAAAAGCCGATGAACTCCACAAAAACAGGCAAAAGCCGCTAAAAGCCACCGAAAACTGCTCATTGGACCCGAAAGCTGCAGACTGGATTCAAAAGCTGCCAATTGGAGCCAAAAGCCACCAAATGAATCTGAAGAAGAGGATAAGCTGCTGAAGTTGGCAACTAGACCCAAAGTAGAAGAGAATGAAGAAGACCTTTATAGGTAAGTTCCACTGAACACCAATGGTCAGGCACGGATTTTGGGAGAGCCCACCTTTGATAAAGGTGCCTTCTCTTTTCTACCAACCTACTCTAATGAGAAGTCCTAAAAAAATTGTTGTAGTTATAAAAAAAAAAGAGAAAAAATTGACATAAGCGTGATACTTCTGAATGGTTAACAATATAATATTACATTATATTACAGCAAGCTTTGGTTACTTTAAGGTTCCTTCTTTAGGCTGCATTTTACTTTTTTACCACCTGAATGTAAAACTACACTGGATAGTTCTTCTGGTTGCCAGATCTTTTGGTAGCATGGAAACTGTGTTGTGTACTAACTGGAGCTTCAGCCATTCATAAATACAAAAAAAAAAAGTGTCTTGGGGCCAATTTATTCATTTTTGGGATCATGTTTTTGCCACATTTCATATAAATTGAAAAATATTAACAGGTAACATAGTTTGTTTTGTTAATCTAAAATATTATTCAAACACTGCACCGTCACGTATAATAATGATTAAATGTTATATTATTGTCAGTTTGTAAAAGAAAATATTTCTATGAAAAGTGAATTGGGATAAATGTTTGTAAGTTTGTATTGAGCATAGGTGGTTTAAACCTTTGCCAACTCCCCAGGACATAGAGACCAAATTTCCATCTGTTATTAGAGAAAATAACTTTGAGAACAAAATACATAGAAATTAAATAGAAATGGACCCACATGTTGTAAAGACCCGAATTCACTTGCCATCACTGTTTAGAAAGATGGAATCTACTCTTTTTCAAGTTCCTTAGGGTGTAAAGATAACAGGATAACATCAGAAAATGCTGACCATAGAACATGTGGACATTTATTTCATAGGTTTACAGGAAAATTATCTCACTGACTCACTCCTAATCATTCATGTACATCAGAAGCTTTCATTTTGTGAAGTCATGGTAAAATTTTTTTTATAAATTTACTCAATTAGGTAGGAAGAAGAGGATAGATTTTGACTAAATTCACTTGTGCTCTATAATCACTACAATTGATTAAAGTTTCAACTGTGAGGCAATAATGCCAATATAAAAAAATAGAGGTCATGTAATAATAGTTAACGGATCAATGAGATATTTGTAAGGCAGCATTTCCATATATATATTCATATTATTTATCAAAAAATTATGCAGTCAAGATACTTTTTTAGTGTCTTAATATGTGGTGTTAAAGAAGATTAATAATATGAAACAGTTAAAAACTAGGTGCAAATGACCACCAGAAGATGTTCTTAATTTTTATGGCGCAAAGAATCCCAAGCACACGGTCTGTAAGATCAGTGGGTACTGATATATAAAGCACATTATACAGTGGGAACTGGCATCGATAACACACTATACTGTATATGTATGCAACAGTAATGTAGTGTACATAGAAGAACTTTAATTGTATCTATGCACAAAGTTTTTCAGCTAAATAAAAATCTCTGCAAAATAACATTTTTTGTTTCAAATGTTAACAGACTCAAAATGACAGAGCAATTAAGTAATTTTACATACATTTTTAGTGATTTATAGTGTGGACTTCTGCCTGCACTCTTGTTTTGCAACATGCCATGTCTTTATTTTTGCCCCTAATCCTTAGTGTCAGAGTCATTGTTCATACCAATCGTGCCAGATTCTGCCAGCTGGATTTGTTTTGATACAATAAGAAAATACCTTGACTGAGTCTTTCTATAAAGGCAACTAAGCACGTTTTAAAATATTCATTATAGGTCTAGGATGCTAAAAATATCTGAAAGAGGCAAAAAAGGCACAAACTCAATATTATGCACTTGCATATATTGCAGTTATAGTGTCCTCCTCCATCTACTTGTATATACTGGGTCACTTTATTCCTTACTCTTCATTTCCTACTTTCTGCTGTCCCATCCCAAACCAGACTCTGAGAGGCAACTAGGACAAAACAGAATGCGGTTGGTATATAACGCAACATGGTCAAACATCATCAAAACCCACAAAATTACCCCAAGGAGTTTAACAATTTTCTCCACGTCATTATGCTCATGTGACTTTTTTTAAGGACACTGAAGTGCTAGACAGGATAACTGTATAAGGAATGAACATGTATAATTGTTATTACACGTCATTATGCTCATGTGACTTTTTTTAAGGACACTGAAGTGCTAGACAGGATAACTGTATAAGGAATGAACATGTATAATTGTTTGCAATTGACAGGGTAATACACAAGACCATCGGCAGAAAATATTAGTAAAGTTAATTTCTACATATCTGTTGCTACTTGTGTACTTTTTTTAAATAACTAAGTTGATATAAAGGGTAAGAGCATGCATAAGATGGGTTATTGGGAGGCTCTGGGCACAGGTATCAGTAACCCAAAACATACTACCATACCATACACCAATACCTAGTGCACATCCAACATGAATGCCATTTGGCACGTATAACATCAGAAAATCAGGGGATGAAGATTATGGCTGAAAATTTGATTAAAGTACAACTTTGTTACTTCTGGTATTCTCACCCACAAACATGGGAAGAGCATACAATCACCTTGCAGAAAGTGCTTTGGCTGGAATCAAACCTAGGACCCAATGCTGTAAGATGGCAATGTTAACCATTACTCCACCACACAACATAATAGGGACGCTTACTTAAATACAAAAAAGGTCATTCTATTGAGACATAAATAAAAGGACAGACGTCTGGTGCCTCCAGTGGGAAGGGGCCTTGTGAAAGCATTTGCAAAGACAAATCCTTACTGGGTAAAACATTGCCTGTTTTTGTCTATGAACCCACAAGACAGAAATACAATATAATAATTGTTGTGAACCATATATTAACCCTAGCATAATGATTATACTCAGGACACAATCACTGGTCTTCTAGCTGAACAGTTCCTCTTTTGAAACTCCTTCGTCAGACAGGCCTTTAGTCACAACCACTTGTAACAAGTGATGCATATAACTTACTTATTCTTTATACTTATACTTTAATCAGGGGCAACATAAAACAGGAACAGTGATGAGGTTCGAACTGACATTATAGCCATTAAACCTTTTAGGAGTAATCTCAACATTTTTATTCATATTACTTCATATTTCTTAAGACTTATTAATCAACTTAAACTCAGATTCAAAACTACACACCCTCTTCATATTATTTTGTGAGGCCAATGCAGTTTCTCCCAATGTTCATTATAGCAAACCGTTTGCTATGTTGGTACCAGGCCAAAAATACAACATGAAATGCACTGCAAGGACTCACGTTCTCCAGCAGTGTGATATTTTCATTAGCAATAAAAACCAATAAAACACAGGCTGATATGTGAGAATCACAAAATTCATGTAAAGTCTTAAGAGGGTCATTTTGTTTTAATGGAATTTCTTATAAACTCTTTGTAAAACACCAGACTTGACTGAAACTGGAGTGTAACTATGGAAACACAAAACAAATAGCGAATGTAAAAGCAAAGAATCTAACCTAGACTCTCCCAGCTGATTTCACCTGTTTACTGCTACAACCTTTCAAAAGGGAATCAAGCAACCAAGTTTTATTAATTACAGTTTCTGTTTTATGTGCCAATAATATTCCAGTCCCTACTCAGAGTGTAATATTTTGTGACACTTTTAGTAGTAAAAGCAAAAATATGGCCCATATGGTGTACAAATGAATACCTTTATTTACATAAATCAGAACCACATTTAAAAATATATACATGCACTTTTACTAAATAAATAAATGTTTCATACAGCTATCAGTGTTGAACATTTGCTTTAGCTTATCCAAAGGGGAAAAAAGCATTTCTATGTGTACAATACAAGCCAACTTCCTTTAAGAGTAACTGACATGTTTACTCAGATTTTAAAAATATTGGAGAAGTATTATTAATCATACTCTTTTAACTCTTTACAGCATCATGTTATGAAAATAAATGATCACTGAACTGAACAAATAACCAATAAAATCATGCATTAACTAAATATAAACTTGAATGAGATATCTTTATTTTACAATATACAGATACACTGTATTTGACACAGAGAGAAAGATTTCAAGAAATCTAGATCATTTTATCTATGGACCATGGACCTCCTGAGATCTCCAGGGCTTAAGTAAATGCTCATGATAAAGTTGCACCTGTTTTCAATTATCAGGTTGCCGTACTTTATAGTTCACTTCACCAACCTTTTTAATAATTTCGTAAGGCCCCTGCTACTTGGCCAGGAACTTACTTTCAGCTGTGGGAATACTGTAAGTACCAAGACTTTATCACCAGGAATAAAGATCCTTACTTTTGCCGTCCTATTATAAATCCTGCTTTGGGCCTCCTGGGCTTGGGCCATGTGTTCTTTTACAATAGGTAAAATGGCTGTAATTCACTCCTGCATTTGAGCAATATGTTCTACCCCTGTCTTATAGGGGGTAGGCTCCTGTTCCCAAGTTTCCTTAGCTACATCTAGCAGACCCCTGGGATGTCTACCATACAGTAACTCAAAGGGGGCGAGCCCAGTAGATGCTTGTGGCACCTCCCTGATCGAGAACAACAAAAATTGCAGTAAGCAGTACAAATTTTTCCCAGAGTTACAATATCGCTTTATATCTCCAACCATCCCAGGCTAAAAGAACCTCTGAATGATTATTTCTGTAGTTTTATCAACTCCCATGTGGCATCCAAATACTTGTCTATGTGCCATATCTAATACCACCTTTCTATATTGCTGGGGTACCATGAGCTGATCTATAATGTCACCCCTTACTTTGCTCACATGATATAACAGAGCCTGGTTTAGGGCCATGTGTGGAATCCCCAATTTTATATTTTCTCTAGCATTGCTCAGAGTGGGGTCCCTCATTTAGGCAGTTCCAAGGTTGTCTCTGGAGACCTCTAAATCGAGTACCATGTCCTCTACCCCCTCTTCAAGGCCTGCAAGCACTTCTAGGGGTGAGGGAACATCAGGAGTACAACCCACCCTTCCCAGCTATAGTCTGGTGATCCCATTGGTGGCTAATAAAAGGGCAACCAAGTTTGAGAGTTTTACTTTGAAAGCAGCAAGTAAGTTGCAGGTAAAACGTAGTCCCTTTCTAAAATTTATAACAAAGCAATAGAATTCTTAATGAATCAGATGCAATTTGAGTGTAGGACTGGCTAGATGACTTTGATTAGTTGGCCAGCTTAAATATATTGCAATATATGGACAAACAATCCCTGTTTTGTTTAAAGGGTAAGGCATTTTTTAGTAGCTGTATGCATAAAATGTCTCAATGTCTTACATACTGTATATTGAAAATGGGTTGAGTGCAGGGGCACCTTCCTGATGACGGCTCGAGTCTAAAAGCTGAAACGTTGAATAAACCCATTTTTTCTGTTGTGGCTTGTATAGCCAGGGTGTACGGTTGGGATATATATAACGTAATATTCAAGAGAATATTTTGTTACATATATCATCCTTGAGAAAGGTCCTAACAAGGACTGAAACGGACATTGATGCAACAGAAATAAATGAGAATGTTTTATATATGGGAGTGCTGGTTCTCTTGAATATTACGTTTTATATATATATACACACACACCCACACACACACACACACACACACACACACACTTGGGAGATAAAAATGTTACCCTTGACTTTTGTAGTTAATCCATCAGGGAATGCACATGGGACAACACTAATATATAAATATATAGTTCATATTCTCAGATCACTCCATTGGCTCAATGGCTTGTAGAATTGTAAAGCTCTTATTAGTTACATCTTAATAAACAGCTTTAACGTTACAGTTCTTTTATGGAGCCATCTTAAAACTACATGTTTTATAAGCCCTTGGAGTGAGCTGATGAAAATATACAAGAAAAATTAAAGAGATAGCTGCCACTGTGTAAGGTGTCAACAAAGAGACACTGGCTCAAAACATGTTGTGTGCATTAACCGTAGCAGTGAGCTCTGTATGAAACAGAACTTGTAGTCTTTCCACACAATCCTGGCCTTTCTCCGCCTTTTATGATTACTATTGATGGCATGCTCATTCACCCTATTAATTAGGCACAATACTGTACTTGGGTAATAGACAACCATCTTCTCAATCGTATGAATGCCACTGCAATAACACTTTAAGAGAGAACCTCTTCATCCTATGTTAAAATATTTATCGTGGCTGCCTATTAAAGGTTAGTAAACAAAATCCTTCAAAGCCCTTCACTCTTTTAGTCTTTACTACATTTCTCTACATGTCTCAATATATTCTTGGCTGTCTCATTTATTCCTCTCAGGGTGACAATAATTTAACACCATCAACATCCACTACCATCTTTCATCCATAGCTGAAAGGTGATTTTTTTTTTTGGGTAGGCTTAAGATGACCACACACAGGCTGCTTAAAGCTAGAGGTGGGAGTGCTTTTCAACCCTAAAATGTTCTGAATCAAAAAGTATTTACACCTGCTCTTATTTGTGATTGCTGGTAAAGAATGTTTGTGGATACACTATTTCATTAATAATGTACAGCTTCTTATTGTGGGGCATTGCCATCTTGTTTTTACAACACTGCCACCCTGTAAGTAAGGTGCCCTTAGTACACAATCACCTACTGTGTTGATCACTATGATTTAAAACTTTTTGTACATGGTAAAGTATGGAATAAAAACAGGATGCTGTTAGTTATGCAAAAATTATAAAGCTCCTCTTCCTAGTACAATATAAGTAATACCCAAAAGTCATCAACATTTTAAAATGAAAGCTTTTCATATTGCAATCTATGCAAACACATAAGTACTTTTGCTTTGGTTTTACTTAAAAGAAATGTCAACCCCAAAAAACATTTTTTGCTTAATAAAAGAAAACACAATTCTAAACAGCTTGTATGTGTATGTATTGCTATTCAAAGCAGTGTTTGTCTGCCCCTTTCAATCCTCTACTGGCTCAGACTTTTGATACAATGTAAGACAAGGCAGCTGAATAAAAGACCGGTCTTTTAGTGATGTGCAGGCCGGCTCGATACCCACGGATCGGGCTGGTTTGGGCCAACCTTAGCACACCCTTTGCTGGTACCCGCTTGTGACCTTACACTACCCTTACACCTGCCCTGCCCCTTTAGTGACATCATCAGTGGGGCTGGTCATCGCAGGTCTATACTGTATATAGAGGGTAAGAGTCGGGTGCGGGTCAAGTTTTTCTGCACCTACACATCACTACTGTCTTTGCTGGGGTTGACTTGTCCTTTAACACATCATTTTGACACCTGTGCATTTGTTCATTTAACTAAAAAAAGTCCATTTAAAAATGATTTGGATGTATAACTTATGCCACATACTTTTCTATGTGACAAGAACTTAATAATGTTTTTTTTCCACTTTAAGGAATGAAGAGAAATAGAATTTGCCTCAGGCAAGTATTGCACAAAACATGAATAAGGTGCTTTATTGTACTTGTATTGTATTTTTTTAAAAAAAAAAAAAAAATTAAAAAGTGTAGGCATCAGCAAAATCAATACTTGTGGTTGTTTTGTACTAAATAATTACAGAAAATGTAAGACAATTTGCAAAAAAAAATCAAATAAGACAAGAAAAAAACATTTACAAAAAAAACCCCAAAATGTCAAAAAGTGCTTCAAATACAAGAATCTAAAAAAAATATATGGCATCTAAAGTGAATACCATGTACCATAAAACTTCATACTTAAAGTTAATATTAAGGTTAACTTTCCCTTTAATTATTTTGCACTAACAGTCTAAATATGTATAAGCCCCAGCCATTAGATCAATTTGCAATTGACCAATGCTGTCCATCTACAAGGTTGGTTTGGAGGGTCCAAATGATATTGAAATCCAATTATTTGGCATTTATGTGGACTGCATCTTAAAACATTTAACTTTACTAAGTGATTACAGTAAAAAAGCATAAAAAAAGATTTATGTTTTAAGTTCAGCCTTACATGCAAGACTGTCTCACTTAATAAAAATGTCTTTCTCACATTCTCATATTCAAGCACGCACAAGCTTTTTTAGTAACAGGCTCCCATTCACACACAAACTATCCCTTATAAGTTGTACATACTAGAACATACAGACCTTTTCTTACATTTAAAGGGTCTTTCTTCTCTCTCTGGGGTTATCACATGGCTGCATTTCTTATTTATCCACAAGAGTCAAATAAATGCAAAGGAAACCCGTGAAGATGATACAGGGGAATGTTACCATAGACCATGTAGAAAGCCATGGCAAATGTTCCCATCACATATTTGGTTTCACCCTGTACTACCCATGCTTTCCAGTCTTTTCCCTTTCAGGAGTAATACACATGCACACTTGAGTGTGTGCCTTGGGATTCCCAGGAGCTATATTATTGATTAAGTCCTTTGCCTGCTCTCAACATTGAGAACCAAGAAGATAGAGAATGCAAGAAAAAAATAATTTAGTTCTAGTTCCCTTTTAAAGGTAGTCCCTTGTCAAAAGTATGATTCACTATTCTTGAAATTCACTAGCCTTGCCTTTACCTGATTTAAAACAATGGCAACTATCAAAAATACCATTTTGTAATTTTTAATGCTTGAATTTTTGTTCAACAATCGGTTGCAACAATGTTCTACATCTTTACAAAGTACGTTAGCCAGGTTCTCAACCAGATTAATAGAAGTGGTTCTTTCAAAATGACAGAAATTTGACAGGCTGTTATTGCTACTACAGTAATACACTGTAGATTGGCTTCCTGTACTGCTTGCCTGTTAATGACAGCTAGAATTACTTTGTGAAAATGCAACTTTTGGATTTCATTGGAAGACTGTTCTGCCATAATCTCCAAAGTCATTTACAACTTTCTACCTAGTTATTGCCAAGATAAAGCCCCGTTGGCTGCAGTTTAGGACTTGAAAATATATTTCAAATAAATTAAACATTTAATACTAAAATAAATCTTTTGTGATTATTTTTTATTTTATATCCAAAATGAAGGTCTTATTATCTAAGGGAACAAAGTACTAGGAGCAAAAAATCTTCACAAATGTCCAGGTTCTTTTTTCCCTAAAACCACAGCATGATTATACCAAACTGGTAATTGGCAGATAGAAAATTGCATTTAGATGTATACATGTTGCACCCATGACAACGTGGATGCAACATGTGCTTATACTATACTGTAGTTAGAGGCTACTATCCCAGGTGATCTGCCATTTAAAATGTAATACAATTATGGGATCTTTTTTCGGGACCTGGGGCTTTCCGGATAATGGATCTTTCCTAATTTGGTTCTTTTTTTTTTGTAAATTATTTATTTATAGCAAATTTTTAGTAAGGGTACAGAAAGAAAAAAAAAGGAGGGCAGATTACAAACCAACATAAAGGGGGGGGAAAGAAAATCCAATATTCTGTTTCACATCCATTATACTATATCTACCTTATCGAAAAGTTAGCAGTAATCTTGCCTTAATAATCTTAAAAACAATATATAGCTTACAAAATACAGCCAAATGAAAAAATGTCAGTCTCTTAGAATATTTCTTGCCGACCCCTTCACAGTCTCTCAACTGTATATGAATCCAAAATCGAGCATATATATACCCCCTGGAAGGGATATGTATAAGAAGCGATCAGCGCCTGTGGCAACAGAAATAAAAAACAAGCATAGCGCAATATGTTCACAATATAAGATATCACCCCGTGCGTGCACTGGATGTTAAATAGATGTGTTCTCCCCTTCTCCTTCAAATGACTGTTAATGAGGGTATAAAGTGGCAATACAGGTGAAAAGAAGAAAGGAAGAATGCTTTTCCTGTGAAATGAAATATATTCCAGGGATGAAGTGCCTCCACCTTCTGTATAAAATGCCTACTTACAAACCACTGTCGTGGTATGGTGCATTTAACATGAAGCCCTTTCTGGTCCCTCCTTCAGAGTTCACCACTCCTTCCAAGTCCCCAGTCAGGAATAAAACCGATAATAGTGTAATACCGTTTATTTAAAAACTAATTAAAAACAATTAAAAATTCACACTCACATTTACCCTTACGGGTTTTTGCACATTGAGTCCAATAAACAGTTTTTCTGGGGTTCCCAGGGGCAATCCTGTCAGCTCACTCCGAACTCCTGCCAGCTCACTCCAGGTGCCTTGCTTCTAGGTTGTTGTGTCCCCCAAACTATGCCTAACGCGTTTCGCTGGGTGTTACCAGCTTCCTCAGAGGCCATGTTTGTTTGTGTACTTCCTTTTAAAGCCCATTTCAGCGTGTCCGTTTGGTTTCCGCCTTCACTTCCGGTTTATGCGTTCCAACTGGTGCGTTCCAGCGTCCTCACTTCCTCTTTGGCGCATACAATTCTCAGTCTTCTCCACATTGTACCGAAGGCAACATCTTTCTCTCCCACGCTTCCTCTATATCGCTTTTTTGATTTGATACCTTATTTATTCATCAGTTTACAAATAAACCAGTTTTAAGTGTATATACAAAATGCATGTTTTTTAGCAGCATATAAGAATAACGATCAGAGGGGATCATGGGAAATGTAGTTCTCCCTGTTTTTTTCAAATCAACAGACTTTCTTTTTATACATATATATATATATACAAAAATACATACTTTTTAACAGCATATAAGAGCAACAATTAAAGGGAATCATGGGAAATGTAGTTTTTCCTATTTTTTTCAAATTTCAAAACTTTCATTTCATACATTTTTTCATTAATCTCCCATACATATATTCACCTTATATTATTATTTTACTCCTCTATTCCCTGTTTACATTTATATCTTTCTTCTATTAGACAAAAGCTTATCTTATGATTAACCCATAGTGAATCTTTCTCATATTTTGATTATGTGTTTTTCCCATATTCCTGAATTTTTTATTGGTTTTTATGTTCAATATTTTTCATAAAAAAGCTCTTAAGTTTATATCTACATTTAACCCTTGTGGTATAAAAGTGTGCATTTTGTAAATCCATTTGCTTTCTTCTTGTAATGTTTTCCTTATTAAATCTCCCCCCTCTCCAATCTTTTTGTACTGTGCTTACACCCCAAAATTTCAAATCTTTGGCTTTCTGATTATGACACTAGTTTGACACACTATGATTCATGACTCCCTCTCTATGTTTCTTACATGTTCGTTGATCTTAAATTGTACATAATTCATATTCATCTCAAAGGCAAAAATCACAAAAAATTAAACAGAATAAGGATAAGAAAAGAGATCACTATCTGGCAAATTATCCATATTCTAATCTAGTTACTTGAATGGTGGACATTTATTTCATCTTTCTCATATCATGTATCAAGGGTCAGCATTGGGTTTTCCCCTAATTTTCCCCCACGGAGCCCATGTTCTCCATAAAGTTTTAATTTTCCCTTTTTTTAATGCGGTTAATTCCTCAAAGTTTTTTTTATCTCTTCTATCGTTTTAACCCATTCTAAAATTGTCGGTATATTAGGGGATTTCCACTTTTTAGGAATTAAAATTTAAGCTGCCTGTATCATGAAAATTGTCAATTGATTTTTAATAATTTCACCTTTCATTGGGTCAAGATGTAAAGAAACCAAAACCGAAATGTCTGATACCTTTCCAAGGGGTGTTATTTTTTGTATATTGCCCAAAATCTTTCCCCAAAACTCTTTTATTTTTTCACTTTCGAACCATATATGAAGTGGGTTCCCTTCACTCACATGACATCTCCAGCATCTATTATCCGCTTGCGGGAACATTTTATGCAGCCTCGACGGAGTATAGTACCATCCCATTAACAGCTTATAATTTGTTTCTCGGGTCTTTGTAGCTATAGAACCCTTATGCATGGACAACATAATTTTCTGCCACAATAAATCATCTATATTAAGTTTTAAGTCAGTCTCCCATTGTTTTTTCTTAACACTCTCCCTAGGAAGCTCATTATTTACAATGGAATTATATATTACTGAGAGTGGTTTCCTTATTCTGGCCAAACCAGAAATTAAACTTTCCCACCAACTTAAAGCTCTCTCTACTTTACACAAAACTAAGGAATTTAAAAAATGCTGTATTTGGTTGTAACACCACATATCACGTGGATGTTTCCCCCAAATTTTTTGAATATTATCCAATGATATTACTGATATCCATCTGAAATAAAATTTGAGACCACTGTCCATTTATTATTTATTTCCCCCCACTGGGCCACTAGTGCCCATAACAAGTTTATTTCGTGCCAATTTTTTAACGTTGCACCCAACAAAGGGTGTTGTCTGGTCTCCTTAGTTGTGTTTAATTCTCTTCCACAAATCAAACACCTCAGAGGAATCACAGAGAACTCTTGTTCTACACCTACACCACTTCCACCTTGCCTCTCCTCCATGAACCAACCCAGAACACGGCACAAATGAATTGCCACATAATACAAATAAATATCTGGTACTGCTAGACCACCATATTTTTTGGTAATGTTAGTATCTTGTATTTTACCCTAGGTTTTTTGTTATTCCAAATAAATTGTGTTATTATGGTTTTGATTTTGCTAAAAAAGCCTTTAGGAATCCAAATCGGAATCATTTGCATTGTATATAATAATTTAGAGGGAGAATCATCATTTTTATAACCTGTATCCTTCCAAACCAAGATAATTGAAATTTATTCCATTTAGACAGCAGGTTTTGTATATCTTCTATTAATGACAGAAAATTAATTTTATAAAGCTTTCTCAAATTTGCTGGAAGAAATACTCCTAAATATTTTATAGCTGTTTGAGCCCAATTGAAAGGGAAGTTTCTTTCTAACCCTTTTTGTTCCTGCTCTGTTAAACTCACATTCAAAGCTTCGGATTTACTATTGTTGATTTTGAAATTTGACAGTTCACTAAAACACTTCAATAATGATAATAAGTTGGGCAATGAGATATGTGGCTTAGTAATAATAAATAGAAGATAGTCCGCAAATGCTATGGCTTTATATTCCACCCCATTAATACTTAAGCCAGCTATGTTTACCCTATTCCTTATCTGTGTTAACAGAACTTCCATTACCATTATAAATAAAATTGGCGAAAAAGGGCATCCCTGTCTTGTACCATTTTCAATTTTTACCTGGTTCGACAGGGTGTCGTTTATCTTTATTCTTGCTGATGAATTTTGATATAATGCCATAATTTTGGAAACTATATTATCCCCTATCCCGAATCCCCTCAATGAACATCTAAGGAAGTCCCATGAAATTCTGTCAAACGCCTTCTCGGCATCCAAGGTAAGTAACAGACATGGGATCTTCCTAGACTGGGAATAGTGAATTAAAGACAAAATTCTAATTGAGTTATCCTTCCCCTCTCGTGCAGGCACAAATCCTGATTGATCTACATGAATTATCTTTGTTATAACAAGCTTTAATCTATTCACAATTATTTTTGCATACATTTTATTATCTATATTTATTAATGATATAGGTCTGTAACTAGCACAAACTAGGGGATCTTTATCAACTTTAGGAATCAATGTTATGTGTGCTTCATTTGCTTGTTTAGATGGGGGGAACTCCTCACTAATTCGATTAAAAGAGTTTACCAAATATGGGGTTAAAACTTCTTTAATATTGAGCTCCATAACCATCCGGGCCTGGACTCTTATTATTTGGTAATGCTTGTATTATATTATATACCTCTTTGTCAGTAATTGTCGATTCCAGCATTTCTCTTTGTTCCTGTGAAATTTGAGGGAGATTTGCTTCTTTAATATAAGTTTTGATTTTATTTATCTCATTTGTTGACAATGGATTATCTTTAATCCGATATAATTGTTGGTAATATTCTTGAAAACACTCTTTTTTTCTTAGTTCCATAATGTATATTTTGATTCTTGTCTTTTATAGCATATATATAAGATTTCTCTTGTTGTTTTTTAAACTGTTGGGCAAATAACTTGCTACTTTTATTATTGTATTCATAAAAATTTTGTTTTGTTCCTAAATATGCTTTTGCTGTTTTAATATCTAATAACGCTTTTAAAGCCATTCTCTTACTCTCTAATTGTGTCAGAGTTAGTTTAGCTAAGGTTTGTTTATGCACTTTTTCTAGTTCCTGAATTTCTTTAATTAATATATCTATTTCTTTTTTTCTTTCTTTTTTTATCTTTCTTCCTAAGGAAATCAAGTATCCCCTCAGAACACATTTCTGGGTTTCCCACAATAGAGTTGGATTCGTACCTGGTAAGTCATTTTCTTTAAAAATTTGAATAATATTTTTTTTTATTGTATTGACGTATTCTTCGTTCAGCAACATGTATTCATTAAATTTCCACCTAAATTCAGGTTTCAATGTCTTAGGAACAACAAAAATAATAGATACCGGTGCATGGTCTGAGAGCAGAGGACTTCCTATCTCTGCTGCTCTCAGGACATGCACCCAATCTTGTGACAATAATATATAGTCTAGCCTAGCATAGCTATTATATTGTTTCGCATAATGAGAATAATCCCTTTCTTTTGGGTGAAGACTCCTCCGTGTATCAATTAATCTTAAATTCTGAAATATTAATTTTATCCTTTTTAGTACCTTGTAAGACACTGCTGATTTTAGAAGAATCTATCAAGGGATTTAATGCAATATTTAAATCTCCCCCCATCATTACTAAACCCTCAGCAAATGCTTTAACTTTTATTTCAATATCTTTTATTACATTATATTGCCCTGAGTTTGGGAGGTATATTGACCCAATGGTTATTTTTGTTGTTGCTATTTCCCCTTTTATTAGTATAAACCTACCCCTTTTATCCCTTAAAGTTTCCAAACATTTAAATGGGAAGTTTTTATGTATTATGATCATCACTCCCAATGACTTTTTTTCTGGCCCTTTCTTTTCACCCTTTTCTTTTAACTTTAAAGGATAAGTAGGAGAAGAAAGGATGAGGATAGGGCGTGGTCTGATGTTGAGCTGCATGGCAGCGTAGTGCTGGAGATCCGTTAAGGGCTCCCCTCATATCACCAAAACGACGGTCAGACGAGATGGGCAAGCACACCAGAAGCAAGCCGGAAAAAGAGAAGCAAGTGGAGAGGCAATCGGAGGAGAGGTCTGTTCAAGCTGGTAAGGAAATAGCGCCTATGTTTAAACAAGGGGAACGAAAACGGAACACTCCTAAAATGGCGCTGTCTGCTGCGAGAAGGGCGCTAACAA
The DNA here is from genome assembly GCA_038501925.1 of Xenopus petersii. NCBI lineage: Eukaryota > Metazoa > Chordata > Amphibia > Anura > Pipidae > Xenopus > Xenopus petersii. The sequence goes on from CM076684.1 coordinate 67,312,264, forward strand.
GCGGAACGCAGGAAGGCGATTCTTCCGAGGCAGAAAGTGTAAGTGATACAGATGCGGACTGGCAAACTTACCTAAAAGCACTTCCAACGAAGCATGATATAAAGGAGCTGCTACATGAGGCAACGGCCGGTATCAAAACGGAGTTGCAAGAGATAAAGCAGGATCTATCAGTAATGGCGTCTAGAATTGATACGCTGGAAAATAATCAAGGTAAACTGTTACAAAATCAGAAAATTTTACAGAAGACCTTGATACTGCAGGAGAAACAATTGGTGGATATGGAAAGGCATATGGATTATATAGAAAATAGAGGCAGGCGTAACAATATAAGGGTCCGGGGCATTCCAGAATCAGTCCTAAAAGATGATATAGACTCTGTGTTGCAACAATTATTTAACAATATTTTGAATAAAGAAGTACACAGTGGAATAAAACTGGATAGAGCCCATAGAGTCCCAAAACCAAAAGGAGCGCCGGTGATTGCCTCGAGGGACATTATTTGCTGTGTGCATAATTATAAAGTAAAAGAAGAGATTCTATATAAAGCCAGAACCGTCCCCAATTTAACTTTTGCAGATAATAGTATAAAATTATTTCAAGACCTATCCCGCCAGACGCTGATAAAGAGAAAACAGCTCAGACCTCTCACAGAGATCCTCAAAGCAAATAATATGCATTACAGATGGGGATTCCCATTTTCATTACAAGTGCAAAAAGATGGAATGCAATTTGTGCTTAAATCACCTATTGAAACCAAAGAATTTTTCTCTTCACTCCAGTTGGAAGTGATACCAATGCCGGGATGGGATGTCCAACTGAATTCTAGGGATGCTACGGACTACAACTTAGAGCAATTATGGACTGATCAAGAAGCTCCAAGAAGAACATCGCGGAGGTCAAAGAACTTAGAGACATAACATTAGCCGTGAATGGACTAAATGGTAGTCTGCAGTTTTTCATATTGATGCCCAGTAATGTAACGTATAATTCTTTTTTTTTTCTTTTGTTTTGTTGAGGTGATTGAGGGGGGCCGTGGGTATACTCACTAATGTCAATTTCTGTCCCAGCAAGTTCCCCATCTTTACGTTCCCTACATATTCCCAGCCACAAATCTCTTCCGCCCTTGCTCCAAGGGGTTACCCAGGTCCTAAGGGTAGTGACTTTTTTTTTGATCTACTTCTGGTAATTTTTTTTTCTTTTTTTCCTATTTTTATATGGTGGTAGAATTGATACTCATATATACAATGCATTTGGAAATTTTGGGGGACACTGTAATGTATTGAAGGATTAAGATTAAACAGAAGGTTAAAAAAGGTTTCTAAATTTGATAATGTACTGTATAATATGGATAATATTTTATGCAAGATGAACTCCTTAAATGTTAATGGTATTAACGAACCATGTAAAAGAGCTCAGATCCTCCATGATTATGCAGTTCAGAAAGCACAAATTTTACTTTTACAAGAAACGCATTTTAAAGAAGAATCACATCCTAAAATAAACTCAAAACAATACTCTCAAGTTTATATGAGTAATAATCCTAATTTGGTTCTTCATACCTTAAGTCTAATATAAAATAATGTAAACATTACATAAACTCAATAGGCTAGTTTTGTATGAATAAGGATTAATTGTTTCTAAGTTTGGATCAAATAGAAGGTACTGTTTTATTATTACAGAGAAAAGGGAAATATTTTTTTTTAAATTTGTATTATTTGGATAAAATAGAGTCTATGGGAAACAGCCTTTGCGGCATTCTGAACTTTCTGGATAACAGGTTTCCCAATAATGGATCCTATACCTGTACCTCAAAGGTTATTAGAATTATTATTATAACTATTTTTACATGCTTTCACTTTCAAATTCAGTGAATCAAATCACGGTCTCTCGCATGAGATTCCACATCAAAGGCTGATCACTTAGGGGCAAATTCACTAAGCGCCGAAGCGCCGAACGCTAGCGTTACTTCGCTAGCGTTTGGCATTTTTGTTACTGCGCAAATTCACTAACGAACGCTGGCGTAGTTTCGCTAGTGTTACTTTGCACCCTTACGCCTGGCGAAGTTTCGCTAGCGACGTAACTACGCAAATTCACTAACACGCGCAGTGTACTGAGCGCTACCTTTTACGCTAGACTTCCTTTGCCGCCTCAGACAAGGCGAAGCGTAATAGAGTAGATAGGGATTGCTTCAAAAAAAGTCAACATTTTTTCTAAGTCCCAAAAAACGCTGGCGTGTTTTCTACATTATGGGTGATAGGCTGAAAAAGATCGAAATTTTTTTTGGGGCTCCCCTCCTTCCCCCCTACATCTCCTGACTCATGGCAACTTACCTAGACAGTGGGCACATGTGTAGGGCAAAATAAAATTTTTATTTGATGTTTTGAAGCTTTTCTAGCCATTTGTAGTGCTGATACGTATTCCTCCATTGAAATTTGAATTTGGCACGTATGCAAATTAGCCTTCGCTAGCATAACTTCGCTTTACTTAGCGAATCAACGCTAGCGCAACTTCGCAACCTTACGATACCCCTGAGCGCAACTTCGGATTTTAGTGAATTTTTGAAGCACTGGCGAAACTACGCCTGGCAAAGTGTGGCGAAGTGCGGCGAAGTGAGGTGAAGTTACACCTGACGCAACTACGAATCTTAGTGAATTTGCCCTTTAGTCTTTAGGCCAATTCCTATAGATGGCCATACACAGGCAGATTTAGCTGGCTTTCTGTGAACAATCCTATTGGCTTAAAGGAACAGTAACATCAAATAAAATAAAAGTGTTTTAAAGTAATACAAATATAATGCAGTTTAGCTCTGCACTGGTAAAACTGGTGTGTTTTCTTCAGAAACACTACTATTGTTTATATAAACAGGCTGCTGTGTTTCTGAAGCAAACAGATCAGTGTTACCATTAAATTAATTTAAATTTAATAATTGTTTGAAAGATTTATTCACCCATCCATTTGAGGAGACTTTGGTCTAGTAGGTTGCAAGATCTCAGATATATATATTAATCAATGGCTATCTGTCCCTTTGTTTACTTTTGCAAAAGGCATGCACAATGAACAATGGTTTAAAGATGATTGTCTGACACAAACATCCACTGACCAGTTTCATTGTTTAAACCTGTTCAGTCAACTGTTGGGTTGAATTTGTTGTATTTGCACCCTATCAATCTAACCATAAGTAGATGATTGTATCGGATTGTACTAAAATCGGTTCTTACAATGAAATCTATGTATGGCCACCTATCTAAGCTTTATTTCGATTATGGAGTTGTTTGATCAACACTTTACCAATTAACCGTGTATCCTCTCAGTAATAGAACGGAGTACATTATGACATGCTTATAGCTTATACAGTATAAAGATTAGATTATGCAATGAAAGTGCTGTTTTTTGGAACTGTTCCATCTTCTTTCTGTAACAGTGACCACATATTGCAATACTAATGCACAGCAGGAGTCCTGTTTGTTTTATTTGTATCTCATTTCATGTCTTGTCTTAAATAATTATATACATCACAATTTTGTAAGATAACATCTGGGCAAAATGTGGAACTAATAGTACTAGTATACAACAATTCCAAAAGAAAATAAATAATATGATGCAATGAAAGTCAGCCACACAGTTGGTACAACAGTGCCAACATTCGTAATCTTCCAAAACTGAGAACATTATTACAAAAATATAATATGTTAAATGATACTCTGTTATTTTATGTAAGAATGAATATATGTGCCTTAAACTAAAAAAAAATAAACATGTTTTAATTTGAAATAGACCATAGAATTACATTTGAAGGTTTAAATCAACCTTCAAAAAGCACTTTTAGAAAGTTCAGATGTTAGAAACAAATGCGATTTTATTATAGTCTCATCTAAATTCACTCTGAGGTTCTCTATAATAGTAGATGAGCAAACATTTTTTCGCCCTTTATGGATTTGAAGTGAAATTTTGCATTTTTGAAACCGTGGCAAAAGTTCACAAAAATGCAGTTTGCATTTTGCAACAAAAATGGACTCCAATGTATTTTCCATGAAAAAAGCTGCTGCAGTTGAACTCCATTATCTTCAATGCTTTAGCTGTTTTGTGAATTTGCAGTTTTGCAAACATTTTACCAAAGTAAAATAGAACTGATGTGCTCATCATTATTTTCTTGTGAATTATCTGTTTTAGTTGGCCATACACAGACAGATTAAAGATGACAATGTCGGTCTTTTAGACCAATTCAGCAATTTATCTGCACGTGTGTGGGGGGGCTTCCGACGGGTCTCCATGATCAATATCAAGCCGACAATCAGCCTGATATCAATCAGGCAGGTTTGATCTTTCCTGCGATCGAGGACTGCATTGGACAGATATGCGGTTCAATGACCTGTCGATGCCCATTTCCTTAGTTATAATCTGGTATAATCCGCTCTGCCTTTGCTAGGCATATCGGGTTAAGATCTTATCATGTATGGTCACCTATACTCTTACCACTGCTCACATCTCACCACCAATATTCTGCTTTCACCTTTCAGATTAATGTACCTTTCTGCTGGTTTATCAAATTCTGTCCTCCAACAACATATCTTCAAAGTTTAAAGGGGATTCAAAGTTAAAAAACAATATTGCACATACTGTTTGTAAACCTTAAAAGAAGCATATTTGCAATGTACTTCAATTAGAAGTTTTGTACAGTTTCTTTAAAATAACCAATTATATGCAGCTGAATTAACCATTAGTTTCCTCTCCTATCTGAAGCTGCACACAGGACCTTTCCTGGCCGGCCAGCTAGAGTAGTAAGAAAACTATTCAGAACTGCTGCACTTGACTGCATTCCAAAGGGCAGGGAAGCAGAGTGGGGTTGTTTCATTTGTTTATTTGTCATAGAGACTAATCTCAGTGAAAAGAACCCCACTCTGTTTCCCTGCCCTTCGGAATGCAGACAAGTGCTCTGGCCTCTCCTTTAATACCATGATTCAGCAGTCCAACCTTTCTTTAGATGTCAAATAGAGGTTAAATAATAAATAAATATATGAAACACATGAAAACAACACATTAATGGAATAATCATATGTCTAATAATAACTTGAGAAGGATAAATAGACCACCAGCCCAATATTTTTGGGGTTTGAGCTCTGAAGATTCCTGTACAATAATTATAATATATATATAATAATGTATTGGGTGTCTAGAGTTTATTTTGTATCTCAAACTATGTAAAGCATATAAAATAAATCACAGTTTGTCAGGGATTGGTAGAGAGTGCTAAGGAGGAATAGGGGGGGAATGTGAATCATTCAGGCAGGAGCTGACACTGTATGGACAGGAACAGGACAGAGAAGGCAAAAAAATATGTGACTGGACAGAAAAGGACAGAGAGGGAAAATAATCTGTGATTGGATGTAAACAGGAGAGAAGCAGGGTGAAGAGTCAAAATGGTACAGGAGTAGAACCAATCAAGACTATGACGAAGACTCTGGACAGAAAAGGATGGTGTGGGTGAAGAAAAAGGTGAGGATGGGAGTGAGAAGGAGGACTGGAGCAGGAGGACTGGAGCAGAAGCAGGACAGACAGAAAGAGAACTAGGACAGGACTATGTGCAATAACAAGCAAAGAACAGGATAGAAACTAGGCAAAAAGTGGCCAGTGGCCAGAGCAGGTAATGAGAGGACAGTGCCTTAGTGCTCAAGTAAGGCCAATGCTCAGGCACGGCCTGTGAGGAGGGCTGGGCTAATATAGGGCAGGGTCAGCCTTGATTGGCTGATCCCAACCCACCAATAAAGATACTGGGTTGAAATAGCTAAGCCCAGACTTAATACCTATAGCTCACTCTCTGGTTATAAAATTAATTGGGACAAGTCTGAGGCTCTACCCCTTTGCATGCAGGCCCCACTATTGAACACCTTGAGATCTAACTTTAGTTATAAATTGAAAATGGATTCATTGACTTATCTTGGGGTTCGTATCTCTCCCTTGTATAAGGATCTGTTTAAATTGAACCTTCTCCCACTTATTCAGCAAACTAAATTGTTATTTCATAAATGGTCGGATTACCCTCTATCATGGTTTGGGCGTATTGCAGCACTCAAAATGAGTATTTTACCAAAATTTTTATACTTTTTTATTTTATCTCCACTCTGACTGAAATTCTAAGGTCTTTCCATAAATTTATATGGGGCAATAAAAGGCATAGACTATCTAAATCGGTATTAACAACTAACAAACTGCAAGGGGGATTACGAGTACCATCCATACAAAATTATCATGATGCAGCCCATTTGAGATGGATTGCAGCATGGTCTCATTTTAATGTAACCTCAATATGGGCTAAAATTGAGAGTTCATTTATAGCGCCAATACATCTGGGTGCCTTCCTTTGGGATATGGGTATACGTTCAACTATAACTAATAATAATACTAATCCACCAAAAATACTGGAATCCACCAAAACAATATTTACGGTATGGCATAGATGGAAAGATAAACGTTGCTTAAGCTCTTCTCACTCATTGCTGACCCCTTTTCTTAAGAATCCTAAATTCATCCCAGGGACACAGGTTTCCTTTTATCGCAATTGGGGAACTAAGGGTCTATTTCAGATTTATGATGTAATCACACATGATACCTATAAGATCCTCCGATTTACTGATCTTCAAGCCAAGCAACCTGAAGTTCCTTTAAAAGTCTATGAATACCTTCAAGTAAGACATTTTGTACAACCATTTCTCAATTCGCAGAGTAATTTGGCTTTCTCACCTTTTGAGAAAATAATCAAGGATGGCTGGCCTCAAAAAGCTCTACTGTCAAGAATCTATACACTTCTCTCAACATTACCACCACCAGATTTCGTAAAACATAATTATATGACTCTTGGGGAACAAGAACTTAATGTCACTTTGCCACTAGAGGACTGGGAAGCTATTTGGTCCAATGCCAAGAAGGGAGTCACATGTGTCAAACAGAAAGAGAACGTATATAAAGTAATGATGCAATGGTACATAACACCAATGAGGCTTAATAAGATATACCCACAGAATAAGATATATCCACAGTATAATATCAAAGGTCACCTGCAAAGATGTGGTGAAAGACCCTATAACCTTTCTATTGGGTAAACCTATTGAAGAGATTTCTAGATTGTCACAGGTATGGTTAACCATATATTAACAGTAGCTCAAATTACGTTAGCGGCCAAATGGAAATCGTTTGAACCCCCATCTATTCAAGAAGTCCATAGAAAACTTATCTCGAATATGACTTTTGAAAACATGATTGCATATACTCAAAACAGGACACATAAGTTTCTAGCTATTTGGGCACCTTACGAGTTGTTGGCAAAACCACAAAATTCCTAACTAATTTCACAATTCACCAGTGGTATATGTTGAGATACAAGTAGTATAGGTTTTTGATCTTTAGTTAATACACAATGCTTTCTTAGAAATGGAATTTGCTCTGGTATCTGAACTACGAAGCAATGTAATGTACAATATTTTACCAATCAATATAGTGATCACTTCATACAAGGTAGAGCTTTGTTTTTTATTTTTGTTTTATGTTTCTATGTTAATGTTTCAACATGTATGAGAATATCCAGAACAATCTTTGCTTGTAATACAGAATTGAGGCAATGTTTACATATAATGTATTGACTTGCACCTAACTCCACAATGTACACATGTGTTGTCACAAGCATGGAATGTTTTATTTTCTTCTCTGGAAAATTTTATTCTTAATAAAAAATTTAAGTGACAAAAAAAAAAAAAAGCTAAGCCCAGGACCCAGATGACAAGGGAATGAGAACTTGCCAGCTGCTCTTCTGGCTTGGTGGTTAGGGCGAGCAACCAGGAAGTCCCAGGATCAAACCTCAGCAGAGCCTGACACAGTGTCTAATGCAAAGGGAATGATTTCAAGAGAAATTTTCTTAGGATCATTCCAATTAAAAAGCGCTCAAGGGAACATTTATTTGTTTAACCCAATGAAGTTGTGCTGCTATGTTTATTACCTAAAGCATGATCAGAGAGTTACTTTGTGCAGCACAGATTTATGACCTTGAGCAAACCAACTGCTAAATGTTTCATTTCCTGCTGTTATTTGTAAAGCCAATAGGTGACAAAAGGTAGTAAATAGTAATTATTTTTGTTTTTCTTTCTTTCAGTTTGACATCTTGCACTGTTACCAGAATAGAGATTTGATCAAATATTATTCTCTGATTCACCATGTTTCAACTACTGTAAATACAGTCAAATGTGCTCTCTGACTGGGGTGACCACATACTGTAGGTTGCCATGAGAACTTTATGTGGGTTTCTGGGTCTCTTACTTTTCAAAGACAAATGTGCACCTAAACACACAATTTTTTCCCATAAAATTATAAAGTGATTTATTAAAAACTTTATTACAAAAATGGAAAATTGCCTCCTCCTTGTAAGCTTTTATTTACTTTAGATACTGAATAAAATGTATTTTTTTGATATTTTTTACAGTCTTTTGGAGACACATCGTAAATCTGTTTTAAAAGATGTTTGAGAAAAACTATCCAGAATAATGCATTCTCAATTTTTGTTTAAAAAAATAATCACTTAGCAATTAACAAATCTAGTCTAGTATTTCAAGAGTTTCCATTGACAAAAATGAGACAAACTGAACTGTCTACAAAAAAAAATCTAAAGTAGCAACTTTAGCTTTGCCCCCTCGGCTTTTGCTACCCAAACACCTATGATTCAACCACTTTAGATTTTTGAATCTTGTTACTTCTATCCATCCATTTCTGCAAGTCTTTTTTTTTAACAAAGCTTTATTTTAGTAAAGTACACAAATATACTTGATATGCAGATTAATGTGACAATTCTGTAGATTACAGATGGTATAACATTTGCTGTTAACTGTTGGACATCTACATTTTCCATTATATTTCCCTTCATGCTTGTGCTTCTATGCTTTTTGTGATTTTACTTTCTTATCTTCCTAATAAAGAACATTCATAAACCAAACATAAACGTGTGTATTGCTTCCTGATACATTTCTTATTTCTATATACAAGGAGGTGAAACTAGTGTATGTGATATTCAGTTTCTTGCTTTTCTCCCATTACCAGGGTATGTTGAGATTAATGTCTTAACCTGTAGTATATCTAATTGTGTATGTCTAGCCATGGGGACCAATTTTTTTTTCAAATTTTGCCAGGCATCCTCTTAGTGTAAAGGAGTTTATACATTGGTACAGCATGAATGATCTGATTTTCCCAGAAATGTATAGTTGGGGCATATGTGCATATGCATACATAATCGAGATAAGTGCTCTCTCCGCTATTGTTGGCGCAAGATCGGAAACTTGATTCAGCAGCAATCCTAGGGGGTTGATCATAATTGGCATGTCCATCATGTCAGAGATATATTGTGCTACTGCCCTCCAAAACCTTTATACCTTGGTACATAGCCAGACCATGTGGATGAAATTTGCAGGAGGTTGGTGACACCGTGGACACTAATCAACCTGGGCTGGGGACACATTAGGGGTGAGATATGCTCTTTGTAGGAACTTGTATTGTATCATTTTATCTCTGGATGGAACAACTTGGTCAAATATTGAGTCTGGGACCACTTTCCAAGTATCTAAGTCTAGTTCAGCTATGTCATTTCTCCATTTCCCATACAGTTTTCCCAGTTGGGGGTTCTCAGCACCTATCATATGAGCATAGAAGTTTGAGAGGCTTTTAGTGCTTGTCTCAGCATGGGCTCTCTTCTCTATTCGAGTGAATGAGGTTGTAATTGTTGCCCCTTTAAATTGGGAGTGTATAGAATACCTGAGCTGAATGTATCTAAAGAACATTTTGTTGGGCAAGTTGTATTTATTTTTTAGGGCTTGGTAGTCTAGTAATTTGCCTTTTTCCATTATATCTCGTATGTATTTTATTTTGTACTTGGCCCACATTTGGGGTTCTGGTATAGTTTGCATATGTGGGAGTTTAGGATTACACCAGAGTGGGGTAAGCCCTGAACAATGGTTTGCTTATTTCAGAAAGAGGCTATGAGCTGTGTTCCAAGTCCACACCACTTCTCTCTGGATAAATTTGTTTTTGTTGTATAGTTACAGCCTCTATACATATGACTCAATAGCTTTGGCCTCTAAGCATGTGGCAGGGTTGTCTAGGGATGGGGTTGTCCACCACTTTGCTATAGCCAGTTTCGCTGATAAGTAGTATAGAAAAGTTTGAGCTGCTAGGCCCCCAGCTTGTTTTGGTAGCTGTAGTTTAGCCATGGCTATTTTTGGTGTAGTGGGATGCCAATATAACTGTGTAAGGAGGCTTCTAGCTTTAATGAAGATACTGTTTGGAATCTTCATAGGAGATTGTCTGAACATATAAGTGAATTTAAAGAGCATCACCATCTTAAATAGGTTGATGTGTCCAATTAAGGATAGAGGTAAGCGGGTCCATGTTCTTACTTTCTGTTCCAGCCCCTGTAGTAGGGGTAGGAGGTTTAATTCCACAAATTTATGGGGGTCTTTGTGTATGTTGATGCCCAGATATTTTATTTAGCTCGTCCTATTCAGTTCATTGGGTAACACTGGCAGGGGAGCTTTCTGGGGGTCTATATGAAATATTGCAGATTTACTTCAGTTTATTTTAAAGGAACAGTAACACCAAAAATGTAAGTGTTTTAAAGTAATGAAAATATCATGTACTGTTGACCTGCACTGGTAAAACTGATTTGTTTGCTTCAGAAACACTACTATACTTCATATAAACAAGCTGCTGTGGAGCAATGGCGGAAATTGAAAAACGGCTATATGGCACAGGTTAACTAATGGATAACAGATAACACCATTAGACAGACAGACCTTATTTGCTATCTGCTGTGTAACCTGAGCCTTTTCTCCTTTGAATGGCTGCCTCCATTGCTACACAGCAGCTTATTTTTATAAACAATAGTAGTGTTTCTTAAGCAAACACAGCAGTTTTACCAGTGCAGGGCAACACTGCATTAAATTTTCATTACTTTAAAACACTTTTATTTTTTGATGTTACTGTTCCTTTAAGACCAGCATAATTGGTATGCATAATTTATTGTATCTAGGGCTGCCTCTAGGTCCCGTTCTGAATTTGCCAGGTATAGTAAAAATTGGATATCTTTTCTGTTATCCCTCCTAGTTTAAGTCCCTCTATCCTGGGCTTATCATGCAGGCTAGGGGTTCCATAGCAACTGCAAATAACAGGGGGCAACCCTGCCTAGTCCCCCTGTGTAGCTTGCAGGGTTGTGAGATATTTTGGTTTGTGCGTATTGTAGCTTCTGGGCTATACAGTGTTTGCACCCATAAAATGATTGGGGAAACCCATACACCTCATTGTTGCCCACAGATAGGTCAAATGCCTTTTCATGTCAAGAGTGGTAATAACTCTCATATTAGAGTTGTCGTGGGACACAGTGAGGTTGGTGAAGAGGCGTCTAATATTAATGTCCATGGTTTTAGTAGGGATAAACCCGGATTGATCACAGTTCATTAGAGATACCATTCTATACGACGAACACTCTTTGGGATACTTGTTTTGCTTGGGAAGAACTATAATCTTAGCCTTGTTCATGGATGAAGGATGGATAGCCCCCTCCCTGACATCATTGAATAGTTTTAACAGGCTAGGGGTCAGTTCTTTTTGATAGGACCTATACCATTCCATGGGGAGACTGTCTAAACTTGGTGTTTTACCTCTCGGATAGGATTCAATGGCTTCAGTAATTTCTTGGGCTGTTATGGGAGTGTCTAGGAGGAGGCGCCCCTGCACATCCAGTGTTGTCATATCAATTTTCCCTAGGTATCTACCTGTACTTGTAATTGAGATGGCTATGGGTGCTGCCAGGTCTGGATGATTTATCCAGTAATGGCTCAGTCTCCACACCTTGTCCTGAGGTTCAGGACAAATTTGTAGACTTAGAGTAATGGGTGAGTGATCAGATATCAGTAAATGTGGTAATGTTGGCAGCCTCCGGGGATCCTAGTGCTAGATCTATATGAGAGAGGGTGTTATGGGCAGAGTTAAAGCAGGTATATTGTCTGGTCCCACCATTATGGGCTCTCCATAGATTAGATGGAATGTGTCCACCCATTTTGCTAGGGCTTGGTCAGACCTGGGGGGTATTGTCCGTCTGTCCAGATCATTATTGATGACATTATTGTAATGACCCATAATTATTGTGGGTGTCAAAGGCAGTGTGGATATCTTATTCATAACCGTCTACAGTATAGCATCTGAAAAGGGTGGTGTATTATTAAAAGAATCCTGTCATTGGAAAACATATTTTTTTCAAAATGCACAGTGTCGGACTGGCCCGGCGGGACACCGGGAAAATACCCGGTGGGCCCCGACCCTTAATGGGCCCCCGCCGGGCCAGACACCTCTCCAGATATCTTTAAAAAAGTTTCCCTGCCGCAGCGCCGATCAGCGCAGCGCCTTCTGCGCATGCGCCAGGCGCCTTCACGCTGGTGCGCCAAGCAGCGCCTTTGTGTGCGCGCGCTCAGCGCGTCGCAGTAGGGGTTGGGGGGCGGGTCGGAAGGGGCCCTGGACAGTAGTCCCGGTGGGCCCCGGGCCCCCCAGTCCGACCCTGAAAACGCATCAGTTAATAGTGCTACTCCAGCAGCATTTTGCACTGAAATCCATTTCCCAGCTGCCCCATGTCATGTGACTTTAGGAGAGAAATGCTTTCTGGCAGGCTGCTGTTTTTCCTTCTCAATGTAACTGAATGTGTCTCAGTGGGACATGGGTGATTGAAGTTTATCAGAGCACAAGTCACATGACTTGGGGCAGCTGGGAAATTGACAAAATGTCTAGCCCCATATAAATATAAAAAAATCTGTTTGCTCTTTTGAGAAATGGATTTCAGCTCAAAATTCTGCTGGAACAGCACTATTGACTGATTCATTTTGAAAAAAATGTTTTTTCCCATGACAGTATCCCTTTAAGAAGTGCTCCCCCCCAGTGTCGGATATAACAGTATGTAGGATGTGTGTGCAGGTTTTTGCTATAAGTATGGAGATACCTCTGTAGTCGCTGGAGTATGAGGCATGGTATGCTGCCGCCACCCATGGCTTCATTAGCGGCATGAGTTTGCTCCGGTCCAGTTGTGAATCCTGAAGTAATACAATTTGTGGATTGTTTCTCCTTAGGAATTTGTTAACCAGGCCCCTTTTAATGGAGTTACCTATGCCCCTGACATTCCAGGACATTTATGTAATTTTATACATTCATAGATATAACAATTATAACATATTGTGTCTCTTCTCATTCCTTTTTCCTTCCTCCCATGTGTGGGTGTCACACTTGGTGGCACCACTGGTGGCCGTTTGTAGAGCATATGTAGTCTCTCCTGGTGCTGAAGAGAATGTCCAGTGTAGCAATGCTTAACTTCCCATTTCCCCTCCCTATTCACCGCTTGCCCCAACTTGCAGTGGATCCCAACAACTGTTGAACCTGAAAAAGTGACAATACCAGAGTCTCGGTAGGTAAAAAAAAAAAAGTTTCTTTTTATATTTGATTTGGATGCCGCCCTGTGCCAGCTCCCTCTCAGGATCATGCCTGTGCATCCTAGAGTAGTACTTTTGTAAGTGCTGTAAAGAGGAGTAAACCTGTAGTGCGTGCCTCCAATATTTATCTGCAAGGAGATCTCCTGGGTCTGTTTTCCAGCCAGGTGTCCACTTCTTGGGCTGATGTGAAGAAATGTGTCTGGCCGTTGTCTGCCACTCGCAGTTTAGCTGGATACATCATTGCATATGGTAGCTGTTTACCTCTGTGAATTTCAGCCTTTGCTTATGGATTTCAATTGAATAATCCAGGTAGATGGAAATTCTGGAGTTTTCATTCAAAAGGTTTCCTTTGGTGCAGGCCTCTTGTAGTGTTTTGTCTCTGTAGTTAAGAAGCCTTGCAATCATGGGTCGTGATGGAGCTCCTGGTTCTGGGGCTCTGCCTGGCACCCTATGCGCACATTCGATCATAAAGGTGGGTGAGGCCATTGTTGGTCCCAATGTGTCCCGAAGCCACCGTTCCAGGAAGGCCTCCGGGGCGTCCCTCCTCCACTCTCTCTGGCAGACCTAGCAGTCTGATGTTGTGTCTGAGTCTATTTTTCAGGTCATCTGCTTTTGCTTCTGTATTGGCTAGTCTTTGTTCCATAGACTGGAACTGTTCTTGGAAGGGGTTAACTGTATCTTCTATTTCACTGACCCGTATTTTTATTTCTTGCGTATGCTCCCTTATGTTCTGAATCTCATGGCGGAGTATAGTGAAATCTGATGTGAGTTCTATCTATTTTGCCAATTGTGGTAACATGGTTGCTATTGAGTAGGAAGACTATCTCTGTCAGAATATTCTGTTCCAGCAATGGAGACTGCTCAGAGGATGTGTCACCAGCTGTTCCTTCTGTGCTATCAGTCCTGGGTCTCCCTGGTGCTTGGTGGGTACTGTCCTCCCCCAGTTCTGCTTTGGCCTGATGCGCCTGCATATTGTTTCTGGCCGTGTTTGTGTCTGGAGGGTCAGGTCTGTCAGGGCTAGTTTTGCTTTTTGGTTCCCTGGCAAATCGTTGTAGCATCTGTGCAGCCTGAGCGCTTACAGTCTGGCTGCTCGACTCTGGTGTGCATAAGTCCGTGCTGCAGCCTGGTTGCTGCTGCCATTTTGATTCTCCTCCTCTAATGGCACATGCCTCTGTTTTATAGTCTGTGCATGGTTTCTCCCCATTTCAGAGATACTGGACGATCCACACTGGATCAGGGATCTCTGTGGGGTCTGGCGGTAGGTTTTATTTGCCCCTAGGATGCGGGTATATGGGCTTTTTGTGGACGCGGGCACGGAGCGCAATGTAGTGCATCCTTCCTGCTCTACATGCGGTCACACCCCTCTTTCTGCAAGTCTTTGCCTGAGATTTTGCAATGACCCCTTGGCAAAGAAGATTATTTTCTCTAAGTATGGTATTCTGGGATTCATTAATCATTTGGACAACAAATTCTGTAATATATGTAATAATATGCTTTGTAGTATCAGTATAACCCTGGTAAAACACATACATTCTATATTTTTGCAGTAATTGTAAAATAAAATATTGTGTTATATCATAATACTGTCCCTTAAGCACATCAAAGGTAGGGTATTACTGACATTCCATTTAACATATTTTTCTTTATCATTTAAAGTCCACAGAGATTATTCCTGGGAATTCAAGGAATCCAGTTAATGTCAAGATCTTGGAAACAAATAAAAAGGTTTGCATAATGTTTACAAATAATTGTAATATTTGCAAATAAATGTAATAAATAGGGATGTAGCGAACTGCCGTTAATGTGTTCGCGAACGCCGTTCGCGAACACCGGCAAAAAAGCGAACAGTTCGCGAACTTCGAACGCTCGATAAAATCGTTCGATCGAACGATCGAAGGATTTTATTCGTACGATCGAAGGATTTTCGTTCGAATCGAACGATCGAAGCTATTCGATCGAATGATTTTAATTCAATCGAATGCTTATAATCGTTCGAACGAATGGAAATCGTTCGATTTTACCGATCGAATGGTCGAATGGTCGAATGGTCGAACGAAATTTTACTTCGAATCGAACGCGAACACCAATTGGCGAACGTCGCGCGACGTTCGCGAACATTTGGCGGACGCGAACAGTCGAAGTTCGCGCAAACTAGTTCGCCGGCGAACAGTTCGCTACATCCCTAGTAATAAAAAGCACCAAATTTGCCCAGGAGCAGTATCTCATAGCAACCAATCAGCAGGCGGCATCTAATTGTCACCTGTTTAAAAACTAGCCTTTAATTGTGCTATGGGTTACTTCTCCTGGACAAACTTAGTGCATTTTGGGGAAAAGTGAGTGTTCCTTGCACATTTATAAACACATATACATTTATTTTAAGCACTTGCTTGTATGTAATCATCATAACAATAAAAACACAATAATGTATAACTGAGCTAAGAAGAAAATATTTATATTAACAACACAAACAAAAGTACCAAGAAGGTGGGCTTTCATATTTAAGCCTGACTTGTAGTCAGAGTAAAATTATGGGAAATGTTTGGCAAGAGGAAATCCTCCCGGGCTAAACTAAATACTTGGATAGCTTTCCACATCTCCAAAACACTTCCAGACCGCAGCAAATACACAATGCATCACCATGGTGACAAAAGCCGGTGATAGACGTGAGAGACAGATGTGAACAAGTTTCCAACTCCTGCCTGTGAGACTGAAATTCACAGCTGTGCGAAAGATACAATGCATTATCCCTACCCCTCCACTGTGATGTGTAAATAGTAGGGCATGTCCTTCACAAACACAACAAAATGGAAACAGGAAAATGTGTGAGGTAATGAGAAGAACAACAATGTTTTTATCCTCAAAATTAACTGAAATATGGCTCACATTGACATGATCAGCTGTAAAATATGTGTAACTTTTTAAACAACTAAAGATGATTAGGATGATGTTGGAGCATTCCTGTTTATAGCAAGAAGCACAATCTATGGAGGTGTCCACTTTTTTTTTTAAACATTTAACATTCATTGTCTTTCACCAGTCAAAAGATAATTTGAGAGAACTACAGTATATTAACAGGGACATGGTTTATTGTTAAGTACTCCTTTTTCTGGCTGTTTCACTCTGAATGTGATGAAGGGTTTAAATGTAGGTCATAATTATAGAACAATTTCTAGCTTTCTTTTAGTTAATGTAGTTCATTGTTGCCAAAGATTGGATGAATACAAGCATATAATATAGGCATATAATATAGGCAACGTTCAAAGAGCTACATAACAGTGTTAAATGTTAGCAGATATAATGCACCCATATGTGATAAAGGGCAGTAAGTTTGCCCTGGAGCAGTAAACCAGAGCAACCAATAAGATGTTTGCTACCTGCCGATTTTGTGCTATGGGTTACTGCACCTTGGAAATTTGAATGCCTTTTATTACATAACGTATATAACATATATGGTTTTTTTTCACTGAACAGTTTGTTCAGAGCTCCTTATCTACCTTTAAACAAACATTCCCCTTCCTTCTCTATGAGTGGCTCATTATCAGGAGGGATTTATGTGTCCTTCTTGTGCTCTTCAGAACCAGGAAGTGACTGGAGGTGCTAAAGTGAAACGGGTTTCATTTTTTTGTTTAGTACCAGAAATAGCAAAATAGATATTTCATAATTAAAACAATTGGCAAAAAATATATACAGGTAATATAAAAGGGTGTATACTGTCTATTTGTAATCTATTGTGTGTAAGATAAATTCCATCCTTAATTCAATATTCTGCAGTAAAACTATGTTCATTTAACTACTGAATAGCTGATTTATGTAGTTCACGTCTGTGTACTGGACAGAGAACCTGTGATACTATCCATAAAAGGCTCTCAGGTCCAGAAAATGTACCTGAATCTTGAGTTTACAAGGCTCTTTGCTGTAGGTGACAATGAAGTTTATGGTCAAGATACCAAAAAGCTGTTTACAAATGCATGTTACTCCTCAAAGGAGTCCCTGCTCCAAAGAAATAGGTTGTGGGAAAAAATCAATAGGCTGTGGGAAAAAGGCTTTCTAAAATCTTAATCAGTGACTTAAAGGGGGGCCACCTGGGACATAACTGTTCACTTAATTTGCTTTTGATCCTGAGCATACAAGGTCCATATACAGTATATTGTAACATCATATTGTTTGTAATGTATTCCACTGATTTATCACTGTGTGATCTCTTTTGAATATATATATATTGTTTTATATCATGTTACATTTGCAAATAGACAGAGCAGGAAACTATCTGAAAAACATCTATTATGTTGACATTGTTGCATAGATAATATCATAATGTATGTAATAAACATGTGTAATTTATCAATGTGTTTTTTCAATTGTCTATACATGGTTTTATGCCCTGTTTCATTTATAATTGAATGCTTTTACATCCATATTTTATGCTTAATTCTTATGTTGAAAAGGGCAAATTAGTTGTCTAATACTATATGCTTTTGAAATATTTGACAAATATTGTTTAAGCTTACTTTCCAAACCACAGTAAATTATCACTGTAGGAACATTTATAAACATGCATCATGCTGCTAAATGTCTGATATAATATGATATTCTGAGACCTATCAGACCATTCAGTTTGGGAATTGCATCATTGCCAAGATAGTGATTCAGAATGTGTCTGTTTATGTATTTCTTTGTAAAGGAACAATTGACCCTTAAAAAACAAGACAAATTTTGTGTTGGAACACATAAAACATTGCAATCTATTTGTATATTTATTTATATGTTTTACCAGTACATTATAGCATAAGGGAATTATTTATCTTAATGGTGTAGCTCTTAATGCTAAACAGATGTGCTATCCACTCTCACCCATGGTAAATACTTTATTGCCATTTATGCTAGTGTTAGGAAAGTGAGTGCTATATTGGAAAACTCTTATAGGAGGAAAACACAGGAGCACTGAATCCATTACAGGTGAAAACATGTGCTTATCACTATTAATATTGAAATGGTTACACCGCACACCTGGAATTTTACTCACTTTTTCTGCTTTAGTGGTGCTGGTTATCCTTCGGCCTGACGAGGCCTTCCAATGGCAGCAATTTCAATTATGGATCCGCACACACCAATTTTCTGCAGTTTTCTTTTATTTATATTCACCACCAGTATCAACGTTTCGGGGGGTACAACCTCCCTTCGTCAGGATATATATATATATCCTGACGAAGGGAGGTTGTACCCCCCGAAACACCACCAGTATCAACGTTTCAGGGGGTACAACCTCCCTTCGTCAGGATATATATATATCCTGACGAAGGGAGGTTGTACCCCCCGAAACGTTGATACTGGTGGTGAATATAAATAAAAGAAAACTGCAGAAAATTGGTGTGTGCGGATCCATAATTGAAATTGCTTATCACTATTAATTCATAACCCTTTAATAATAAAACCGAATTACATTCTTTTTACTATTTTATTGTTTCATGCGACTACACACGCAGGGAGGCCCATCAATGATAATAACCATCAGAGGATATGGAAAAGTTTTGATAACGCCATAGTATGTGCTATTAGGCTATACAGGTGGGACCTGTTAACAAGAATGCTCGGGTCCTGGACTTTTCTGGGTAATGGATCTTTCCCGAAATTTGGATCTTCATTAGTGATGGATGAAATGGTGAAAATTTTGTGAAACGGCGGCGGCGTCTCAGTTTTGACGCTGGCGTCCATTTTTGGATGCCGGTGTACATTTGCCGGTGAAAAATAACGGACGTCGGTGTCCGTCGCATGTGAATTTTCGCGGCAGTTTCACTGATTTATTCTCCGTCTGCAAATTGCGGGAATTCACTGTGAATTCACGCTTGTAGAATAAATTCACCCATCGCTTATCTCCATACCTTGAGTCTACTAGAAAATCATGTAAACATTAAATAAACCAATAAGCTGATATTGTTTCCAAAAAAGGCTTATTATATCTTACTTAGGATCAAGGAAAAGGTACTGTTTTATTATTACAGAGAAAAAGGAATTCCTTTTTATAAATTTAGATTATTTGATCATAATGGAGCCTATGTGAAACTGCCTTTCCATAATCTGGAGCTTTCTGCATAATGGGTTTCTTGGATAATGGATCCCATACCTGTATATGCGATTCCTCACTAGATTTTATCTATTGAATTTTTGGAGTATCACGAGATTCCTATTTGAGAAAGCAGCAATCATCTGACCTCTGCATCTTTTTCTACTTGAGTAACTGTTATTATTTCTGTGGTTATAAAAAACATTTTGAAGGTGATCACAATATCCAGTCTTTGTATTAGTGCATTTTCCCTTTAGCTTACTATACCAACAGGGTCAACACCTATAAATCAGATGTTAATAGCATTACATCATAGCAGTGATCCCTTTAATCCATATATTTCTTGCTATGTGGTTGTTCAGTTATTTGGAAATTGTGTGAACAAATATGGTATGACTGCCTGCTTTGCAAAGCTTAGATAATTTGCAAGAGTAGAAAAGTATAGAAATTCTTCCAGCTGGCACAATGATCAACCCAAATGTCAGACTCCAAACAATCTAATGCGGTTTTGGCACTTTTTAATTCCTGCAGGTGAAGCCTCCAGATATTCTCTGCTTAATTAAAACAGTAAATGCACCTTTCACAGGTCTTTCCAGACATACTGAAATGTGACACCCTGGTTTTTGAGAGGATAGAATGAATTTCATTACCTAGGATTACTGTTTCCAAATGTTATTTTTTTTTTAAACAGCCACGGCAATGGTAGTTTCAAGAGCAAAGAAGTTATTGTAATCTTAAAAGTGTGTGGCTGTGTTTAATAAAAATTAGGTTTGATTTAAAATCTCCAATTGTTATTCTATTTTGCTTTGTTACAGTAAAACAGTACAGTTATAGGGTCTGGAAACCTGTTATCCAGAAATCTCAGAATTATTGGAAGGCCATCTCCAGGGGCGATCCTGGCCCCTCCACCACCTGAGGCAGCAGCAGTTGCTGCTGCCCCCCCTCCCCTGGAAATTCGCTCTTAAAGTATCAGGAGCATGGTCCAGAGGCTATAAAGGTATAGCCTCTGGACCAATGATCCATTTTATGAAAAAATAGATCTCCCGCTAGTGTTCTACAATGCCCTCTAATGTACTTATAAAGAATAGTCATGTTCCTTCGCAAGCATCTTTTCTTCAGAGAAAACAACCCCAATCTACCCTCATAGTTTAAGGGGGTTATTTACTAAACTCTGAATGCTGAAAAGCCGAAGAATTTGGGTTTTTTTAGTATAAAATCCAAATTTTAAGTGACAAAAAAATCACAAATTTTTCAGAATTTATTATACCCCGAGGATGGAAAAAGTCTGAATCCAGAAATCCACCATCTTAGAGCTGCCGAGGTTGCATATGTCAATGGGAGAAGTCAAAAAGATTTTTTGATCTTCGCTGTGTTTCATGAAATAATGCAAATGTTTCCTGAAATTCTGAGTTTTCAGGAGGAAATTCCGAAAAATTCATAAATTTGTTTTTATAGTTTTGGATTTTTTCCCACAAATACATTTTTGGGAAAGTGTATTATTAAATAAGATGAAAAAACCTCCTATTTAGTCTGAGTTTTTTTCAGAAAATATTGAGATAAATTCGGACTTTGATAAATAACCCCCTAAATCTAATTTTGGTAAATCTAAAACAACTTGACTTGCTGAGTAATTATTGAAAAGGTTTGACTACTAATCCGAGCATCTTCTTCAGTTCAACTGACTAGTGTGGGAAATTCTCGTCATATAAACTCTTCCACTAATCCAATCACAATGGCACATTGTAACTCTTCAAAAAGGTGACATTTGAAATTCACAGAGGTGTTGATTCTGTGTAGTTGTGATAGGATTACCAATGTGTCATGCAACTCCTAGAAACAGGTGTTACTTGCGAGAGTTGCATGAATGGATGTGTGAAGTGTTCTGAAACCGCCGGGGTACAGATGTTAGAACAGCATTGTATGTGGCAGACAGGTGGTGTCGAAGGCCGCCTCTGTTCAGGGATGGCTTCTTCACCTTGACATGAATCACCTCTTTCACGCCTTGTTCAAACCAGCAGTCTTCTTTATCCAAGATTTGGACCTTGCTATCTTCAAAGGAGTGTCCCTTGTCTTTTAGGTGTAGAAAGACAGCTGAGTTTTGCCCTGTAGAGTTTGTCCTCCTATGCTGAGCCATTTGCTTGGTGAGCAGTTGTTTTGTCTCCCCAATGTATAGATCAGTGTACTCCTCACTACACTGGACTGCGTATACCACATTGTTTGTTTTTCTTTTGGTGTTGGATCCTTTGGGTGTACCAGATTTTGTCTCAGTGCGTTGCTAGGTTTGAAAAACACAGGGACGTGGTGTTTGTTGAAAACAGCCACATATTTATAGGGTTATAGGGTCTGGAAACCTGTTATCCAGAAATCTCAGAATTATTGGAAGGCCATCTCACATAGACTCCATTATAATTTTCTCTGTAATCATAAAACAGCACCTTGTACTTGACTAAAACTAAAGTATAATATTAATCAATCCTTACTAGATGCAAAATAATCCTTTAGGGTTTTTTCATGTTTAAGTGATTTTTTAACAGACTTAAAGCAATCCAAATTACAGAAACTTGAAAACTCCAGGTCCGCCCGGGCATTCTGGATTACAGGTCCCATACCTGTTCTTAAGCTCTATTAAATACATATTCATTCAATTAGCAGAACATGGGTTAAATGTGCACATAAATATTTTCTTTGAAAGTTTAATAAAATTGCATGATAATTGGTTTGCAGTGTGTATTTATTTAAATTACATTTAAATGATTTATATTGCAAAGTAGCTCTGAACTAAATATAAACAAATAGAGCATATTCTCTGATCTTGTGAAACTACAGAATTAGGAATTAAACTCACAACTACATAGTTACATAGTTAAGTTTGGTAAAAAAGACCAACGTTCATCAAGTTCAACCCCTCCAAATGAATTCCATCCACATATCTACACACACACACTGAAACTATATATACCAATAGCTATATTAATTGTACATTTTAGTATCACTATAGCCTAGGCTGTTATGCTTGTCCAAGAAACAATCCAAGCCACTCTTAAAAGTGTTAACTGAATCAGCCATCACAACATAGACTGGTAGTTCATTCCACAACCTCAATGTCCGCACTGTGAAGAACCGCCTACACTGCTTCAAATGAAAAGTTATTTTCCTTTAGTCTAAAGGTATAGCCTCTGGACCAATGATCCATTTAATGAAAAAATAGATCTCCCGCTAGTGTTCTATAATGCCCTCTTATAAAGAATAATCATGTTCCCTCGCAAGCGTCTTTTCTTCAGAGAAAACAACCCCAACCATGACAATCTACCCTCATAGTTTAAGGGGGTTATTTACTAAACTCCGAATGCTGAAAACCTGAAAAATGTATGTTTTTTTAGTATATAATCCAAATTTTAAGTGAAAAAAAATCACTAATTTTTCAGAATTTATTATACCTTGAGGATGGAAAAAGACTGAATCCGGAAATCCCCCATTTTAGAGCAGCCAGGTTGCATATGTCAATGGGAGATGTCAAAAAGATTTTTTGATCTGCGCTGTGTTTTGTGTAATAATCCAAATGTTTGTGAAATTCTGAGTTTTCAGGAGGAGATTCCAAAAAATTCATAAATTTGTTTTCTTTTTGATTTTTTCCCACAAACTTTTTTGGGAAAGTGCATTATTAAATAGGATGAAAAACCCTCCGATTTGGTCTGAGTTTTTTTCAGAAAATATTGAGATAAATTCGGACTTTGATAAATAACCCGCTAAATCTAGTATTGGTAAATCTAAAACAACTGGACTTGCTGAGTAATTATTGAAGACGTTTCACTACTAAACCGAGCAGCTTCTTCAGTTCAACTGACTAGTGTGGGAAATCCTCGGCATATAAACTCTTCCACTAATCCGATCACAATGGCACATTGTAACTCTTCAAAGAGGTGACATTTGAAATTCACAGAGGTGTTGATTCTGTGTAGTTACTGTGATAGGATTACCAATGTGTCATGCAACTCCTAGAAACAGATGTTACTTGTGAGAGTTGCATGAATGGATGTGTGAAGTGTTCTGAAACCGCCGGGGTACAGATGTTAGAACAGCATTGTATGTGGCAGACAGGTGGTGTCGAAGGCCCCCGCCTCTGTTCAGGGATGGCTTCTCCACCATGACATGAATCACCTCTTTCACGCCTTGTTCAAACCAGCAGTCTTCTTTATCCAAGATTTGGACCTTGCTATCTTCAAAGGAGTGTCCCTTGTCTTTTAGGTGTAGAAAGACAGCTGAGTTTTGCCCTGTAGAGTTTGTCCTCCTATGCTGAGCCATTTGCTTGGTGAGCAGTTGTTTTGTCGCCCCAATGTATAGATCAGTGCACTCCTCACTACACTGGACTGCGTATACCACATCGCTTTGTTTTTCTTTTGGTGTTGGATCCTTTGGGTGTACAAGATTTTGTCTCAGTGCGTTGCTAGGTTTGAAAAACACAGGGACGTGGTGTTTGTTGAAAACAGCTACATATGGGATGACTATGTTGCACCTACTATGTGTCTCCAGGTGGTTATTTCTATTGGTGTTCCTGTTGGGCTTGGTTGCTGCTGTTTTGACAAAGGCCCACACTTTTTTTTTGTTTTTGTGTAGCCACACACTCTCAAAGCTCTTTGTCTTTGGACTCTATATCAGTAGCCACACATTCCACCCTGTGGTGCAGAGTTCTAATGACACCCAGTTTGTGTTCCAGCGGATGGTGGAAATCAAACAACAGATATTGTTCCATATGAGTGGGTTTCCTGTATACTTCCGTTTTCAAGTTACCCCCCTCTTGGATGCATATCAAACAGTCCAAAAAGGCAAGTTTGTTCTCGTGGACATCTTCCCTTGTGAACTTGATGTTATTTTCCACTGAGTTAATGTGTTCTGTAAAGGCCTCCACTTCATTGGATACCTGAACCAGTGACTCGGTGTAGTGTCCTGGAATGTAAGTATGGCCCTCCTTTCCACTTCCTCTATGTACAAGCTATCTACAATGGAAGAGACTGGAGACCCCATTGCACAGCCATGTTTCTGTCTAAAAAAAGAATTTCTGGATTTAGATTTACCTAAAACCTGTTTTAGATTTACCTATACTAGATATACCATGACCTGGATGAAAGAAAATCTTTATAGTCAACCCCCTAAATGTTCCATTGCCTTAACCAGTTTAGTTGCACTCTCTCCAGATCATTTTTATCCTTTTTAAGGACTGAAGCCCAGAACTGCACTGCATATTTCAGATGAGGCCTTACAAGGGACCTATAAAGAGGCAAAATGATGCTTTAATTTCTTGAGTTAATGCCATTTTTTTAATGCAAGACAGAACTTTATTTGCTTTAGTGGCCACAAAATAACACTACCTGGAATTAGACAACTTGTTATCCATAAAAACCCTAGTCCCTTCTCAATCACTGCCGTTTAGTTTAAAACGTGCATTTATATTATTTCTGCCAAAGTGCATAACCTTGCATTTTCCAGTTTGCTTCCTAGTTTTCTAATCTAATTAAAGCACTCTGCAAAGTGGCAACATACTGCATGGAACTTATAATTATACACAATTTAGTATTATCAGCAAAAATAGAAATGCCCACATCCTGGTCATTAATAAACAAGTGGAAAAGTAAAAAAACAAGTACAATTTGCAAATTTGCAATTCATTTGGTTGACACAATTGGTTACACATAACACCATGCTGACACAAACTCATAGGGGGTTATTTACTAAACTCTGAATGCAAACAACAATAACAAAACATTTGTGATTTTTTTTATACAAAATCGGACTTTTAAAAAAATCACAAATTTTTCAGAATTTATTAAATTCAGAGGATGGAAAAGCCTGAATCTGAAAATCCGGCATCTCAGACCTTTCGAGATTGCATATAAGTCAATGGGAGAAGTCCCAATGATTTTTTGATGTGCGCTGGGTTTCATGCAATACCCCGAAATTTTCTGTGAAAATTCCAGAAAAATCATGAAAATCTGATTTTTTCCAGCAAAGTAAATTTTCGGGGAAATATAATAATAAAAAAGCGTAAAAAACCAGAGTGGAATCTGATCTGAGAAAATATTGAGATAAATTTGGACTTTGATAAATAACCCCCATAGCATTATGACGTCAAATATTTTATCCCTTATACCCCTTTGAAAAACTTTTCTACCGCTGATTTCAGACTAATCGGCCTATAGATTTAATGCAGAGAACGGGATCCGTTTTTGAATAGAGGCACCACATCAGCAGTTCACCAGTCTCTCAGCACCATGCCAGACCTCAATGAATCTTAAAAAATTAAGTAAAGAGCTAAGCTAATTTAGTACCCTGGGATGAATATCATCTGGTCCTGGACCTTTATTTATATTTACATGTTCTAGTCTCTTTTGAATTTCCCCTTGCTTGAACCATGCATCATTTGTTGAATTAATAGTATTGGGACTATTTAGAAGGAAACCTTACTTGGTTCCTTATTTGTGTAGACAGATTAAAATAACAGTTCAGAATCTCTGCTTTATTTCTGTTCTCATCGATCAACTGACCCCCTACTCTAACAACCATGGTCCCACCACATCCTGCTTCATTTTTTTACTATTTACATATTTAAAAATAATTTTGGGTTCATTTAACTCCTTGCTACAATGCCCTTTTCTAATACATTTTTTCATGATTTATTGGTTTCCTTATATCTGACAAATGTTTCAGCTGTCCAGACTAACTTGAAAGCCTTAAAGGGGTAGTTCACCTTTAAGTTAACTTTTAGTATGTTATAGAATGGCAAATTCTACGCAACTTTTAATTTATTTTTAATAGTTATTTGCCTTCTTCTTCTGACTATTTCCAGCTTTCAATGGGGATCATTGACCCCATCTAAAAAACAAAAGCTCTGAAAGGCTACAAATGTATTGTTATTGCTACATTGTATTACTCATATTTCTATTCAGGCCTCTCCTATTCATATTCTAGTCTCTTATTCAAATTAGTGCATGGTTGCTAGTGTGATTTGAACCCGAGCAACCAGATATAATTGGAAACTGGAGAGCTGTTGATTAAAAAGCTAAAAAAGCCAAAAAATGGAAATCACTCTCTACGTCATACTAAGTGGCCCATTTACTTAGCTTCAGTGAAGGAATAGAGGAAAAAACTTTTGAATGTTTTTTTGGGGCTACTTCGACCTTCGACTTCGAATCGAATGATTCGAACTAAAAAATCATTTTACTATTCGACCATTCGATAGTCGAAGTACTGTCTCTTTAAGAAAAAACTTTGGCCCCCTAGTTCGCCACCTAAAAGCTACCGAAGTTAGGTCCCCATAGACTTTGCTATCTTTTTTAGGTCGAAGAAAAACCGTTCGATTGATGAATTAAAATCCTTCGAATTGAACGATTCGAAGGATTTAATATATATTGAGGGTTAATTAACCATCGATATTCAACCCTATGTAAATCTGCTCCAAAAAGTTAATTTAAAGATGAACAACCCCTTTAAAAGCATGTCTTTTCTTAGATAGAAAATACATGGCATAAGCAAGAAATGCAAACAAAACCGTCTTTTTCCTGCTTCAGACACCATTGCATTTCTTCTGTGTAGTCATGTGGTATAATGTTGATAAAATACTCATCAGCCAAGCAGCATATGTATTTTACAGGTGTGGGATCCTTTATCCTTTATCAAGAAATCCATTATACAGAAATCCCCAAATTATGGGAAGGCCATCTCTTTCCTTTTTCTTTCTAATAATAAAACAGTACATTGATGACTTGATCCTAACTAAGATATAATTAATCCTTATTGAAGGCAAACAATCCTATTGGGATTTTTAGTAGGCATGGATATCCAAATTAGGCAAAGACTCCTTAATCTTGAAAACCCCAGGTCTCAAGCATTCTGGGTAACAGGTGCCATACCTGTGTATGCATCCGAACTGATTAATAGGTGGTCACTTATAGGAAATGATGGGTAAAGTAATCCATAAAACTGTAGGCAGAGATTTCTCCTGAACTCATTTAAAATGCAGAT
Source organism: Xenopus petersii (assembly GCA_038501925.1). Lineage (NCBI taxonomy): Eukaryota > Metazoa > Chordata > Amphibia > Anura > Pipidae > Xenopus > Xenopus petersii. The sequence continues at coordinate 67,339,840 of CM076684.1, forward strand.
TAGTAAAAACTCAAAACTTTAAATACTGTCTATATTGTATTACTTTTATGGTTTAAATGTTTACCTTTGAATTAACTTTTAGCAGTGATATTTTGAGACAATTTGCAATTCGTGTTCTTTTTTTATTCTTTGTGGTTGTTGAATCAATATCAACCGCTATCTGGTTGCTATCTAATTTACCTTAGCAACCAGGCAGTAGTTTGTATGAGATACTGAAAGATAAATAGGAGAGGGCCGGAATAGAAAGATAAGTAATTAAAAGTTGCAATAACAATAAAATTGTAGCCTAACAGAGCAACAATTTTTGGCTGCAGGTGTAAGTGGCCCATTTAAAAGCTGGACAAAGGTAGAAGAGGTGTGTTGAGGCTCTTTAAAAATATTTGATACAGAGACTAATAAAGGCATTAATGATTCAACAGTTAAGACTTTGGGAAGAATATGTTTTGCATAAACATTATGGTTATAGTGCTGTAGATACATGTAATTATTTTATATTTAATACAGCACAGTCCCCATTTTACATTTTTCAGTGGACCAGAAAAAATTGTGTAAAATCTGGGAAAATGTAAAATCAGGGAGATGCATTATATATTGGTGGGACCTCAAAAAAAAAAAGTGTAAAATAAGGGGAAACTTAAAACCAGGGGATGTAAAATTGAGGTTTCACTGTATGTCAACATTGTACAATATAAAATTGAATAACTATTTTCCATCCTTTTAACAGCCAGTGACATTTTTGGTGTGGCAGGTGTATTTTTATGCTTCTGTATGTGTGGAACATTTAGCACATTTTAAATGCTGTAGAGTTAAGTCATTTAATTGTCAAGCTATTAATTTTAGTAAGCAAAAGTGTTCAAACTATAGTCACATTTACGTATTAAAATATTACTTGACCATTTGTGGCTTAAGCAATACTTAAAATTTCCTCACATCACAACATGATTCTTCTACCCACTAATAAATCTGTGTTGTGCCCAAACAGCAACTGCTTCAACTGCAATACCTCATCTCACATCATGCTACTTTATATGCTCTACTAATTGGATTTTGAGCTGAGACCAAGACCCAATAAACGTTTTTCATTCATACTAGAAAGGAGTCTTTATCCCATGCCTACTTGCTGCTATGTGTTAATTAGTGCCATGAGTCCAATTACATATGAGACAGTAAGTGAAGAATAGGACCAGCAGCTACAGAGGCAGAGAGGCTAAAATGCTTTCAAGTTAGTTTATTGGACACTGAAAATGTTTAATGAGACAATTTAGAGATTATTTCCTGGCTCTAGAATGAGCATCTTCTACTTTATTTGTTCTGTACTTTTCTCAGGCTGCCTACCACACACTTATTCTATTGACCTGTAAGCTTTCCAGCTGTCAATTACATATTATTTGGTTTTTCATAAGTAAGCACTTATATGCTGAGCAATGCTCATTACAAATGCTCTATAATAAAAATGTATGTATATACGATATTATTGCAAAGCATTCCAGTGCTCACATTAGTAAGACTCACAAGCAAAATCAATATTCAACGTCATGCATTGTGCATGAAGAAAGATGTTATTTTGTCAACATACATTTGTCTCAGCCAAAGAGCATGTAGACATACAGCAATGTTTTTTTGGTGCGAACATTTGATAATGAATTTTCTCCAGCGTAACTTCCTTCCAGCAAAACTTTGTTAACTTACTTATTCTTGTGTCCATTTAAATTCAGTGGGTATATAAAGATTATATGTATGTTTTTATTAGTGATATGGGTGAAATTGTTGGAAGAGGCAATTTCTTTTAAAAAATGTTCAAGGATGCTAAATAAAGACAGAAATCCTGTATTGTCCTAGGCCAGGAATGTCCATACTTTACTAATGTGAGGTCTACTTTTAGTGATGTTGTCCCATTATGATCTACATCCATAAAAGCATTGCTTAAATATATCGATTAATGAGAGAATTTATATTGGTATATTTAATAAACAACTATTTCTTCTGTAACCTTAACAATAAATATCTGAAATAAAGCATGAAACAAGAGGGTGATGTAGACAAGCTGTTTGTTGACAGTGTCTTGAGATCTACTGATCACCAGTAAAAGGTCTACTGGTAGATCCCGATCTACCTTTTTGCACCCCTGTCCTAGGCCATGAGCCCACCCTAAAACAAATGTTGCATGAGCTTAAAAAAGGGTGTCAAAAAAAAAAAAAATTATTACCATATTTGAGGGTAAATAACTTTAAGGAAAATGTAAACAATAAATCATTGTTTTTACAATTAAATCTTTTATGGTAAATATATGTAAGAAATAATGTACACATTATAGGATAGTATTATAAAGTCTCAGGAGATATATTTAAAACATTTGTTTAACAAAAAAAACCCTCATTGAACGCACTCTTGTGTTAGCAGCAGTAACATCAAAGTCACATGCTTAATGAAATCATTATTGTTATAGTTCAACGGCAACATTGAAAAAAAGCTATTTATAAAAAAATTGCACCATATGCATATATGTATAACTGTGATGAAGCACAAACAATCAAGAAGCTATGATTATATTGTTTGTTTAAATTCATTTGAACATTGAATAGATTTTGGTGAAAAGGTTAACAAATTGCAATTTTCACACAAGCGGCTTTAAGATCGTTTGAGCAAAAATTTGCCTGGTGAAAAGCAGTGAAAGTTCTCCAGCGATAAGGTATTTCGATAATGAAATATTACTCGACTTTTAGTAAAGTGCTGATGTCACTACGAATTGTCTTTTTAAAGAAAACTCATCAAAAGGCAACAAATGTGCCCCTTAACGAAAAAGCTAGTTTTCCATTTTACAAAAATTATATTTTACAATCTGTTAATAATAATTACATTTAAAAATCTGTTTAAAAATGTGTTTATGATAAAATCAAAATCAACCTATATTGTCATTTAGCACTGTCAGGAACTCCCTGTATGGAACCAAGGACCTGCCACATACCAGCTGCTGCTCCTCCTACTTAAGTCACAGGAGGCAGTGTGGTTGAGACCTGGTGAATGATATCAAAGACTGTCAGGGTTCCCTGGAAATGACACCTATTATCAAGTTGCAGGCAATAGCCCAATCAGGGGGATATCTAAGGTTACCATAAAGGCAAACTCTAAATGCTGCCCCTAATTAGTTACACTCCTACAGGATTATTATTTTCAACTGAAACTGAACACCTCAAATTATTAAAGGCATACCTACCATCATAGGGTTTGTTTGGGATGCTATAGATACTGTATATGTGGTTGGCCTGACCTCATGAAAAAAAAACTATGCTACAATAAAAAAAATAGCAGTTAGCTTATGAGCTGGCCAAATTTGCTGTGAATGCCTGGGCAAAAAGAGAAATTCATCATTTCTGTATTATCTCTTTTATTAGTAAATACTTTACATTTTGTTCTGAACAGGGAAAATTGATGTACAAACAAAATAAGGCCCCCAACCTTAAAGAATGCTCTTTATACTACATACCATGTTTTATTTGGAGAAAAGAATACATGATGATAGTTTGCAAAGAATTTCAATTATTTTCTCTGGCTGAGTTTTCAGAAACAACAATCGGTGTTGTTCACTTCTTAAACTCCTATCAGAGAGAAAACAGAAACCAATATGTTTCAGATTCCTAAAGGTTATGTATATATTTGTACAGATTGGACTTATTTCTTAATTATAATTTAGATTTTAACTCTGCAGCACATTTTTGGGTTTGTTTGACTCGTTTCATGTCCAACTAATCCATTGTTTAAAGTTCTATATCTGTCATGTACTGCACCCACTAACTCAATTTATGCATTTGTGCTTCATTTGACAGCAGAATTACAATCTGAATTTGAACTTAAAATCAATACAGCAAATCTAGCAATTTATTTGGGATATGGCTAAATTCATGAACTTCATGTAGCATTTACATGTGTTGCTTGGACACATCAAAGCACACTCATGATAATGGCACTTAACATACAGTAGTACATACAGTACTTAGCATTAGTACTTAAAACTTAATACTGTGAACTAAGCATAGCACAGTTTAGCATAATCGGTATTGAGTAGTGATGGTCAACTGTTTTTTAACGAGGCATGGATTTGTGGCAAAGTCGCCATCTGAATTTCTTCATAAAACTATGGCAAACAATTGCAGCAAAAAATTTCCCCACAATGAAAAAAACTTGCCATTAGAAAAAACGGGCATTGTCTTTAATGCATTTGGACAAAAAAGTAGGTGAGACAAAAAAGTTGCCACAAGAAAAAACGGCCATTAACATTAATGCATTTGGAGTGAGAAAAAATAGTTTTTGCGTGTTAAAAAATTGGTGCACATAAAAAAATGTGACGGCTATTGACTTCAATGAATTTGCATTGCCTGCATAGTTTATGGGTATAAACACAGATTTTAAAGCTTGACTACACTGAACCATGTCAGCTAAATACTTATGTACACAATAGGGGTCATTTACAATCTGAAAGGAAGGTTGCAAATTGCAATTCACTATGTTACTGCACTTTACACCCTGCTTTTCACACTAGATGAAGTGATGCAGGTCTCTGTTCTCCATTTCAAACATAAGTCCTCCCTGCCCGTGGACAGAAGTGCTCCCTGAATGAACATTAGGGACTATGCTTTGCTGTTGCACTTCTGTCTGGGGTCTTTGAAAATCCCTCCTTATATTTTAATCAGTAAGATGTTGGATGCCCATAAGAAGAGTTGGGTGCACATTTTTGTGCTCAAATCAGTGAACAATGGGCATTTTGATCACTTTTGCTCCTATCAAGGAACTCAAGTGATAAAAATGTCCACTGTTCCATTAATTAAATCCAAACAATCTAACAACCATTCTTATGGTCAAATGACCACATTTCTGACCTTCCATGGACAATGCAACCACATTTTCTAATAGAAACATGCTGCTACCTATGGCACATTGTTATGTTACTAAGGAAACTGTCTAGTGAGAACTATGATTCAGAATTGTCCCTATGAGTTTCAATAAATTAAAACATAGATACAAATACAGACTAACATAACATATTTTTATGAAAAATAATGCCTGTAATTACATTTTTGTTAAGTTCTTGGGTGTGTAAAGGCAATAACAAGTGTGTCTCATGGACACACACACACATACACATATAGTGAATGCATACCATAGGAGTTTCATGAGGGCAAAAAGAAAAAGAGCTGGGTTATAGTAGCTGGAGTTTGAAATGCTCTCCTGTCCCAAATCTAATATGATGGCAGCGGCTTTATTTCAGCTACTTTGACTGTCTGGTTATAAGCCATTAAAAGTAGTATAAAATATTGCTACACTGTTTAGCTTGGAAAGCTATATACCCTGAAAAAGTATTTTCCTATCACACAGACAATTACAAATTCGTCACACATTTTATTCCAGTCTGTTCTTGCTGCAGTGATGCAAATTACAGCTCTACATACTTACTCCTAAACCATATGAATCATGCATAATATTCTGTCAGAATCAGTTCAACTTTAGCACCTCCCAGAACAAATTTTGATTCCTGGTGACATCATTCTGTGATGCATGTATAATTTAAATTATGTTGAATTCTATCATTTTTAACCTATCAAAGCCAGTCTAATGTCATGGAGAAGATTTATCCAGCACAGATAGGGGTAAAACACACTGTTTATGTCATCACCTTCAAACAGTCTAAAGAAACGATGGCCAATATAACGCATCATACTTTGGATTGAATGTGTGTGCCTAGGTACATTTTGACTAGTGGATTTTCTCTACTGTTAATATGGCACATTTTCAGCTCTGGATTTACGAATATTGCTTTAGAAGCCAAATTCAAAATATGTTTCCACTTAGTGCACTCTTAATTCTTTATACAGTTTAGGTCAGCACTTAATCATATCAAAAAGAGATTACAGGTCATAAATTAAGGTAAAACAGAATATATACCAAAGACGTTTTAGGTGAACGAGTTAATCACTGAATGTTTGGGATTTAAGTTTTGGAAGGAACAGAAGTCATATGAAGTGAGTGATTTTGGATTACTTTTAATATCCATTAGAGTGCCTCAAAAAGATAATTAAAATGCTTCACATGCATAATGTTTTGTTATTTTTTAATCACTATAAACAAACCCGACCATTTCTCACATTTACCATCAATGAGGTACAATCAATGGAACTGTCAAGACTGTTTCTTGTGTCCATGGACATGCAGATACTATGATTTGATACATTATTGATGGTGTCACAAACACATATAAAATATAAATCCCTTTAGTCACTGCATTTTTCAATGTATATTTATATGGAAGCAAGCATTAAGAGCAATCTTTACTTGAGGGAACAATGCTGCATTTTGCCCCTTTTTCTGCATTTTTAATTATTAAGGGGTAGTTCACCATTATATTAAAGAGCAAGGAAACTTTGATTTACTGTGGAGTGCCAATATGTTAAGTACCCAAGCGTGAATTGAATCACCATGTTTTTTCCCAGTCTGGTTCTCCCTTTCAGACACAGACAGGAGCATGCATAGAAGATTAAAATGTTTAGCTGCTACTCTGGGATCTGTTGTCAGGAACTCCATTATCCAGAAAGCTCTGAATTACAGGAAGGCCATCTCTCATAAACTCAATTTTAATTAAATAATTTATAAAAATGTGAATTATTTACTTTTTCTCTATAATTTTAAAACAGTACCTTGTCCTAATAAAGATATAATTCATCCTTACTGGAGACAAACCAATTCCATTGGGTTTATGTACTGTTTATATGATTTTTTGTAAACTTAAGCTATGATGATCCAAATTACAGAAAGCCCCCTTATCCAGAAATCCCCCGGTCCAGAGCATTCTGGATAACCTGTCCCATGTATTTACTGTGTACACACAGGTCTTTTTTTCCTAGGGCCAGTGCATTTTTCCATAAAAGAAGCAATGGCCAAGGGAAAAAGTTAAAGATGTAATTTACCAGGGGGGTTACCAACATTTTTTTTTGGATGTGTGTTTTTTGAGCATTGCTATTGTCCAATTTACCCTAGCAACAAGGCAGCCATTTGAATGAGAGCCTAGAAAATGAATAAAAGAGGGTTTAAATAGAAAACAAATAACAAAACATTACCCAATAATAAAAAAATTGTAGCCTAACAGAGCAATAGTCAACCCCATTTGAAACCTGGAACAAGACAGGAGAGGAAGATAAAACTATAGAAGATATATAAACTGATCACTGAATAAAAAATAATTGCAATGTGCAGCCATCTCCCCAGTGCTTTGAAGATAAGTTTAACGTGAACAATATTTTGTACTTGTGTGCAGCGTTATAATCATAAAATGATCTGATTGAGACATAACCACCATCAGGTATGGCATCTATTTTCCATAAACCTGTTATACTGAGATCTCTGAAATCAGCTCTCCTCCAGCAAAGACACCAATTCCCACAATGTCTAGTTTCTGTTATTCTCCTCCTGCTTAAGCACATTAATCTCAAAAATGCAAAGCATTGTTGGAATAGGAATTTTGGGTGGAGGAGAGTTAATGACTGATGCCATGTTTCAATAATATGCAAATTCACACTGTTTTGTAAAGGGGAGTTTATTTCCACAGCTGTATAAGAGTGATTATGTTGAGGAACAAAAATCACCTGTTAACATAAATCCATGAAAGTAAGGCAAGAATGATACATGCAGTAACACATTAGAATGATTACTGCTGTCAAAAAAAGGGCCCCAAAGGACTGATCATGAGTGACACCTTTCATTCCTCATGCATGTTGCAAAATAAAACATAACTTTCATTTAAATAGATGATAAAATATGTGAGGCTGCATGAACGTTTAAATTAAACACTAGGGTGCAAAAAGAAAATAACATAACACCTATGCAAAAGCATATGTGGATAAAAATGTATCCCAAAGTTAGTTTGGTCAAAGGAGTTGTTTTGAGATCAGTTTGGTAACATGAGCAATTTGGTACTGCTCAGATCTAGTTCATGTGTGTTAAATTTGGTATCCCAAAATCCAGAACAGACGCTAAGGTTCCGGTTATGGCTCATGCTTCTGTCTATAGCAGTTGCATTTCACATCTGGAGGGGCCCTGCGCTACTTGGATGTCGTCAGGACTTAAAGTAAGAGAATGAAAAAGGCGAGAGTTCTGTGCAGTCAAGGGAACAGGAACTTGTTTGACAAGGGTCAATAACCAGTCAGGTAGCACAGTAGAGAATCAGGACCCAGAAGAATAGTCAGTAAACAGGCAATGGTCTGTTCAGGCAAAAGACAGGAATAGTCAAGGACAGGCAAGGGCCTTGGAACAGTAAATCAAACCAGAATCACACCCAGGAACTATCTAACCATAAACTTACACTGGGCAATGAAAAACAGACAAGGCACCTTTAAATATTTGAATTTTGGACCAAGAGCGAAGTCGTCAGGCACAGCAAGTTGACTAAAAGTAAGTTTGTGCCAAAACAGAAGAACATCCTGCCCACCCACTAAACTACCAGGTATCATTATAATGTGTCAAGAAAGGTACAATGGAGATGAATGAGGTATATCACAAAAAGGGATAAAAAGGTCAGATCACATGAGAATTTGTACCCCAGTGTGCTTACAACCCACCTCCAAGGGAAAAGAAAGGGAAAGACCTGAGTTGACTTTCTGTTGAAAAACCTGATCACACCCAAGAAATGTTTAGCAAAAACATCTAGAGAAGTGTCAATATAATTGCATAACTAAAAGTTATGTTCCCTACTAAGTTAAAAATGTGCCTGACATATGTTTCCCACTTCAACACTTTGTCAAAGGAGGTGGTAAGAGGCTAATTATTTATCATCTTAAGGTAAATCCTGAACTCACTCGCATTTTCTGCAGTCAATACCAATTTGCCTGAAGGTGCTTCATGAAGGATCACAAATCAGCCAATACATATTTTTTAAATATAATTGAATTATTGATACAGATGGCTCAGGTCTTTCTCTTCCTTTTAAACTGTGACCATACCACTATTTGTAAATGAGCCTTATGATCTATAACAATGCACACCAGGCTTGCACCCAGAAATTAAGATACACAAGGAAACAGCTGCTCTAAATTCCCAAGCTGAAAATGGTAGCTGCCACTTGTACCCTATTTCAATCAAGACACAAGCAAAATATTGATATGGCGCTAATTCCCATTGTGGTAATTGTGGTTGCACATTCCAGGAAGTCTAACAGTTATTCGTTAAAATTGGATCAACCCACAGGGAATCAGCTGGACTTGTTATCATTGAATGCTAAAGACCAATTGCATAGTGACCAATAGTAAATCTGCCCCAAAGGTTATAACTTAAAAAAAATAAGAAGAATAAAAGTTTGCATTTTGCAATGTAATATTCTTCACTGACTGTTATTGCATTGCATAGTTTAATTGTGCATTGCTAATTTCGAAGGCTTGCTTGAAGGTAGCGTAACTTTTTGAATAAAACCTTTTATTGAATATACTGCACACTGGCACAAACGATACAATTCACAATCTTTCGTTCACTGTTGGTAGTGGTCGCCAAAAGCTATATTAAATTTGTGCAAAGGAAAATCAATCACACAGAGGCATACATTTTCACATTGCAAATATTTTTTCCATTACCAACTTTTATTACTTTCCCCCAAAACAGTTTAAAGTCACAAGATTACAGGTAACTATACATTTTACATGTGTTTCATATTCAATTCTATATCAGTTACCAGTGCACTACATTTCTAGTCAAAAATATATCTTAGCATGGAGAATTATGCACAGTTGTGTAGCTGCATGACAACACTAACAGATATTTACAAAGGTCAAATAGTTAGGACTCAGATTACATTCGCATCAGTCACAGAAACAGCAAAATAACGTAATGTGGAATAGAGATCAGTGTCAAAATGATGATGGCATACACAAAAGTATGACAAAATTGTATCAGGAAATGTGAGAACTGTTTGCAATTTACTGTTCTCAGTCAGGGATAGGCAAACAACCCAAAACAATGACATACAGCATTAGAACAGATCTTCTCGACCAGCTATGTGCATTTGAACCTTTGGGAAGCTGATATTTTTACATAGTTACATAGTTACATAGTTAAATTGGGTTGAAAAAAGACAAAGTCCATCAAGTTCAACCCCTCCAAATGAAAACCCAGCATCCATACATACACCCCTCCCTACTTTTAATTAAATTCTATATACCCATACCTATACTAACTATAGAGCTTAGTATCACAATAGCCTTTGATATTATGTCTGTCCAAAAAATCATCCAAGCCATTCTTAAAGGCATTAACTGAATCAGCCATCACAACATCACCCGGCAGTGCATTCCACAACCTCACTGTCCTGACTGTGAAGAACCCCCTACGTTGCTTCAAATGAAAGTTCTTTTCTTCTAGTCTAAAGGGGTGGCCTCTGGTACGGTGATCCACTTTATGGGTAAAAAGGTCCCCTGCCATTTGTCTATAATGTCCTCTAATGTACTTGTAAAGTGTAATCATGTCCCCTCGCAAGCGCCTTTTTTCCAGAGAAAACAACCCCAACCTTGACAGTCTACCCTCATAATTTAAGTCTTCTGTCCCTCTAACCAATTTAGTTGCACGTCTCTGCACTCTCTCCAGCTCATTTATATCCCTCTTAAGGACTGGAGTCCAAAACTGCACTGCATACTCCAGATGAGGCCTTACCAGGGACCTATAAAGAGGCATAATTATGTTTTCATCCCTTGAGTTAATGCCCTTTTTTATGCAAGACAGAACTTTATTTGCTTTAGTAGCCACAGAATGACACTGCCCAGAATTAGACAACGTGTTATCTACAAAGACCCCTAGATCCTTCTCATTTAAGGAAACTCCCAACACACTGCCATTTAGTGTATAACTTGCATTTATATTATTTTTGCCAAAGTGCATAACCTTGCATTTATCAACACTGAACCTCATTTTCCAGTTTTCTGCCCAGTTTTCCAGTTTAGACAAATCACTCTGCAAAGTGGCAGCATCCTGCATGGAACCTATAGTTCTGCACAATTTAGTATCATCTGCAAAAATAGAAACATACATCTGGGCACCTCTGGGTAGGTTTATATTTGTAGAGTCAGAGTCAGTTGTCAACTCAAACAGGCTGTGACCAATGGATATACAAAGTACTGAATATATTATGGAATGGGTAACCAACTCCTGGAAGCAACTGGACTCTATTTGTGTTTCTTTCTACAGCTGAATGTTAAACTTCAATCATTAAGGCACTAAAAATTTGCAGAACATTTCTTGACCAATAAAGCGATACTGACACATTCCTATAAAAATCATAGGAACATGTCAGGATCAAGTAGTTGCTGCACCCGGAATATTTTCCCTGAAAGCCCTGCAAACCTTTGCGCAGCTGGCACACTCACACTACTAACAGATCTTCTGCCTTGCTTCTGTGACGCTGGGCTGGGAGCGGAGCAAACCTTCCTTAGGCTGAAGACCTGTTTTATTTCGTAATTAGACTATGAAAAAAATCTCGCCGCCCCCAACCCAGCGTCACTGAAACTGCACAGAATATCTTTTAGCAGTGTTGGAAGGTCGGGTCAAAGCAGGTTTGCGGGGCTGGGGGTGGCTTTGAGGGGGGCTTTGAGAGAAAATATTCTGGGTGCAGCAACTACTTGATACTGACATGTTCCTATGATTTTTATAGGAATGTATCAGTATCGCTTTAATTCCTTACTTTACACTTCCCCACCCCTCTCTCTAATGTAGTTGTTTCTGAGCAAAATCTATACAAAAAATGAAATTGTTCAGACTGATCCTCTTAACTGTCCATCTGCTTAACTGAATGCCCTTTATGTCTACTCTGTAACCTTTCATGTCTTGTGATCCTACTTTAACTCTGCAATCGCACCCACTGTTTAACCAAACACTAACACATCTGTCTTTCCTTTCTGACCTTTACTTTCCCTTTAAATGATGACACCTATAGTGAAAAATCCTATTTTTATCCCTGCAATCTTAGTAACCTCTGCCCCATTGTTTTGCTTCCATTTGTCTCTAAATTACTTGAGTAATAAACATGTAAACAATTGACTTGCTTTTTCTCTGACCTGCTATACCACATTGACCTGCTATTTAAACTAAACATAATGGGGTTTATGTAATTAAAGGCACTAAGTTTGCCCTGGGGCAGTAGCCGATAGCAACCAATTAGCTGGTAGAATTCCCTGGTCACATGTTTAAATCAAGCATCTTATTGGTTGCTATTGGTTATTGCTCCTGGGCAAAGCCTCTGATGAAATCGCTAAGCGAAGAAACGCGTAAGGCATAGGTGGCTGACGTCATATCCAAGTGTCCAGGAAGTAACGAGTGGAGTGTGAAGGCAACGCGGGTCGGAACCTAAAACACAAACCATTGGAGATACTTGCAACAGCACGGACTTGCATTGAAAGAGATGTTATTACTATTTTATCTACTGAAATGTGAGTGTAACCAATTGGTTTTTAATGTTACAAAATAAAAAGGATTTTACACTATATTTGCGCCTTTTAACCTCCTTCAGCTAGAGAGAATATTCTACAGCTTCATTTTCTGCAAATCTTGATGTGCATTTGTTAGACTTAAACGTCTGTAAGTAACCATCTAATAGCCACACGTGGTGAATCGTAAAGGGTAACTGCACCAAAGATATTATTTTGGTTGTGGAACTGCAACTCTATTAGTAAATACTACACTATAAAAAAATGTCATCATATTTTTTCCCCTGAGCTTATATTAGCTCTGACTTTTTTAAAAATGTGGATTCCTGGGCAAACTTTGTGCCTTTTATTACATATGGGGGGATGCCTCCTTATTAGTACTCCATGATATCTCAGCACTTTTGCACATTTACCACCCTCTTCTCTTACATTCTCTCCATTCTCTCAGCATCCATGAATCTACCCTGTCCTGGGTATTTTGTTTCTGATAAATTCTGGGGGAATGTTAAGCACCACCCAGTGAATTGCATTGCTAAGAAAAATTGTACCAAAATGAGGAACTTTCTATAGAAGTGCTGTGACACAATCTTACCAGGATTTCTCAGTCATCCATAGGGTAGACCACTTGTACAGTAAAAAAAACAAAAAATTTTTACACTTTTATGTAGGTGCAATTCTAAGGAGCCTATTAACTACCATTCGGGCTTCTATTTTTTTCACAAATTAAATTTTTTCTATAAAAATTAACATGTTTTATTTTTTTCAAATGTCTCTAAAACTGAATTTGAGATTTATAAAGTGTAAAAACCATGAAAAACTGTGATACAAAACTTTGACAAGTAAAAGCAATTAAGGTCCTAGGGAAGTCTAGGGGAGCTGCGCTTATCCTGTAGCCATTCTGGATTTTTTTTGCTAGTAATTGTCTGAAAAGCATGAATTTTTAGAGGTTTTAGATTTTTTTATTTGGATCATTAAGCATTTATTCTGTTTGTACTTTTTATATTCAGATTTTTTTAAATCTATTTTATTTGTGCATGTGATCCATTATACACTTATATTATAGTGGCATCATGTTTTGAGATGAGATAGCAACTTTAACATCATTAACAATGCAGTTTGGGTATAGGGAATGTTACTATGTGGAATTAAAAGAAAAAACAAAGCAACATTAAAAATGAAAAAATGGTTAATAAAATGGTTCTGCATTGTGTTTATTCTCTCTACTATAGATTTTTGTAACTATTGTTTTGACAAATTAATTCTGCCCACTGCTAAAATTTGGGACAACAGCTTATTTTGTGGCTTGTTCAGATTTTTAGTGGAAAGAGTAATAAGGCTAGAAAGATATCTTTCTGTATTGTTTTGTTGAATATACCATGTATAAGTCTAAAAATATTTTCCCAATAGGCAGTTTCAACTGGGCATGTCCACTAGGGATGTAGCGAACCGCCGCCGATGTGTTCGCGAACGCCGTTCGCGAACACCGGCAAAAAATGCGGACAGTTCGCGAACAGTTCGCGAACTTCGAACATCCGAAAATCGTTCGATTCGAACGATCGAAGGATTTTAATCGTTCGATCGAATGATTTTCGTTCGACTCGAACGATCGAAGCCATTCGATCGAATGATTTCATTCGATCCAATGGCTTCGATCGTTCGATTCGAACGAAAATCCTTCGATTTTAGCGGTCGAAGGAATCGAATGGTTGAATGGTCGAACGATTTTTGTTCGAATCGAACGCGAACTCGTATTGGCGAACGTCGCGCGACGTTCGCGAACATTCGGCGGACGCGAACATTCGAAGTTCGCGCGAACTGTTCGCTACATCCCTAATGTCCACCAAGTATGTAAAAAATTCCCCACATCTGTCAGAGGGGTGGGGATTTTATGCTTCCATATCATCTTCTCATTACTTTTTAAGCTTATTCTTTAATAGCTATGTTAGAGGAAATCCTAGATATAGTATCCTATATTTGATTCCACTCGTTTTGTGGAATCGTTCGTCACACATCTCTTTCTCAGTTCATCATGTATTTTAGTGGGGTGTCAAAGTTTGGAATAGTATTCATTTATTAAAAAATTAGAGCGTCCCTTTCAGTTCTGCTTGCCAGCAACAAGTTTCCAATATTGATAGTTGACGGCTCTTAAAGGAGGAGTTAACTATTTTTATAAAGTGGTGTAGTGGTATATTTCTCCATCTGGCATACAGATGCAGCCACTTTGGTTTGTCTGTTTGACACAGAATAGCTAAACACAGACATCCCATTTATCTCATTTAACACAGAAAACTGTGTCACAACATCCCATCTAATTAAAGCATTCACCATTGTGAACAATGGAGCTTTGGTATGCTAATGAAAAGGTTAAATGCATTAAATGAGTTAAGATGACTTAAGATAACACAGTTTCTTCAATTACCCCTGAGTCATGACGCATTTAACTCACAAATCCAAGTGGCTTCATCTGTATTCAGAGCAAATTGCATGTATTGACTGACTTTAACTCCAGTAGAGAGGAGAAGATCCCCGACCTTAAGAATGAGATTGTCTTTCCACCACCTAATGGCTGAGGAGGAAAGAGTGGATTATTGTGTATGGGGATGAGTATACTATGAAGCTAGGGTTACTGGAAGTTCTGGAGAATGTTATGCCTTGAATGGGCATGTATAAGATGAGTTTATTAACCTGTGGGAGTTTACCGGACCAGATTCATTTATTTAATCTATTTTGGAGATATTTAAGGTATTTAACACTGACCGTTACTGGTAAAATGAGGAATTTGTAAAGTAGCCTTGACATCAATGTCATTTTGGTCTTGTAGATTCTTCCAAACCATGAGATGCCATTTTGCGACCACTCTTGAAGATCCACTGTTAGCTTCCTAATGAGTTTAGTATAATTGGCTTTATAGAGTATGGCATACAAGGTGTTACATTAACCTCCATATAGTCCACAAAGTGTGTCTCCAAAAGGAATGTAAAGTTACGTTAGAGGAGTTTGATGTATGTTTTTATATTTTTATCAAACTTACAACTTGCCCTTTCAGGGCCTAAACATACAGCATTGTCTTAGGTGCTGCTGCCGCCTGAGGCAGCAGCCCTGATGCTGCATCCCCTCCCACTCTGCGCTTTCAAAATTGAGAGGCACATTTATCAAAGGTCAAATTTCGAATTCATGTGAGTTTTTAAAAACTCCCATAAACTACCATGAATTTGAAATTCAAAATGTATTAAAAAAATCTAATTTGTAAAACTCAGGTGATTAGGATCGACCTGAAAACTCAAATCAAATTTGATTTGAGTTTTAAAAACTCGATTGGAGCTTTTTCTCAGGAAAAAAACTTGAATGTCAGGAAGAGTGCAAACAGCTCCAAATTGATCCCTGGACGTCTCCTGTTGACTAAAACAGCAATTCGGCAGTTTAAGGTGGCGAAGGATTACGTTTGAGTTCTTAATGGGCCAGAGTATGATAAATCTTGAAAATGTAATTCGAATTAGACAGTTTTGGCCATAAAAAAAACTTGAAAATTCAAATTCGTATTTTCAATTCAACCCTTGATAAATCTGCTCCTTAGCGTTGGAGTGTGTCCAGGAGTACTATTGCACTCTCTGCAGTAGCAGAGACAAATTTCTGTGTTAAAAAACAGAAATTCGGCTTTCAAAGTTATTAGGGGGCCTTTTGCCTTGCCTCATGGGAGGAGCGGCCCTGAAAACATATTACAGACAACATTATTGAAAATATGTGGCATATCATACATTGTTTATACTTTGGTCCATTAATCCCATACATACATATGCTGTGCCTGTACATGGCATCCAGCTGCTTTTATTGGTAGTGAAAGACATTTATTTAATTTCTCGTATTTCCCTGCTCCATCCTTAGTTTTCCAAGCTGTCCCAAGCGTATTGGCCTGTGTTTTCCTTCTGTATCCTAGTCGCTTTCTGCTCCCCCTGATTTAGTTGGTTCCCTATTTATAGTTCAAGTAGGTCCCAATGATACCATTTTTTATTAACAAGATCCACTGTGTCATGCTTCAGTGCTGTCAAATAGTCCTCCATACAAATCTCATTCTGTCCAGAAATCTGGGGTCTGGGGGCTTTCCATTGTTTTGCAATCAGTAGCTATTTAGTGAGATTTATGTAAAAAAACAGGGCTTCTGGGTCTCTCTCTCTCTCTATATATATTATATATATATATATATAACAGACGGTTTTACTTTTTCCGAAATTTGCGTAATTGAAAATAATTATTCAGTTTCCTGACTAATAGTGAGCCAGGTTTGTCTCTATAAATAAAAAGTCTTTGTCTGGACCATCTGATAGATTTATCAGCCTCCTCCATTAATTGGTTGGTAAGAGTTTACGGTAGAGTCTGCAATTGTTTCGTGAGTTGAGGGTGGGATTTTGTTTGAGTACGTTTTCAGTGTGAGCAAGGTCAGGATGACCTTTTCTATTTTTTGCTGGTGGTTCTTTTTGTGCTTAGAGCCTAGTAGGATAAATGATCCCCTCTGTACAGCTTTATGGGCTGTCCATATCAAGGCAGCTGATAATGCTTCATTAGTGTTGTTCAAAATGTATTCCTCTATATCATGTACATCTGATTACTGATTGTAGGTATAGATAGTAGTGCTTCGTTGAGGTGCCAACTTGTTCAGGGGCCCAAATTTGACTGGTATTGAATTGACATAGTGATGGCTGCATGATCAGATCAGTTCTATGGTAGTATGGGTGATTGCTGAGAGCATGGGGCAAAAAAGTAATCAATATGAAAGTATGTTATGTGGCTATGAAAAGAAAGTATAATGTTTACCTGTTGGGTGTAAGGTGTCAACTAAGACCTATGATTTTAGACATTTTGTTAGAATTGTAGGGGGTTTCAAAGTGTTTGATAATGTGGAAGGAGTTTGAACCTAAAGTGAACAACACTAGGTTGAGGGCACCCATTAAGATTAGGGTGCTATATGCGATCTTGTCAATCTGTGTAACTAGGGTGTGAAAAAAGGTTTTGTTGTTGTCAGAGGGTGCATAGCTGTTAACCAAGGTATATTATTTGCCAAGTAAAGTGCCTTGTGGTATAACAAATTGACTATTTTTATCTTTGACCACATTATCTACCTGAAATCCAGAAGTCTTGATATACACGCAACACCCCAGCATTTGGAGGGAAATATAATGTAGTATACTTGAGAATAGCATTCATGCAAATATGGAAATATTTGTGAGGTTCCAATAGCAACAATAACAATGTCTGCTTTAAATCTACAGTAATATCTGTCTGTCAGGGTAAGCAAGAAATGGAAGTTTCAAGAATAGATGGAAGAAGCAAAGCAGATCTATCAGGTGCCCATGGGCATTGCTTAAGGGTTTGGTGAGCTTGGGGCTTTACGAGAAGATTTAGTGGAACCAGACCACTGAGGCTTCAGTGATTTAAATGGTTGCTTCAGAGTGTCTGGTGTGTTTTCCAGTGGTCCCAATTTGGAAAGTAAGAGATGCCCTTCTGATGGTTTTGTGATAGTGAGGACTTGTCCACAATGTTAAGCAGTCAGGTGGAAAGGGAATCCCCAATGGTACCTCACACCAGCTTGTCTCAAAGTAGCAGTAACATAACATATGTGTTTCCTTTTCTGTAGTGTAATCAGTGATAAATCAGTGAATTTGTGGAGCCCTCCAGCTCAATGGGGCCATGATATCTAGCTGAACAGATCAGGTCTTCTACAGGTCTTCTTTTTTTTATTTAAAGTAGCACTTGTCCAGAGTAAAACATAGTGATTAAATTTAGTTGGGGTTGCCAAACATATTGGAACCCTAGTGATTCTGGATATCCTTGTTCTTTATATTTTTTTTTAGCGTCTCATACTCAATGACCTATTTATAAAATACAACAATTCATCACAAAAGATGCCACCATTTCATTCACATTCTCATATTGATTTTATTTACTTTTGCAACTTGCTATTTGGTTTTACCTACCTCTCCAAAGACTGTAACCACTTCAGTCTATTGCAATACTCAATGCCATATCTATCATCGTGCTAACTGCTTATCTTACCTAACCCAGGGAATTGTGTCTCATACACCCTTTTTCTTTAAGGTTGTAAGCTTCAACTAGCAGTATATGTATTTATGCATATGCAATTATATTGTACAGTACTAAAAAATATGTTGCCACTTTTTTAATACTTTCAAATAGTAATAGTTATTGTAAAAATTAATACTACATATATGTGTTGTATTGGTTATAAAATGACTAAAACTGAATTACTTCTTGTAAGCTAATGGAAATAGAATTTTCAGATATAATATTCAATATGCTGTATGTGGAGTTTATAGGCAATATGTGAAAGTGCAAGAAGTAAAGAGCTGTAATGATCAATGCCAAGATTTTGCTTCTAGAGGAGCAACCAGAGGATTTAATAAGAAAAATGCATTTTCAGTCTTCATAGTAATAGTTAAAGTGTTTAAATTACTGTATAATCTATAGAAAATATATGTTGCCTGGAGCTGCACATCATTTACAATGTTCTCTAGTAGACCCTGAGGGGCAGATTTATCAAGGGTCGAAGTATATTCAAGGGAATTTTCGAAGTTAAAAAAGTTGAAATTCAAAGTAATTTTTTTGGATACTTCAACCATCGAATAGGATACTACGACTTCGACTTCAAATTCGATTAGAAGTAAAATAGTTTGAATATTCGACCATTTGATAATCAAAGTACTGTCTCTTTAAAAAAACTTCAACTTCAATACTTTGCCAAATTAAACCTGCCGAAGTGCTATGTTAGCCTATGGGGACCTTCTACAGAATATTTCTAAATTTTTTAAAGTCAAAGTAAAATCGTCTGATCGTACAATAGAATCGTTCGATCGACTTATTTTACTTCGGCCGCAAAATACCCAAATTCAATGAAAAAAGTTTGAATTCCAATTCAAAGTTTTTAAATGCAATGGTCGAATAAATCTGCCCTTGAAAGAGTATGCAGCTGTACAAATAAAATGTTTCATATTTACAGATTCAAAATGGTTAGTATTTTTTTTGATTGGAAACTTTTTAAATGCTTAGTTAGCTACATAATGTTTTTTTGTTTATTCATCCAGATTATCTTATTGACAAAATAATGACACGGAGCTGGTAGTTTTTACAGCTGTATCTGTGTCAAAACTGTGTTAAGCTTAAGTCAACCAATTATGTCATAGGAGGGAGATGGTGTATTGCATCGCCTAACCTCCTCCTGTTCTAAATTAAGCACTCAAGCTGCATTGCTGAACTGCTGCAGGTGTGTTGGTTTTAGACAGCTGGCAAAACAGGGTTACACACCCCCAGTCTTCAGTTACTGATGCTCAACAGCAGCCAAAACTAACAAAGCATTGGAAAGGGGAATCTGAATGTTGCTGCCTAAGATGAAAAAAAAAAACCAAATAGTATGTTTCATGAGCAGAAAATTGACTCATTGAGGAGCAGAGCACAGAGTTGTTACTGTTCAATATAAATGTGTTAGGGGTTTGTAGCTCTTACCTTATTTCCGTCGCATCCAACGCCTACGTTTTTGCGCAGCGCGTCGGATCGCACTGAAAACGCCAGTGTAGTCCTGCCCTTAATGTAAGTGGACTATATAATTTTTTAGATAAGGAACTTGTCTTCTTTGCAATAACAACATAGTATGAGCCATGACTGTGTTGTCTACAGTATTATTAATCAGATCTAGAGAAACCAATTTTACATGGGTGAATAATGATTTTTGTGTGTTTGTTGCACAGACAGAATATTACAACTTGTCCAACTCTCTGTTTTTAAAGGAACCAAAGGTGGTGGTTTCATTTGTTAATAGAGTTTTCTCTACTTTGAAGGCTATGCACAATAGTTGAAAACATTTTTTCAATTTAATTTCAAGTAACTAAATCAAACTTGTAACTGGAAGACCAACTTTATATAGAATGATTTTGGACTGAGAAATTGAACAGGCAGGTGAAAGACTAAGTGGCTCATTTACGAATTAAGATTTATTTCCATGAATCTCAAAAAATTTGTGCTTTTCTCATTTTTTTTAGAAAGCTCTAAAAATTTGATATTTATTATGTATAAAAACCACGAAAGCCACGAATACATACTTTGCCAGGTAAAAGTTGTCTAGGTCCTATAGAAGTCAATGGGTGCTGCTCTGATCCTTTTGGACCTCTTTAAAGGAACAATAACATCAAAAAATTAAAGTGTTTTAAAGGAATGCCAATAATATGTACTGGTGCCCTGCACTAGGAAAACTGATGTGGTTGCTTCAGAAAAACAGCTGTAGTTTATATAAACAAGTTGCTATGTGGTCATGGGGCAGCTATTCAAGCACAGGATACACAGTAGATAACAGAAATGTTCTGAAGAATCAAATTGTGCACAGTGCAGCACAAAAGTACATTATATTTTCATTACATTAAGACACTTTCATTTTTTGGTGTTACTGTTCCTTTAAATCAATTCAGGCTTTTAGAAGTTTTCAGTTTTTGTTAATAGGAATTCTCTGAAAACTCAAATTCTTAGAGGTTTTCTGGGTATTCGTATTATTAAGCACATCATTCAGCTTCATTTTTAATAAATGCTATGACTTTTGTAGTTTTAGCGTTTTTGAGTTTAGCCGTGGTTTCAGAAACCTCTAAAACCGCTAAAATCTGATTTTCAGAAAAAAAACTAAACAGAGGAAAGCAGTTTTTAAGTATTTTAAACAACAACCAGTTTAAACTAGTAACATTTTTTTTCCTGACCTTTGTTTACTCCAAACATTCTTTTTTTTTAAACAAAGATGTACTTACATGACCATTTGTAGAAAGAGAATTGATTGATTACATTGAGTATTAATTGATTTAGGGAAAATGAACTACGACAAAGTTTTCAAGACTCATTTCAATACTGTGTAAAAATGTTTAACAAACAGCTGAAATACAGGAGTGCTGGTCCTCTTTTTTATATATATAGATCTAAAAAAGACCAAAGCAGGTGATGAGTTGGGTGAGAAGTTGAGTCATTGATCCAAGATGTAAGAAGTGCAGAAGCAGTGCAGCATAAGGAAAATTGGAAACAACGAAAGAGAGTTATAATTAAACAGGATCAGGCTATAATTTAACTAGACTGAGCTTGTAGCAGATCTAGGAACCCATAGCATCCAATAATATTTTTGCTATTTGCTTGTTAATTTCTTAGGGTTACTAGATCTGGTGCTGTCTAGGCATCTCTCATGACAATTGTGTACTCTGTCACACTTTCAGGTGGGTTGTGCAGATAGTTTTCCAAATATAAATTTTACCCTGGCACTAACAACAACCCTTTAAATGTAAATACTGTTTACAGATATTGGAATTTATTTTGCAGTACGCACTGGCTCATTTTTTCCAATCTGATACAAAATAACAACAAAATATGAAAACCGCCTTAAGGGGCTGTAGACTTTCTATAAACACTGTGATTGTTTTATATGTGTGCTGTGATGTAATTACCAAAAGTAATCACATTCCACGAGTCACAGATTAAGGCCATTAATGTCACGATCAATTTAAGGAGTATAAATAAATATTGAAGCAGCAAGAAAAAATCACAGCCAACAACATTAAATAATGTGTAACTATTTTCCCTGCTCTAAGCAGAGATATATTTTGGATTAATGTAACCAAAAATGGCTTGCAAGTATGTGTGTGGTAATCATTGTTGCTACAGTAACAGGGTAAATATAAACATGGTCTGTTTTGTGATCCTTGTAGCTTTATATTTCATTACTAGGATCCTGTAAATTTTTAACATCTATATTTAATTGCAAGTTTAACATGTGAGTTTCCAGAATTTCATTTTGCTCCAAAGCTTAGCCAATTCCTGCTAGACAATGATTCACTGATACATAATAAATTAATTCATATGTTTAACTGTATATTGTAACTATGTGTGCTCATCTATAATAGTCTCTGTGAAAGAAGAAAGAAAGAAAGAAAGAAAGAAAGAAAGAAAGAAAGAAAGAAAGAAAGAAAGAAAGAAAGAAAGAAAGAAAGAAAGAAAGAAAGAAAGAAAGACACCATAGCTATGAAATAATTAGATTAAATGTTTTTAAATAAAAAAGACATTAATCCATCTCAAATTTTTATCAAAACAAATCCATTATTTTTTTTTAATAAAGACTGGATCCCATGAGGATCTTTGGCAGGAGTTCATTCTAAAAGTACTCAGATGTTTTCCCATTAGGCCATGCTCTATTTCTGAACTCTACAAATTCACACATTTTAAGCAATGCATTTCATTTTGTTTTACTTTTTTGATGATTTACAATATTGGTGACTGATGCGGGCAAAGGCCCTTGTTTTATGTTGTAGATCATTCATCATGAAAGAAGTTACAGCATGCGTCCAGTTGTTTTTCATGGATCTTCGCAGAAATCCAGCTGACGTAAAACACATTGGTGTGGTATTATTGTTCATTAGACTGTATTATTATTTTTAAGACCTGCTTAACAGTGACATTTTTTTAATACAAAAATAACATCTTTTATAGAAAGATGTTTAATTACACACTGGCACAAACTGATACAAACTACCAACATGTAGGGGCACATTTACTATTGGTCGACTATCGAGGGTCAGTTAACCCTCGATATTCGACTATCGAAGTTAAATCCTTCGACTTCGAATATCGAAGTCGAAGGATTTAGTGCTATTCGTTCGATCGAATGATCGAAGGAATAATTGTCCATCGAACAAAATTCCTTCAATCAGAAATTGGCTAGAAAGCCTATGGGGACCTTCCCCATAGGCTAGCATTGATGCGCAGTAGGTTTTAGGTGGCAAAGTAGGAGGTTGAAGTTTTTTTTAAAGAGACAGTACTTCAACTATCGAACGGTCAAATAGTCAAATGATTTTTAGTTACAATCGTTCGATTCAAAGTTGTATTCGAAGGCTGAAGTAGCCAATTCGATGGTCGAAGTAGCCAAAAAAATACTTCGAAATTCGAAGTATTTTTTAATCTATTCCTTCACTCGAGCTAAGTAAATGTCCCCCGTAGTGTGCCTTTCATAGGAAGATGAGACACTGCAGGTTCAGAAAACTATTTAAAATGCACAAATAAATATTTTTTTTTTAGCAAGGAATATTTGTTTGCAATGGGCATATTTTGTAGGTTAGAATGTCCCTCGTTTGTCATTGAGTATGACAAAGATATCTACGAGCTGCTAAGATTTTTATACTAAGTCGTTGTTTAGCAAAAACAAAGGTAAAGGGACTTAATGAGCATGTAGCCAAGGGAGGAAGCAGAGTTTGTTATCATATATACACAACAGAAATGGGACTTCTCCCCCTGCCCATGTGACCCCAAAATTGCTCAATTATAAATAATGCTCTTAAATGTGAAATAAAAGGCAATATTTATTCAACACTATGCCAATATCAGAATTAAAACCAATTAATATAAAACTAAGCAGCGCTGCATGTGCAAAAGGGATCCCTTGCTATAATCAATATGCATACAACAGTATCGATGGCAATTATATGATATAATATGAAATAGCGTATTTCAGATTAGACCAGAATGCTCCAATAATGAACAATAGTCTCAATTTTTGAGTAAAGTAAATGGTCTCAAAACGATCCGATGTTAATATCCAATTTGTAGCAAAAGCATGATGTTAATGCATCCCCAGGTCTGTGGCATACCAAGTTCGCAAGTTTGTATAAGGCACCCCCTATGGAGCAAGTCTCCTCAAGATGTAGGTGTACTATACTTTTGAGTGTTAAGGGCGATACACCTTCAGTGTAAGCCAAAAACTTCACGGAGAGCCCAATGGTATGTGGGTGGACGCGGCCATATGTATTTGCCAAAGAGGCGGGCAGGCCATCACCCTGTGTAACGTGTCAATAGGGTATTAGGATCTCAATTCAAAATAAAAGTATTACCGACCAAGCGGAACGTCCCTGAACAGCCCCACTGCAACTACGTGTAGTGGCGTGTGGTGGCGTCTCCGTATGGATTACCCGCGACAGTCCTTGTACTTCAGACCTGCAGGAGGGGATCCCCACATTCACCGCATACGCTGCACCTCGACAGCCGTTTCGCCACTACCGTGGCTTTGTCAAGAGTATGTTATCATTTACTCTTGGAATTGATTGGTTATCACCATCTCTTTTATACTACATATACTTACAGTTACAGTAGGTCCATATATCTTTGGACAGAGACAATTTTTTTCTGATGTTGGTTCTGTACATTACCACAATGAATTTTAAATGAAACAACTCAGATGCAGTTGAACTGCAGACTTTCAGCTTTAATTCAGTGGGTTGAACAAAAAGATTGCATTCAAATGTGAGGAACGAAAGCCTTTTTTTTAACACAATCACTTCATTTTGGGGGCTCAAAAGTAATTGGACAAATTAAAAAAGTGAAAATAAAATGTTCATTTCTAATACTTGGTTGAAAACCTTTTGCTGGCAATGACAGCCTGAAGTCTTGAGCTCATGGACATCACCAGAATCTGGGTTCACTTCTTTTTATGGGGGAATGTAATAAAAGTCGCAAACAGCAAAACAATTAGCACAATCAAGAATAAAAAGTCTAATTTCCTAATGTAATACTCTTCCTTAAACTGTTATTACATTGCGAATTTTAATTGCACATTGCCCATTTTTAAGAAGTGCTTGAAGGTGTCGTAATCTTTTGGAGCAAACGTAACAACTTTTTCAGTAAGAAATTTTATTACATTCACTGCGCACTGGCGCTAACTATAAAATTCGCAAACCTTCTTCCACTGTCGGAAGTGGTCACTAAAGCTATATTAAATTCAAACAAAGGCAACATTTTTCACACAAAGTTATAACTTTTCGCATTGTGAATATTTTTTCACAATATTATTACATTATTATTACATTCCCCCATTAATGCTTTGCCGGGCCTTTAGTGCAGCAGCTTTCATTTGCTGTTTGTTTGTGGGCCTTTCTGTCTGAAGTTTAGTCTTCAACAAGGGAAATTGACCCACCTAAAAAAATTCAAAAATCATGAAGGCTATTAACATCTTCAAATGGTTTAAAGAACCTCTGCTATTAATGTCTACATGACCCTGACAGGTTTTAGATGGTGTATTTTTGTATTGAAGCTATTTCTAGCTTCGGGATATACAGTAATAGTATTTTTACTAAAAATATCTTCAAAAACGTTAATTTACAATAAACAGTGGCTTTTATTTTATGAGGAAGTGTGCTCTACATTTTTCCTTTTTCCCTTTGTTTTGGATCAACACAGTCTGGGGACACTGAATCCTCTGCAGTCCATGTGAGACATTCAGCAAAGAGAGCAGGGTGAGTCTGTATGGCTTTGCTGAGTAATTACTAAATCAGGTGTCTGAACTAGAAGACCCAAGAACATGGTTTGATATAACTAAAGATGTGGAAACTCAACCAGAACAATTACTGAATACTCTGTAACCAATACAAAGATTATATAAATCTATGCCACCATAGGGCATAGCTTATTTTGGAATTCCACCACCCTCCCTCCACACTCCCCAGTCTCTCCTGTGCTCCTTCACCCCTGTCACTGATGAGGAAGTCTCAAAGCTTCTGGCCTCTTCTCACCTTACCACCTGCCTGCTTGATCCAATTCCCTCAAAACTTCTCCGCAATACCAATCCTGGTCTAATCAAAGCCTTAACTCACCTATTTAATCTTTCGCTCTCAACTGGACTGTTTCCTTCTCAACTAAAACGTGCTCTTGTCACCCCCATTCTGAAAAAAACCCTCTCTTGATCCCTCCAATCTTGACAACCTCTGACCTATCTCTCTGCTACCTTTCATCTCTAAACTACTCGAGCGCCTAGTCTATAACCGATTTACCTCATTCCTCTCTGACAATAACCTGCTAGACCCCCTACAATCTGGTTTTAAGCCACAACACTCCACGGAAACTGCCCTGACTCGACTAACTAATGACCTTTTAACCGCTAAAGCTAACAATCATTTCTCACTACTAATACTGCTTGATCTCTCAGCCGCATTTGACACTGTAGATCACCCTCTCCTCCTCCAGTCCCTCCAGTCGCTTGGCCTTCGTGACACAGCCCTGTCCTGGTTCTCTTCTTACATCACCAATCGTTCCTTCAGTGTCTCCTACAATGGAGTATCATCTTCTCCCCTACCTCTTTCTGTTGGAGTTCCTCAAGGCTCTGTCCTAGGACCATTACTATTCTCCCTCTACACTTCCTCCCTTGGCAAACTAATAAATTCGTACGGTTTCCACTACCACCTCTATGCTGACGATACTCAGATCTATCTCTCATCTCCTGATCTCAACCCAGAACTCCTAACTCGTGTCTCCTCCTGCCTGTCCGCTATCTCTACCTGGATGTCGCAACGCTACCTAAATTAAACCTCTCTAAAACTGAAATGGTTCTCTTTCCTCCAAATAACACCAGTAGCATCCCCGAAGTATCCATCATAGTTAACAATTCCACTATCACCCCCTCTCCCCAGGCCCAGTGCCTTGGGGTTATCCTAGATTCTGCCCTGTCATTCACTCCTCATATCCAGTCACTTATCAAATCATGTCACTTCCAACTAAGGAACATATCCAAAATACGATCATTTATCACCCAAGACGCTGCCAAAATTCTTATTCACTCTCTCATCATATCGCGTCTAGACTACTGTAACTCGCTTTTAATTGGCCTCCCCCTCCAGAGACTGTCACCTCTCCAGTCCATAATGAACACTGCTGCGAGGCTCATACACCTCAGTAACCGCTCCTCCTCTGCCTCGCCATTCTGTCAATCCCTGCACTGGCTTCCGTTACCTTTCAGAATCAAATTCAAATTAATGACACTGACTTTCAAAGCACTTCACAACTCTGCTCCACCCTACATCTCTGAACTCATCTCTATATACTCACCCACTTGCTTACTACGCTCCTCTACTGACCTCCTACTCAACTCTTCTCTCATTACCTCCTCACATGCTCGCATTCAAGACTTTGCAAGGGCTGCACCCCTCCTCTGGAATTCTCTCCCACGATCTGTCCGACTTTCTCCCAACCTTTCTGCTTTCAAAAAATCTCTGAAAACGCACTTCTTTCGAGAAGCCTACCCTCACTCTGCTTAACTACCAAACGCAACACCACATACAGTACCACATTTCTCACCCACTTACTTTGATCTTGCCCACTCCCACACCTTGTGTATTACTCCCTTCCCTTTAGACTGTATGCCTATGCATAGGGCCTTCCTCACCTTTTTGTACCTGTATTCATTGTGATGTGTGTTACTCCATATATTCTATATATGTAATTCGTGTGATGTAGTTGTATAATCACATTTACTTTACAGTGCTACGCAATATGTTTAGATGCATCTGTATTTGAAGTTATTCATTAAAAATACTTGAGTCCCAACACACTCCTTCCACTTCTGTTTGTTTGTTCACATGTGCACCTAATGCAAGGAAAGCTTCAAGCTAACACCACCCTGAACATAGCAGTAAATCCAATGTTTCCACAGCAGGCAGTGGTAATAGGTACAACAGACTTAGGGGTCCGTTCACTAAAGCGCGGTAAAAATATGCGCACAAAATATAGACAAATTTGTCGCCAAATATGTTTGAGCCAGTTTACTAACCTGCGGTAAATATAAATTTGTGAATTTTCTTGTGCAAAAATATGTTTTCTCCAGTTATCGCATTTGCTGAAAATAACGTTGCATTACGTACACATTAACGCCAAAAACTGTGAAATGTGCAAAAGACAAAATTTACGCAAGAATATTTGCAAAATGTTACCGCCACCTATGTAGTGGCGAAAAAGGTATTTTTTCACCAAAAAATTCTCAAGGGGCAGGAAATATCCCATAATACTTTTTTTTTACCCATCATTCTTTGCTGACAGGAGAGAGATCTGTAGCTATTGCTGACAGGATATTTTGGCGTCTGCTTCTATCTGTTGCAACAGCAGCAGTTTCTGCTCAGAGTCGTATTATTGGCAGCGGGCATCACAGTCCAAGGATTTGTCTACGCTTTTTTGATTTCATTGTGATTGGCTACATTAAACTGTGCATTTATATGAAGCAAAGAGATTGACTGGTGTGATTTCTTGTTCATATGATTCTATTGGCAGAAGGATTTATATGATGCAGACATGTTTGATTGGTGTTACTCTGGTAATGTTGTTGGATGGTATAATCATCAGTCATTAAAGTTTATGAGTTTTGAAGATGCATTTCTGGCCATAAATGTCACAGTAAACATTGCCATAATAACAGCCATAAAACAAGACTATTTTATAGCATAAATATTCTCAAAAACGTAATTTGTCGGCATAAAATTAGCAAATCGCTAAAATTACCGCTAATGTAAGCTGGTTCAATAACGTAGTTACCGCAAGTGATCGCAATGACTTCTGACTGCAAGTGATCGCAATGACTTCTGAGCGCATCACTGTTTAGTAAACTTAGTCGCTGCGAATATTCTGGCGAAAAAATATTCTCAGCAATAACATGCGGAAACTTAAAGTCAGATTTACCGCACTTTAGTAAACAGACCCCTTAGGCACAATAGTATCACAAACTACTGTCGCAAAATGTTTACGATCCATGAACAAATTCATCAGTACTGATGTATTGAATGCAAACACAGCACTCCACTGCATACCAAGCCAATTATTAAAATGTTATCTTTGGGCTTAAACACAGCCCCAGTAAGTATGCCATTTTGATGCTTTATTAACACAGATTGCATCTGATATTAATCTGTCATCAGGCTGTCAGAATATCCCACATATTTTAGTTATATTGCAGTTTTTCAGCATATACTATATGTGTATCCTTTGTAAATGTGCCCAATCATGTCCTGCTCTGCATGGGGTCAGATATTTGGAGAAATGAAGGTCATTGTATTGAATATACAAATATATCAGTGGTTTCTATTAGTACTGAATACAATGAAAGCATGCTAAAGACCTCTTCTCTTTTATTATCTCAAGTATAAATATCCATCATGATATTAAAGTCACGTTGATTCCAGAGAGCCTAAATATGAGTAAGGCTTTATTTAGAATGTTTAAAGTGCTTCAAGAAATATTATTTCCCTGGAGAATTATTCAGTTGACTTCAAACTCAATATACAAGTATACATAGATTGTTAAAGATTAACTTTTTTAAATGAGCCTGGGGAAAACTTGTGAGTTTCATGAATAAAGAATTTGTAATATTTGTGTTTAGAATCTAGTCTAGTCCTCTGTAATAATTGTTTGTAATGTTTAGGGAACATTTTATCTAAACCAGATTGAAAGAAAATGCCTTTTATGTAATTCTTGGATCTTTAATTCTTTAAATCATGTGACATTGTGCAATGGCATCTTATACATTGTTTGGTATATACGGTATACACCGGCTACTACTAATAACTTTACAGTAAGCAGTTTTAATATGGTAATTCATGCAATGATCAGTACCTGTTTATTTTTTTATGCAAAAAAAAGCAGATACTTTTATTTTTATGTGATTTTTGTTGTTGTTGCTTCTCAATGCTATATGAGTATATTTGCCAAATTAATGTCCACCATTTGTACATGGTTATTTAAAGGGTCTCAATATCTTGGTTTTAAAATTAAAAAAAAAATACTTTGTGATATGAATTTTGCATATATACAGGTGTATATATATATATATATATATATATATATATATATATCTATATCTATATATATATATATATATATATATATATATAGATATATAGATAGATAGATAGATAGATATAGATATAGATATATAGATGTAGATAGATATAGATATATAGATTTTTAAAAACATTAGGCGGGGGTGCAATGAGGCTTTGACCACAAAATACATATAGACAAATACAAGAGGTCCTCTGCACTCAACCCATTATCAATATATTTATGACAGAGACATTTTGTGCATACTGCTACTGAAAAATACCTTACCCTTTAAACAAAACAGGGATTGTTTGTCCATATATTGCAATATATTTAAGCTGGCCAACTACGTCAAAGTCATCCCATATCTGGGCAGTCCTATGCTCAATTTTATCTGATTCATTAAGAATTCTATTGCTTCATTATACATTTTACAACGGGACTAAGTTTTACCTGCAACTTACTTGCTGCTTTCAAAGTAAAACTCCCAAACTTGGCTGCCCTTTTATTAGACACCAGTGGGATCACCTGACTATCGTTGGGAAGGGTGGGAGCTACAACATGGATCTGGTCACTGCTCCTGTATAAACTATAACAAACAAGGGAAAGTTGTGCTCACCACTATTTTAAAAAATAAATAAATAAATTAATAAAAAATAAATTAAAAAAAAATAAATAAATATATAATATATATATATATATATATATATATATATATATATATATATATATATATATATATATATATATATATATATATATATATATGTAAATAATAAATGTATTATATATATATATATTAATGTATATTTATAATAGATCTGGTTAGTAATAAAATTGATGGCAATGTGTTTATTTGGAACCTTAGATTGTAAGATCCACTGAGGCAGGGACACATTTAAAAAGCTCATTATTGCCTTAGGTGGCATCCCAGCATGGAAATGGGTGTTAAGTACTGAGATGTGCTTATCTCCACCACCGTCAATTCCCAGCCATCTGCCACAATATTTTGAGAGTACAGGTGTTTAGGGCACAGCTTTGAAAGACAGTTTATGTGTCCAGTCTATCATCAAGACAGTAGTCTGGTTGCAAGCGCTGTGTTTCCATTAATGCTTTAAACTGCCAGGAAGCATGGATTAAAAAGTCCTAAGTCAAAAATCATTCTGGGCCAGTGCATCTGGGAGGCTAACTATGCTTAATAGTATGTGTTAATACATACAATAGAATTGCATTATGTGTGCAAAATCAATTATTCTCTTTGGGAATGGAACATATGTGCAAATTAGCAAAACGTACAACCATGTGTAGGGCTTAATACAATGAAATATATTGCTAAAGTGTCAAACTGGCTGATAATGCTTGGAAACTGCCTTTTTTCTGCCAGCTCACACCTAATTCAGTCAAGCATTATTCCTTTAATCATAGCCCTGCAGTCAAAGCTGAACTAAATTCAGTTTCCCAACTATGCTGAATCAATTTGTTGGAAGGTGGGCAACATTTACACATTTTTAGGTATCACACATTAATAGTTTTCATAGTTTTCACAGGGCTGTATTTGGCATTTGGTGATTTCCTCCCATTCATCACAGTTCACTAAGAATAGGTGGTCATTGCCTGGAAGTAGATGCTGAAATCATTTCAAGATCGGTTTAGCTGGAAAAGAAGGCTGTGTGACAGAGGTGTAATGTGCACAGTGTCAGACTGACCCACAGGGATACCAGGAAAAGTCCCGGTGGGCCCAGGTGTCAGTGGACCCTCCTGCTTCAAAACATTTGGCCTATTTCATGGCCATTAACTATTTCTATGAGAACAAAGAAACTAAATAGATTGAATAATAGATTATAGCATGTAAAGAAAAGGGACTAGCAGAAAAGCGGTTGCGTGAGGAGAGGAATTATAATAGTACTGACAGTGGGCCCCTGATCTAAGGTCTTTTGGTGGGCGCCTGGTCTAAGATTTTTGGGTGGGCCCCTGGTGTCCCATTCCGACACTGAATGTGCAAAGTTCATTCATTAACCACATTCATAGTAGTAATAGTCTTACCCTCTGCACAGGCCCCCTCCACCTTCAGAAACAGTAGATACCCCATGCTACAGTAGGACCCCTTCCTTGCATTATGGTTAGTTATGGGTGAATTTGTCCCGTTTCACTTCACCACGAATTTCGCAAAAAATTTGTGAAATTGCGATTTTGTCTTTGAAGTTGGTGAAAAAAAAACTTTATAACTCCTATATCAGTAGAATACATCTTATGTAATCAGTCCTAAAGAACCCTTTAAATCAGTGACCCCCAACCAGTAGCTCGTGAGCAACATGTTGCTTCCCAACCCCTTGGATGTTGCTCCCAGTGGCCTCAAAGCAGGAGCTTATTTTTGAATTTCATGCTTGGAGCAAAGTTGTGGTTGCATAAAAACCAGGTGTACTGCCCAATAGACTCACCTGTAAGCTGCCAGGCAACAAAGGGGCTACCAATAGCCAATCACAATCCTTATTTGGCACCACTCAGGTACATTTTTCATGTGTGTGTTGTTCCCCAACTCTGAATGTTGCTCATGGGTTAAAAAGGTTGGGGGCCCCTGATTTAAATCATAATTTACACATAGTGATAATGACAGAAGTGCTAATAATCCAAAGGTATGTCTGGAAAGCAAAGCAGTACTATTTTCATAAGAAAAATGTTTTTAGAATTAAAAAAGCAGATAATGTGTTTATAAGACAGCTTTGGATATGTACAGATATGGGACCTGTTATACAGAATGCTCAGGACCTGGTCTGTAATTTGAATCTTCATACCTTAAGTCTACTAGAAAATCAT
Source organism: Xenopus petersii (assembly GCA_038501925.1). Lineage (NCBI taxonomy): Eukaryota > Metazoa > Chordata > Amphibia > Anura > Pipidae > Xenopus > Xenopus petersii. The sequence continues at coordinate 67,372,749 of CM076684.1, forward strand.
GTAAACATGAAATAAACCCAATAGGCTGGGTTATGATAGTTTGAATCAAGTACAATGTACTGTTTTATTATTACAGAGAAAAGGGAAAACATTTTTTAAAATCTGAATTATTTTGATACAATTGAGTTTATGGCAGACAGCCATTCTGTAATGCTGAGCTTTCTGGATAACGAGTTTCTAAATAACAGATCCCATACCTGTATTAAAAAAATAAACAAGTGACTGGCATGCAGAGGCTATTACCAAGCTAAACATGTTGGGATTATGCATCAGCCAATTCTCCCTAATATTATTAGGTTACAGACTAAGCCACATGACTAAATATCAGGAAGCAGCTGTAAAAACTAATAAAACTTTGTCTTCACCTTAAATGAGTGTAGATGCAAAAGGTGGCAATATATCTGTATCCTTTTTTAAATGTGTAGAATACACCTTTAATGTAAACTTCAGTTCTGGACACTTCAATATAAAACAACATTAGTGAAATGAATGTACTCTAGTTAATAGACTAATTAAGGGAAAGTAGGTTATAAATCATAGATCAAGAAAAGCTTGGATTTTTTGTTTTAATTTGCTTGGAAAAAAATGGTGTAACTGAAAAACTAAAGTGAACTCTCATGGGAACCATTTCAATCCAGAATTTGGGTGGGGTGAAGAAGCATTAAGAATGAGTAAAGGAAAATACTTTTCACAAAAGCAAGAATGTGGCAGGGAATTACCAATAATATAGCCTTTTTTCAATTTCCGCCATTGCTATACAGCAGCTTTTTTATATGAACTATAGTAGTGTATCTGAAGCAAACAGTTCAGTTTTACCAGTGCAGGGCAACAGTAAATTATATTTTCATGACTTTCAACACTTTAATTTGTTTGGTGTTACTGCTCCTTTAACTTGCAGAGGTGCAAAATAAGAAAACAAAATAATTTCAGACCGCATTCACGGGAGGCTATCTAACAAGCACATCCAATGACAATAGTCAATTTATTTTCCCTCTTTAAAAAACATGCTTGCATGAAGGAACGTTACTGCAGATCGTACCCCCTGGTCTCCATTGTGCCATTGGCAGCAATAAAATACCTGATATACAAAATGTATATACTGTGATCTGTATTCTCTGGTCTGGTGCATTTTCTTTACAGAAGAGGCACCCTGGCCAGGAAAAACAGTAGGGATTGTTGTCATTGCAGCGTGCCTAATTGTTTAACCTTATCCTTCTCATTTAAGGGCGAAGGACCTTTATGATCAGATGCTCCAGTCCTGGCAGCCTTTCATAATCCTGAAACTTGGTTTGAAACTTTGAAGGAAGAATAACAGCATGTCCTCCAGCTGAAAAATGCCATGTGGGTGGCATAACTTCTGGTGCTTGCCGTCAAAATTAATATTCTTTAGGTGCAAGTCTGCTGTATCTCCAGTGTTCCTCTGTGTCAATAGAAAGACTTGATTTATTTAAAAGGAGGCAGAAAGAAAGCGAAGGCACCAAGCACAACTATACAGAAGTCCAATGACCACCTTTTGACGCAAGTGCCTTTTCACTCATCCAGTTTGGTCACTTATGGTACTTTTATTGCCAGACATTTTTGACGAATTTGTACTCTTTCTATACTATCTATTGATTTTTTCAAACTAACCTTTCAAAATATGGTAGAATGTTTGTGTAATTCCACTTCGGTAGCAAGATATAGGCTTGTAAACATGTTTAAAAAATTAAAAATAACATGTTCCTTAACAGAAATACATTTTTTTAATACACGAAAATACAAATGATTTTTTAAGACCAATGTCTCCCGAATGGGCCAATGCCAAATACATATAGTTTTATGGAGATTTCTGACTTATAGGTCAAAGTAGTACAATATCAAACTTTTAAAACACCAGTCCAGAAAACTGGATACCTTAGATTACAAGGCCACAAATTCCACTTACGGTAAAGCCATTGGTTTTTTAGGCCAACAATTTTTAGGTGAAAAACTGTTTTGAATAAATGGGCCCCTTAGATTTGCAGGCCTCCTTGAATTATGGCACTGTGTTCTAGGTAAACTATGTTTTTTTTTTCTTTTCTGTCTTGGGTGCTAAACAGCAAAGTTTGGTGTGCTAGTGTGCTTACAGCAAGTTTGTCACAACCTGCTTTACTTTGCAGTTTTCCCTCCGTTTGAGGGGGTGGGGTTTGATTAGTTGCACCTGAACAGACTGTATAAATAGAACCCCTGGCACTCCAGTGGAGCTTGCTCTAGTGTTAGCTTCTCTTAAGTGTTTGCTCGTTAAGTGGGGGATCTGTAAGTGGAGTTATAAACACCGGAGTTAAGTGGGGGATCTGTAAGTGAAGTTATAAACACCGGAGTTGAAAACGAAAGGAAGTTCAAACTAGGTCAAAAGTTTGTTCTTAACCCTCATTTTTATTTTATATATTTTTATTTTTTTCCTGTTTTGATCTGTAACTGGGATAATGAGTGCTAGCAAGATTGAAGGTCTGACTCAGTGCACAGTCTGCCATATGTATGCAGATTTGCAACAAGAGATCCAAAATGCTTACCTCTGTGGTGGTTGTGAGCAAATTGCCACTTTGGAGGCTCACGTTTGGGGGGAACAGAACAGCAGCAGGATGTTGAGGCAGCTAGCTGGGTGACAGTTAGAAAATCTAAGGTGGGCAAAAGGAAAATGGAGGCTGATCCGGAGATTATACATCGCAACAAATTTGCCAGATTGCGTGAAGATGATGGGAGTATGAACTCTGGATTGGCAATTCTAGATGGGGCTGATCTCTCTAACAGCCGGGAGACCAGTTTCTCTAGTAGTGGTGGGGAGGAGAGTAGAGTCAGGCCTAAGCAGATTGTGGTTGTAGGGGACTCAATTATTAGGAAAGTGGATAGGGTAATTTGTCGTCCAGATCGCTACAACCGAACAGTTTGCTGTCTACCTGGTGCCAGGGTTCGGCATGTGGTTGATCGGATAGACAAATTATTGGGTGGGGCTGGGCATGACCCAGCTGTCTTAGTGCATATCGGTACTAATGACAAAATAAATGGTAGATGGAAGACCTTAAAGAATGATTTCAGGGATCTAGGCTCTAAGATCAAGGAAAGGTCTTCCAATGTCATCTTTTCTGAAATTTTGCCTGTGCCACGTGCAAGTTTAGGAAAACAGCGGGAGTTTAGGGAGCTAAATGCGTGGCTCAATCTTGGTGCAGGAAGGAAGGGTTTGGGTTCCTAGAGCATTGGGCTGATTTTCGTTGGGGTACAACCTATACAGTCGTGACGGTTTGCACCTCAATGGAAGGGGGTCCGCGGTGCTAGGGGAAAGAATGGCTAAGAGGTTGGAGGAGAGTTTAAACTAGGCAAGAGGGGGGTGGGTGAGATAAAGAATTATGGGGAAGCTAGGGAAGACGGGGCAGTGGGGTTAGTAAGGGGTCATGGGGGAGGAGTGAGGGGGGCATACATTTTACCAACTAAGGAGGTCCCTCTGTTACAAGGAAAACAGAATAATACTAACTTAACGTATAATTCTTCACTAAATAATGCAAATTTCAAAAGTAAAAGTAGTAACCTCCGCTGTATGCTGGCAAATGCACGGAGTTTGTCAGGTAAAATGGGAGACCTGGAATTAATTGCAGGCTCTAAAAATTATGATATAATTGGTATCACTGAGACCTGGTGGGATGAAACCTGTGACTGGATTGCGAATTTAAATGGTTACACCCTTTTTAGGAGGGACAGAGGGATTAAAAAGGGTGGAGGAGTGTGTTTGTATGTAAAGCCTGAATTAAAACCATGCGCTAAAGAAATAACAATAGCTGGCACTGGGTAGAGATTTTGACTGGGCAAAAGGTAACAAAAAGAATTATCATTGGTGTATGCTATAAACCAACTCGTATAAGTGTCGAATATGAAGCCCAGCTACTCTTGCAGATACAAGCGGCTTCACAGCTGGGTCAAGTTGTTGCTATGGGTGACTTCAATTATCCAGACATTGACTGGGGTAATGGGGTTGCTAAGACAGAAAAAGCTAGTAGGTTTGTAAATATGCTGAATGACAACTTTTTATTCCAGCTCGTTCAAGAACCTACTAGGAATAACTCTCTTTTGGACCTTGTAATAACTAACAATACTGAACTCATCTCTAACATTTGTGTGGGTGAGCATTTAGGGAATAGTGATCATAACATGGTCTCCTTTGAGATTCTGTTGCAGAAGCAATTCTATAAGGGAGTAACTAAAACACTAAATTTCAGACGTGCAAACTTTGACAGTATAAGGGCATCTCTGCAACATATTAAGTGGGAAATGCTTTTTTCAGGGTTAAACACAGAACAAAAATGGGAAGTCTTTAAAATGCTGCTTAATAAATATACTTGTCAGTATATTCCACTTGTAAGCAAGGAACGTCGTTGCAAAGCAAAACCTTTTTGGTTCAATAGAAGCGTTGGTGTTGAGGTGGGTAAGAAAAGACGTGCTTTTAAAACTTTCAAGTTAGCTGGTACAGCCGAATCATTTATAAGGTACAAGGAGGCCAATAAATCATGCAAAGAAGCTATAAGGCAAGCTAAAATTGCTATAGAAAAGGATATTGCAGCAAGCAGTAAAAAAACTCCAAAATTATTTTTTAAATATGTTAATAGTAAAAAAATGAAGCAGGAAGGGGTGGGTCCCTTACTATCAGAGGGGGGTCAGCTGGTTGATGAAAACAAATTAAAAGCGCAGATTCTGAATTCATATTTTTCATCTGTCTACACAAATGAGGAATCAGTAAGTGAAGGTTTCCTTCTTAACAGTCCCAATTCTAGTAATACAACTAATGATGCATGGTTCACACATGATGAAATTCAAAAGAGACTAGAACATGTTAAGATTAACAAAGGTCCAGGGCCAGATGGTATTCATCCCAGGGTAATTAGCGAGCTTAGCTCTGTGATTGCCAAACCTCTTTACTTAATTTTTCAGGATTCATTGAGATCTGGCATAGTGCCGAGAGACTGGCAAATTGCTAATGTGGTGCCTCTATTCAAAAAAGGATCCCGTTCTCAGCCTCAAAACTATAGGCCAGTTAGTCTGACGTGAGTGGTAGGAAAGCTTTTTGAAGGGTTAATAAAGGATAAGATACTGGACTTCATAGCAAATCATAATACTATGAGTTTGTGCCCATGGTTTTATGCGTAATAGATCTTGCCAGACTAACTTAATTTCTTTTTATGAGAATGTAAGTAGACACCTCGATTCTGGGATGGCAGTGGATGTGATTTACTTAGATTTTGCTAAAGCATTTGATACAGTGCCACACAAAAGGTTACTGGTTAAATTAAGGAATGTTGGCCTGGAACATAGTATTTGTACCTGGATAGAGAACTGGCTAAAAGATAGACTACAAAGAGTGGTGGTAAATGGAACATTTTCTAATTGGACCAGTGTTGTTAGTGGAGTACCGCAGGGCTCTGTACTAGGTCCCTTGCTTTTCAACTTGTTTATTAATGACCTGGAGGTGGGCATTGAAAGTACTGTTTCTATTTTTGCAGATGATATTTTATTATTATTATTATTATTATTATTAACATGTATTTATATAGCGCCAACATATTGCGTAGCACTGTAAAGTAAATGTGATTATATAACTACATCACACGAATTACATATATAGAATATATGGAGTAACAAACGTCACAATCAATACAGGTACAAAAAGGTGAGGAAGGCCCTATGCATAGGCATACATTCTAAAGGGGAGGGAGTAATACACAAGGTGTGGGAGTGGGCAAGATCGAAGTAAGTGGGTGAGAAATGTGGTACTGTATGTGGTGTTGCGTTTGGTAGTTAAGCAGAGTGAGGGTAGGCTTCTCGAAAGAAGTGCGTTTTCAGAGATTTTTTGAAAGCAGAAAGGTTGGGAGAAAGTCGGACAGACCGTGGGAGAGCGTTCCAGAGGAGGGGTGCAGCCCTTGCAAAGTCTTGAATGCGAGCATGTGAGGAGGTAATGAGAGAAGAGTTGAGTAGGAGGTCAGTAGAGGAGCGTAGTAAGCGAGTGGGTGAGTATATAGAGATGAGTTCAGAGATGTAGGGTGGAGCAGAGTTGTGAAGTGCTTTGAAAGTCAGTGTCATTAATTTGAATTTGATTCTGAAAGGTAACGGAAGCCAGTGCAGGGATTGACAGAATGGCGAGGCAGAGGAGGAGCAGTTGCTGAGGTGTATGAGCCTTACAGCAGTGTTCATTATGGACTGGAGAGGTGACAGTCTCTGGAGGGGGAGGCCAATTAAAAGCGAGTTACAGTAGTCTAGACGCGATATGATGAGAGAGTGAATAAGAATTTTGGCAGCGTCTTGGGTGATAAATGATCGTATTTTGGATATGTTCTTTAGGTGGAAGTGACATGATTTGATAAGTGACTGGATATGAGGAGTGAATGACAGGGCAGAATCTAGGATAACCCCAAGGCACCGGGCCTGGGGAGAGGGGGTGATAGTGGAATTGTTAACTATGATGGATACTTCGGGGATGCTACTGGTGTTATTTGGAGGAAAGAGAACCATTTCAGTTTTAGAGAGGTTTAATTTAAGGTAGCGTTGCGACATCCAGGTAGAGATAGCGGACAGGCAGGAGGAGACGCGAGTTAGGAGTTCTGGGTTGAGATCAGGGGATGAGAGATAGATCTGAGTATCGTCAGCATAGAGGTGGTAGTGAAAACCGTACGAATTTATTAATTTGCCAAGGGAGGAAGTGTAGAGGGAGAATAGTAATGGTCCTAGGACAGAGCCTTGAGGAACTCCAACAGAAAGAGGTAGGGGAGAAGATGATACTCCATTGTAGGAGACACTGAAGGAACGATTGGTGATGTAAGAAGAGAACCAGGACAGGGCTGTGTCACGAAGGCCAAGCGACTGGAGGGACTGGAGGAGGAGAGGGTGATCTACAGTGTCAAATGCGGCTGAGAAAATCAAGCAGTATTAGTAGTGAGAAATGATTGTTGGCTTTTGCGGTTAAAAGGTCATTAGTTAGTCGAGTCAGGGCAGTTTCCGTGGAGTGTTGTGGCTTAAAACCAGATTGTAGGGGGTCTAGCAGGTTATTGTCAGAGAGGAATGAGGTAAGTCGGTTGTAGACTAGGCGCTCGAGTAGTTTAGAGATGAAAGGTAGCAGAGAGATAGGTCGGAGGTTGTCAGGATTGGAGGGATCAAGAGAGGGTTTTTTCAGAATGGGGGTGACAAGAGCATGTTTTAGTTGAGAAGGAAACAGTCCAGTTGAGAGCGAAAGATTAAATAGGTGAGTTAAGGCTTTGATTAGACCAGGATTGGTATTGCGGAGAAGTTTTGAGGGAATTGGATCAAGCAGGCAGGTGGTAAGGTGAGAAGAGGCCAGAAGCTTTGAGACTTCCTCATCAGTGACAGGGGTGAAGGAGCACAGGAGAGACTGGGGAGTGTGGAGGGAGGGTGGTGGAAGTCTAGGGGGGTTGAGTAGTGTAATGTCCCTTCTGATAGTGTCAATTTTGTTTTTGAAGTGCTCAGCAATATCTTGAGCAGAGACAGATGTGCATGGAGGGGGTGGAGAAGGGGAAAGGAGAGTGTTAAAGGTGGAGAAAAGTTGTGCTGGTTTTTTAGAAAGGGAGTTAATGAGTGAAGTAAAGTATGTTTGTTTGGCTTGGAAGAGGCTGGTGTTAAAGGAGCGCAGGGCAGATTTGTAGCTCCAAAAGTCTGATTCTGAACGGGATTTGCGCCAGCGACGCTCAAGTGCACGTGAGTGTTTTTGGAGCGCTTTTGTATGAGCAGTATGCCAAGGTTGAAGTGGTTTGGGTCTAGAACGTTTAGTTTTTATAGGAGCAAGCTCATTTAGGGCAGTGGTGAGAGTACTATAGTAGACAGAGGTAGCCACATTAGGACATGAGATGGCTGAGATATTAGAGTGAAGAGAGTCAAAGGAAGAAGAGAGATGTGACACGTCTACAGCTTGCAAGTCACGGTAAGTATGTGTTTGGGGAATAGCAGTGGGTGAGGAGGGAGTTAGTGAGAGTTGAAATGTGAGCCTATTGTGATCAGAGAGGGGAAATGTTGAGTTAGTAAAATTGGTGGTTGAACAGAGTCTGGTAAATATGAGATCCAGAGTGTTACCACTGGAGTGAGAGGGGGAGTCTGAGCACAAAGATAAGCCTAGGGAGGAGGTTAGTGAAAGAAGTTTAGAGACAGAAGAGTTGTTAATGTTGTTAACGGGTATATTAAAGTCACCTAATATGATGGATGGGATGTTAGATGAAAGAAAGTAAGGAAGCCAGGCAGCAAAGTTGTCCAGAAATTGTGCAGTTGGTCCTGGTGGTCGATATATAACAGCAATGCAGAGTGAAACAGGAGAAAAGAGCCTAATGCAGTGAGCCTCAAATGAGGAGAATGATAAAGAGGGAACAGGTGGAAGAACTTTAAAAGTACAGCGGGGAGAGAGAAGCAAACCTACCCCACCTCCAGGTCTGTTACCAGGTCTGGGAGTATGAGTAAGGTGTAGGCCCCCATAGGACAGGGCAGCAGGTGAGGCAGTATCAGTAGGAGAGAGCCAGGTTTCAGTAAGTGCGAGTAGGTTAAAGGAATTTGCAATGAAATGGTCGTGTATAGCGGTGAGCTTGTTGCAAACAGATCTGGCATTCCAGAGAGCACATGAAAGATTAACTGGGTTTTTGGGTATAGGAGTAAGTGTTCTATACTGTTTGAATTTGCTCCGGAGAGAAGGAGCTCTTGGCCGTGTTATAACTGGGATGGGGTAAGGGCCAGGGTTTGGGGAAATGTCCCCAGCTGCCAGTAATAGAAAGGAAAGAAAGACTAAGTGAGAGTGGGATTTATAAGTCCTTGGTTTGTATGATAAAGAGGAGTTTTGTGGAATAGCTAAACAGAGTACTTTATAAACTTCATGTTTGGAGAGGGAAGGAGAGGAGAGAAGAGAGGCTGAGATTTGTATAGAAGTGGGATTTGTCGGAGGAGGTAGTGAAAAATGCTTTATGAAGCATGAGAATGAAAGAAGGAGAAATGCAGGGTAAAGCATGTTTGGAGTAAGAAGTAACAAACTAGCAGGTACAAACAAATCTGTTTTCTTCTTCTCCCAGATGGTTCACAGTTGATTGCAGGGGAATCCAGTTCCTTTTGCCTTGTTTAACTGTCATTTCTGAGCACTTGTGAAATGTTAGCACTTCAGAAATGTTAGCACTCGTGCCATGCCCCAGACACGAGTGCCATCCCCAATACTGAGTCTGAATTTATATGTAGCTGATTGGGAAAACCAGAGCCTAATTAATCAATTAATCAATTAAATAGCTAGCAAAGGGCAGAGTTTTACAGACACCAGAACCAGGTTTGGGGCTATAAAAATATCTCTTGTTCACGGGGGAGTGGACACAGATGTGTGCTTTAGATATTTATCAAAGAACTAAAGTAGAATAGGCCTGACAGACAAAAGTTATTGGGGTTAACAAATACAAGTATGGATATAGCAGAATTACCAGAATAAACAGTTGCAGTATATGGATATGGCAGTATGTGGATATAGCAGAATTACCAGAATAAACAGTTGCAGTATATGGATATGGCAGTATGTGGATATAGCAGAATTACCAGAATAAACAGTTGCAGTATATGGATATGGCAGTATGTGGATATAGCAGAATTACCAGAATAAACAGTTGCAGTATATGGATATGGCAGTATGTGGATATAGCAGAATTACCTGTAGGAATGAGAAGAGATAGGAGTTAGTTCCATGGAACTGCCTTGTTTAACTGTCATTTCTGAGCACTTGTGAAATTTTAGCACTTAAGAAATGTTAGCACTCGTGCCATGCCCCAGACACAATACTAAATTGTGCAGAACTATAGGTTCCATGCAGGATGCTGCCACTTTGCAGAGTGATTTGTCTAAACTGGAAAACTGGTCAGAAAACTGGAAAATGAGGTTCAATGTTGATAAATGCAAGGTTATGCACTTTGGCAAAAATAATATAAATGCAAGTTATACACTAAATGGCAGTGTGTTGGGAGTTTCCTTAAATGAGAAGGATCTAGGGGTCTTTGTAGATAACACATTGTCTAATTCTGGGCAGTGTCATTCTGTGGCTACTAAAGCAAATAAAGTTCTGTCTTGCATAAAAAAGGGCATTAACTCAAGGGATGAAAACATAATTATGCCTCTTTATAGGACCCTGGTAAGGCCTCATCTGGAGTATGCAGTGCAGTTTTGGACTCCAGTCCTTAAGAGGGATATAAATGAGCTGGAGAGAGTGCAGAGACGTGCAACTAAATTGGTTAGAGGGACAGAAGACATAAAATATGAGGGTAGACTGTCAAGGTTGGGGTTGTTTTCTCTGGAAAAATGGCGCTTGCGAGGGGACATGATTACACTTTACAAGTACATTAGAGGACATTATAGACAAATGGCAGGGGACCTTTTTACCCATAAAGTGTATCACCGTACCAGAGAAAGAAAACTTTCATTTGAAGCAACGTAGAGGGTTCTTCACAGTCAGGACAGTGAGGTTGTGGAATGCACTGCCGGGTGATGTTGTGATGGCTGATTCAGTTAATGCCTTTAAGAATGGCTTGGATGATTTTTTGGACAGACATAATATCAAAGGCTATTGTGATACTAAGCTCTATAGTTAGTATGGGTATATAGAATTTAATTAAAAGTAGGGAGGGGTGTGTGTATGGATGCTGGGTTTTCATTTGGAGGGGTTGAACTTGATGGACTTTGTCTTTTTTCAACCCAATTTAACTATGTAACTATGTATGTTTAATTGAAAATAAAATGAGGACTTATGTGTAATTTAAACATGACAAATGGACCAAGCCATTGTTATAACAAAATTGAGAGAATTTAAAAAACACAATTGATTGCCTTGTGCATGTGTGTCTCAAATAGCCTATTTGAATCCTTCATAGTAAAGTAATGTTCCACTGTAAAACTGTAAATGTTTTACCACTTCTTCTCATAGATGATATGATCCTTCTTGGAAACCAAAAGGCCAAGCAGTATAATGAGCCAAAAGATCTGTGTTGGCTTGCAAATTAAAAATAATAAAACCAATTATATAATCTTTTAGTGGAAACTGTGCTTGGTTTTTCAAGGCTCATTTACTGAGCTCTTGGGAAAGACAAACAGCGCGAGGTATACTTCCCATTAGTGTGGAATGCACATTATTAAATATACAGAGTACAATTCTTCGCGATACTAGATATTTTATATAAAGTCTTACGATCTAGAAATATGAAAGAACTACTGAACCATTTCAAAGCCAGCCACCCACTGTATTCAACTACAGAAAGTTTTGTTTTTCACCTGGAAACCATAACAAAGGACTAGCTTATTATAATAATGTTGAAAAATATGGTTTATATTGTTTTACATAGATTTATATTTTATTCTGCTCACTAAAAATATGCAGTGCACATAGAATATAAAAGTCACAATATAAGGCTGATTTATAATTTATACAGATAATTACTACATGGCAGCACAAAAACCAGTGCAACTAGCATCATAATTTAATAATCAGCCCTGTAGCATCAGCTTATATTACAGACCAACCTCCTTTTCTGCTTGATAGTTTGTGACGACCCCTAAGCTCAGCTTCTCAACAGCTGCTCAGAGCCCAATGAGCATGTGAGTGTCACCGACACTTTCCAAGATGGCGACCCCCTGTGACAAGTTTGAAGTCCAGGATCATTGCTGCTATTGAGAAGCTGAAACTTTACGCTGGTGCAATAAGTTCATTATATAAAATATGCCATTTTTAGCCATATTCATTTACTAAAGGGCGAAGTGACTAACACTAGCGAAAATTTGCATCATTTCAGGACTTTACTAATGGGCGCTGGCGTAAATTCACTAGCGAAAGAGACTATATCGCTTTTAAGGGTGATAGGTTGCAAAAGATTGTAATTTTTTTTTTTTAGGGAACCTGATTCCCCCCTACATTTCCTTACATATGGAACATAAACTATACAGTGGGCCCATGTGTAGGGCATTATAACAACTTTATTTATATATATATATATATATTTTAAATATATATATTTTATTTTATTAAGGTTCCCAGGGCTTGTGTAGTGTAATGTATTTGCTGCAACATATATGTCCATTGAAATTTAACTTCCCGCCGTATGCAAATTAGCCAACGCTAGCGCAATTTAGCTTTGCTTGCCGAATTAACACTAGCGAAACTTCGCCATTGTTCGGCGTCCTCGACGCAACTTTGCATTTTAGTGAATTTCCGCAGGTTAGTGAATTTGCCCCTATGTCTGCACTACTGAAATGTATTCACGTCTGCAATTGTTCTGCTTGTGTGTAGTAGTTATTTACAAGCTATCCTCTATCAACTGCTACTTTCCTCTCTCACACTGAATTCCAACTTTTTTACCTTTTTTGTACTGCTAACAGATTATTCTGTTATGTCACAGATTATTTATTGATGAGAAAGCTATTATTGGACACCCAAAAGGTTTGGAAATGTAGCGGAGCTCACCCGTTCAGCAGCACAACGTCTCTCCTTGCAGTAGCAGCTCTCACGGGGTCCCGTTCGCTTCGTGCCCTGATGAAGTGCCGGGAGAGTTAAGGCACGAAACGCGTAGGTTTCATCACCAACCCACTGCCAAATGTTCACTAGATGTGCACAATAAAGCTGCATAATTATTGAGCAAGGTACGTCTCCTGTGAATCCTTTGGTCAGCGCCGCACATCGGGTTCATTTTTGTACCCACTACATAATGTATTGTAATGTTAGAGACCCTATATTAGACTTAAAGCTCTTTTCCCCCATGTTGGGATCTCCAGCTGTTGGTTCAATTATTCTTTAACCTCACCAAAAATTACATAGGCTCATAGAATCTGTTTCTTTCAATATAATACACACAATATCCTTATATTAACAAGAGGGGGTAATTTATTCACTATATATGCTTGACTTGGATCCAAAGGGTCTTTTTTACTTTTTGTGAGGGGGAGAGCAGCAAAACCCTTCCCTTTAAAGGATAACTATACCTCCTTACCAAAAAAGCCCCCCTTAACTGTCTGGCATTGCCCCCCCCACCCTGTTCATTAGTTTAAATAAAAACCCATGAAAAAATCTGGCTCTAATATAAAAAGCAGCACAGGGAACAATCTTCCGCTTCATGTGCAGTTGAAGCTGATTCTTGACTCTGCCCAACTGTGCATGCTCCCGCAGGCTTTGTGTCGCCGTTGAGTCCCAAAAGAATATAAAGCAGGGGAAGATGGTGCCCTGGATCACCACTGTGCTGCTCTGCAGAAAAGAAGGGATCTCATTCAACTCCATGCCACGAGGGAGAGAATTATCCACTTTGGACCTTTTTGAGACTTAAAGTTTTTCATGTTACCATTTAGTGAGAAGAATAATGTAAACTGAATAAAATCCAGTACTAAATGATCATCCCCCTCATGACATGGGGTTGCTCAGTACGGGTTCTTGCGTTCCATTCTAGAGTGCAGAGGCCTACTCCTACAGACACTTGCCATGGCAGCTCTTATTTTTTTTTGCACTTTGCACCCTGTCATTGGCAAATGACCCTTCAAATGCTAATGCAATATCCATTCATTGCTCTGCATAGCAATAAAGGGTTAATGTTTTTTAAAGCCCTTCCACAAGTCTTTGTAAAACTTTTTCCTTGTGAACCTGCAACTTATCTCTTGGATAGAAATGTTTTAAAATCAGCTACAGTGGTTTTAATGCAAATTTCAGCATGGATTAACATTTAGGGTAAATGTTTCAAGTCTTATCTACTGATTTTCCATCTCTGCATTAGTCTGCCCACCTAACACAGTTTTATATTTCTGCTCTGGGTCTGTCAGCACCTGTGAACTATCTAGCTTGTATTAGCAGCCTGTAATGTGGCTTGTGTTACATGTAAGTTTATCAGGTGAATGTTAAATTGCTTATATGTATTGGAAATGAAGCACATTTGTTTTAACTATAATAATGTGAGGGTTTTATAAAGAAAAGCTTTAAACATTTCTATAACTATAACCCACCTGGGTATGATGGCCTGTACCTGATGGGCCAGCAGCTGTAGTGTATTTTGATTTTAATTACTAATAGTTTGGAACTACACAATGCATCTTCTTGAGATCCGATGCGCTGAAAAGAAGCACATGCGAGGAGAAGTATGCAACGAATATGAGGTAAGTAATAGACATGTCGGACCTTGGCGCTGCCTGCATTCGACACAACACAACTGTTGGATGAAGACACAATATGCGGTGTTTGCATCCGTTGTGACGTGTCGGATACACGCATCGACAAGGTCCAACATTTATATTATTTACCTTATATTCAGCCCTAAGAGTCTGGGGAGATGTGCAAATAGTCATTATAAAGCTGTAAGTGCTGAATGTCACTTTACTTTAAATAAATAAATATATATATATATATATATATATATATATATATATATATATATATAGTTCAACATTGCACAGTGGCTTAGAAACAGTGAATCAACTGTGCTGGGTGCGTTGTATACACTTTGAATATACAATGTCCAACGAGATCGCACACCATTGTGTTAAAAGTTTAAAACATAGCATAAAAACAGCCAATCTAGACTCAAATATACTCATCCATGTGGAGATCTATGCAACGTTTCGGGCACTTGCTGCTCCCTTTCTCAAGCTGATCTCCATGCAGTATTAAGACTACAATTCCCAAGATTCTCACAACATAGATCCACTGTTAATACCCGTAACAGTGTATTGCCAGTCTGTAAACATTGCTTAGAAAAGGGACATACAGTGGAGCATTTGAGATTTAGTAATTCAACGTATTCCTCAACCACGAAGGGGAGGTGATAGGGTCCTTCTATTGAAAAAGACAGAAGTACAATGGATACATAGGCTGCAAACCTTGAGCCCACTTGGTTGCATAGATTATTACATAGATCTCCACATGGATGAGTATATTTAAGTCTATATTGTCTGTTCTTCTGCTTACAAAATAACGATATGTTTTAAACTTTTAACACAATGGTGTGCAATCTCATTGGACATTATATATATATATATATATATATATATATATATATATATATATATATATATAGGCACAATGGAAGCTCACACTCACAGGTCTTAAAAGATAAGGAAGGAGGCGCAGTACTAAGGGGTGAGACAGGAGTATAGTCGGGAAGCTAGCCAGTACCTGGCAATAACTAGAACAGAGCCTGGTCATAACCAATAAACTAGTCAATGCTGTGAATTTCCAATTATGATTATCTCATAAGCACCTCTTTTATTATATATTTATTATATTATATTACAATTATATGAACAGGCAGTAAACTGTTGAATCAAATTAAAATAGTTAGTGCCTGTATCTCATTCTTTATTCCATGGAGCAGCTGAAAAGATCAGTGAAACTGGCCAGGACAGCCAGCCTCCTCCTTATTACTAAAACTGACTGTATTCCCATTGACTTTCTGCATATTTTGCTGAAATTAAAATGTTTGTCTTGGCTGTTTTGCCTTCAAAAGGCAGGAGTCTGCTTTGAAAATAACTTAAATTATGTCTGGCGATAAGACAGGAATGTGCCTAGCTATGGCAAAACCATAATTCCAGAAAAAGAACATAATTTGAACATTATTGTGTCATATTATGTTATAAGATAGTTCATTTAATTTCATCACAAACAGAGAGAATGTCCTCCTCTAATATATAACATCTTTCTGTATGCACTGATGGAGGTGTAAGTTTCAGTGACGCCATACAATATAAACAGAACAATCCAGGAAACAATATATATATATATATAAAATAGGCAATAACAAAACATGCAGTGTGAAATTTGGAATTGATTTTCTCTATTTCTCTTTTTTTTTATCATCTGTTACCAATGCAACTTTATAACCCCATGGTGTTTCAATAGTTCCCCACCGCATTTGGAACAAACAGCAGTAGACTGAAGAGAGAAAATTACTTTTTCAGAAGGCTTTAGTATTAGTATATTTTTTTTTTATAAATGGCTTTATGACTTAAGGGGTGGGTTCCCTTATGGTAGGAAAACAGTACAGGTGGCAGTCTATCTTTGGAACAAAAGTCATTCCCAGGGGTTTCCTTTGGAATATACAGAATCGAAAGGTAGAGGTAAAAAACTTGGTAACAATGGCTTATTACAGAACTAATAGTTGTGGAGTGGTTGCTAGTACTAAAAGTGGTTAAACACATACTGCATCACCTTGTCAGGGTTTGGGACAATCTGCTGTGCTGCAGGTGCACAGTGACAGGTGGGTGCAAGTAAAGTGAATGGCAGAATGTAGTATCAGGTAGGTACTGGCTCTATCACATGTGCCTTTAACCATATAGGTGCTCATGCGTACCTCTGTCCTGAGAAACAATGGTATCCACACTGATTGCTGGAACTTTAAGAAAAGTGGCCGTTTAAACTTTATTCTTTATTGCTTGGATAATCCTGAAATGGGGACTTAAGTAGTAACTAGATACACAAATGGAATTACATTTTTTTGCAAAAGGAATAACTTTTTGTTTACCTAATTAGGAAATTAATTTTGACTGTACTCCCCTAATAGATATGGGACAGGTCAAGATAACCACATTTATATTTTATGCCTCTGATCGTTGTTTGAACGTCATTCTACTTCTATGTGGCAATTTGTTTACTAAGTTGGGTTTCCTGATCAATAAAATGTAATGGACACATTAGAAACACAATGAGTAAGGTGTAATGTATGAATGAGAGCTGTTAAAAATGCGATCAATACCTAGGGTGTTATTTATCAAGGTCCGAATTTATCGGAGTATTTCTAAGTTATAAAATCAAGCAACTCCGGGTTGCCCGAATAGACCTTATTAATGAAGAAAAAAGCCCGAAAAAATAGGGTCAGGCAAACTTTGGAGCTTTCCTCGAAAACTTAGAATTGTTTGTGGTTTCTGCGCAAAAACCTCAGAAATCTACGAAAAAATCTTAGTTTTTGGAGTTTTTTTGCGCAGAACTCACAAACTCATCGGATATCAGTACGGACATCAGCACAGACACTGGGACCTTCCCCATTGACTTATACAGGACCTCGAGAGCTTTTAGATGTCGGGGTTTCAGATTCTGAGTTTTTAGACCATCGGACTTCTCGAAAAATCTCAAAAAATTCCTCCAAAAACCACAAATTATTCGAGGTTCGGATATTCAGACCTTGATAAATAACCCCCCTAATAACTAAAGCCATTGTCTATAAAAGGACTCATCGTTGTATGTAAATTGACAGTTGTCAGCCTGTCTTAAATTGGTTGTGGAGGAGCAGCTGGGAAAAAGTCAGCTCTCACAGAGGGTTCTGTTTGTATATTACGTTTGTGCTCTACCCAATAGGGATGTAGTGAACTGTTCGCCGGCGAACTAGTTCGCGCGAACTTCGACTGTTCGCGTCCGCCGCAAGTTCGCGAACGTCGCGCGACGTTCGCCAATAGGCGTTCACGTCAAAATCGTTCGACCATTCGATCGCTAAAATCGAACAATTTTCGTTCGAATCGAACGATCGAAGCCATTGGATTGAATGAAATCATTCGATCCAATGGCTTCGATCGTTCGATTCGAACGGAAATCGTTCGATCGAACAATTAAAATCCTTCGATCGTTCGAATCGAACGATTTTCGGATGTTCGAAAATGTTCGCTACATCCCTACTACCCAATATACACAAATGTATAGGCAAATGCCTACTCACTTGTTTTAGCACCAAAATCTACTCTGTGGAAGACAAGCACTCATTCATAGGGGTTGATTCTCAGCCTGCAGATAAATCTTACTGTATTTGCAGGTTGTGCCCTTGGCCTTATTCTATATAAAATATATGCTGTGTATTTTATGGAAATGGACAAAGGGAAAATGGTAGAATGGTATGTTTATGTCTTTATGGCAGAACAACTATAATATTTCACGCATATACCATTTAACCAACTATATTAGTTTTTCATTGTCCAGTTTTTTAAGGGATATTCACCTTCCGAACACTTTGTTTCAGTTCAGTCGTTTTCAGAACACCATGAATACTTTTTTCAAGTAAATTCCATGTTTTATTTTTGACTATGAATAGTTTTTTAAGTCATTAAGGAACCACATTTAAAGGAAACCTGTCAGCCTAAGAAATAATTAAAAATCCCATTTTATGATGTTAGTCAACCAAAATAAACTTCACTTACACTTTATAAATGATTGACATCTTGTTTCCTTTAGTCTTGGAATTCAAAATCCCATTAAGCAGGCAGGCCCCATTTTGTGGACATTGTTATTAAGGCAAGCTTTTCATCATGCCAAAATGTTGTTTGTGCAACGGAATGAGTCATTTGACATCTATGTCCTTGCACTGGCTAACAAATTATATGGTGAGGAGAGATGGGGAATAGGAGGAGAGTTCTCTACGAGAACTTGTTCCCTCAACTCCTCAGGCACAAACATTCTCCCAGAAGGAGTGTCTGCAGGAGCAGAAGATTGGACAGGGGACAACAAGGTGGAGAGGTCAGAATCCAATGCGGCTACAATCAACTCCCTAGGAATGATGGGGATGCACTCACTAGAGTCAGAGGATGTAGATTCAAAACTCCTAGAGAGTGGTGTTTTTAGACCCAGGCCTATATGTTAAAGAAAAATTAAACCTGGTGAAGAACAATGCCCATCTAGCTTGCCTAGGGTTTAGCTGTGTGGCCGATTCAATGTAAAGCAGGTTTTTATGGTCTGTATATACGGTTACCATATGTTTAGCACCTTCAAATAGATGCCGCCATTCCTCAAAGGCCCACTTGATAGCCAACAATTCCCTGTTCCCAATATCATAGTTTGCCTCTGCAGGCGAAAACTTCCTAGAGAAAAAGGCGAAGGGATGTAACTTGTTGGTAATCGGGTGCCTTTGGGAAAGGACTGCCCAGCACCCACTTCAGAGGCATCTACCTCCACAATGAATGGTAAAGCAGTATCAGGATGCTGCAAAATAGGGGCAGAACTGAACTCTTTTTTGAGGCGTTCGAAAGCTTGAACTGCCTCTGGGGGCCAAATACTAGGGTCAGCACCCTTTTTGCTCAAGTTGGTGATTGGGGCAACTACCAGGGAAAAATTCTTGATGATTTGGCGGTAATAATTTGCAAAACCGAGGAATCTTTGGGTTGCTCGTAAAGAAAGGGGTTGGGTCCATTCCAGGACTGCTCTCACCTTCCCTGGATCCATCTCAAGACCCCTGTTAGAAATGTTAAAACCCAAAAATTGAACAGAGGTAACTTCAAAAGTACACTTCTCAAGTTTTGCATACAGATTATTTTCTCTCAGTCTACGTAAAACCTCACAAACATGATTCCTGTGTTCAACTAGATTAGAAGAGAAAATAAGAATGTCATCAAGATAGACCACTATGAATATCCCCAGCAGGTCCCGAAAGATGTCATTGACAAATTCCTGGAACACTGCGGGGGCGTTACAAAGACCGAACGGCATTACCAAGTACTCGTAGTGGCCATCCCTGGTGTTGAACGCTGTTTTCCACTCAACCCCCTCCCTGATTCGAATCAAGTTATAAGCCCCCTAAGATCAAGCTTGGTAAAGACTTTTGCATTTTTAACTTGATCGAAAAGTTCAGAAATTAGAGGGAGAGGATAGCGATTTTTTATGGTAAACTTATTAAGCCCCCTATAATCAATACAGGGGCGAAGACCACCATCTTTTTTCCCAACGAAAAAGAAGCCCGCCCCCGCAGGGGAACTAGAAGGTCTGATGAAACCCCTTTCTAGGTTCTCTTTTATATTCTCTTTCATTGCCTGGGCTTCGGGCAATGAAAGAGAATAGGTTCTACCATGAGGAAGAGTTGACCCAGGGACCAGATCTATTGGGCAGTCATACTGCCGGTGTGGGGGTAAGGTTTCTACTGCCTTTTTAGAGAAGACATCAGCGAAGTCTGCATATACAGCAGGTAACCCTTCAAGTGAAGTAGTTGCAACTACAGAGGGAAAACATACCCCACCACACATAGTACCCCATTGAACCACCTCCCTTGAGACCCAGTCAATCAGAGGGTTATGCCTCTGGAGCCACGGTAACCCCAAAATAAGAGGAGAGGAAGCACCCTCTATAAGGTAAAAAGCTATCTCCTCACAATGCAAGTTATTAACACACATGGAAAGAGTTACCGTCTCCTTAGAGATTACACCTGACCCTAAGGGTCTTCTGTCCACAGCCATTATTCTCATGGGGGCACTTAGAGGAACTACAGGGATACAGAATTTAGCTGCAAAAGCAGTATCCAGAAAATTACCCTCCTCCCCAGAGTCCACAAATGCGGACAGTTTAACAGAGCCCGTAGGCCAAGTTAGTTTAATTGGTAACAAAACTTTAGAGGCAGATTGCAGAGAGGAAATTCCTGCACACAAATGGAGCTCCCCTTCTCCATTTAGGCTTCGGAGTTTCCTGGCCTCTTAGAACATTGGTTCAGAAAATGTCCCTTTTCACCACAGTACATACAGAGACCCATGGAACGCTTGCGTGCCTTTTCCTCAGGAGTTAGGTGGGATGTGCCTAATTGCATAGGCTCCTCCTGAGGCAGAGGCACAGAGGGGTTAGGAGATTTCACATTGGTCACCACATTGGATCTTATATTGATAACCCCAGAGACGTTTGTACTCCTCTCACCCCTTCTCTCCCTTTGCCTTCTATCTACCTGGATGGCGAGGGACATGAGACCATCCAGGTTAGAAGGCAGGGGATAATTAACCAGACTATCCTTTACAGAATCGGATAATCCCAACCGGAATTGACTCCTTAGAGCCAAATCATTCCACCCAGTCTCCACTGCCCACCGGCGGAATTCGGTGCAGTACACCTCCACATCCCTTGGCGCAACTTACGAATCGCGGTATCGGCAGATGATGCACGATCCGGGTCATTGTAAAGAATGGCCATGCTGTTAAAGAAGGTGTCTAGGGAATAACGAGCAGGGTCTGAAGAAGGCAGCCTGAGGGCCCAAATTTGGGGGTCACCCAAAAGCAGGGTCATTATGAACTTACTCCTCATCAGATTGAAAAGAATGAGGAAAGAAACTAAGGTACAGCTTACAAGCCTCTTTAAAAACGAAAAATTTAGTGCGATCCCCACTGAACCTTTCGGGGAACACAATCTTGGGTTCATGGGGTTTAGATGAGTTACCCCACTGGCAGGAGAACCCACAGGAGGTACAGGAACAGGATTAGGCGGCTGCTGCGAAGGCCCCAACTAGCAGGTCAGATTGTGGAACCCTTGAAGCAAATAATTCTGTTTTTGCTTTTGCTCCTCCATACGTTGCAGCAAGGTAGTGAGCAACATCTCAGTGGAAGGTGAGGTGTAGCAGAGGCAGCAGCAGCTTCATGACCATCGTCCTCCATGGCCCGTGATAATGTCATGGCCGGCACCCAATACCAGAACAGGTGCCAAGTACCCTGGTCTTGGCTCGGCTTCACCAGTAGTGTGACCACTGTTGGGCTTCGGGAGGAGCCCTCAGCTTACTTGGGTGCCACCTGGACTTAACGAGGGGTACAAGGCGAGATGTTCTGGCTAGCAGAGGGGCACGGCAGGTAGAAAGTCTTTTGGGCCAAAGGTCACGGTACAAATGGAGCAGACAAGAGAATCGTCAGACAGGCAGGGTCGAGGCAGGCAGATATCAAGAATCGTCAGGCAGACAAGGGTCAAACCGGGTAATCAAACAGATGGGGTCAGGCAGAAAGAGTAGTCGAGATGCAGGCAAAGGTCAGGATTCGGATATCAGAATAGTCAGGAACAGGCAGGGATCAAAACCGGAATAGCAGATACAAATTTCACAGGAACAGACAGCACAAGGCTTCAGGAACCACCAGAATCAAGATTCTATCACGGGCAATGGCTGGGGGTCAGAATGGGCTTTATATACATTCGAAATTGCGCCAAAACGAGCGTCAATACGCGCTTGCGCAATCACACCAGCACGCCTGTACCTGGACCAGGAGCGCGGCGGCGTGGCGGCCGTCCACGCCGCCGCACACCAGGTAATTGTATTACAATGAGGAGTGCAGAGACATCAAGCAAGTGTAGAATGGAAAGTGAAAGTAATTGCCTGCTCCGCCTCTATGCCTCTGGCATAGAGGAGGGACAGGCAATATATGATTTACAGCTGAGATGTTATAACAAGTATGGATTTTTTAATACAAATAGAATTTGGATTTCATGATTAATTTGAAAAGTACTTTTTATACAGCAATGTCTGGGTGACAGGTCCCCTTTAAGTTTCTTGCTTTGTTAAGTGGTTGATTGAGCCTTGATATCTGACTCAGGCTGATGAGTAGATGGACTGACCGCATGTTGGGGTTAAGTCGAATCACCATTGGATTGCACTGGTTACTTTTAAAGTTTTTAACTACATGTTTTAATACATGTTTTAACGAGTGTATACATTTTCACTAAAATGCACTGTATTATCTTCTGATGAGTTTATATGTGTGAAGGGTTGAACTTGATATATGTTTTTGGTTCAAATTAACTATGTACAATAACTATATGTGCATGGCTACGTTCTTATTGATCTGCAGGAAGTGAAGAGGAGCTGAAAAAATTCTGAAACATTACAAAGTTATAAGATTAATGAACTGTATCCTACTTACCTCTTTAAGATGTAAGAGAGTTCTGACTTGGGGGTCTTGTGTCTTGGTGATAAAGAAATCACAGAAGCCAGGACTGCACTTATTTCAAGTACAAGTTGCTACACTGTCTTGAGTGACTGAATTTTAACCAGCATTCTAATGTGCAGGTTAATTTTCCTTTTGGCTTATAGTACAAAATGCTGTATGGATGGAGCAGATGAACTGCTGACAGAACAGAGGCTGATCTGTTTAGAGATCTTGTGATAAGAGTGGACCTTTCAGAGCAGGAAATAGGATTCTTTGTGGACCAGTAAATAATTCAGCCATTCTTACCTTCTTTCATCTGTTCAGAAAAGTTTACTGTAACCTTGCATCCTTGTTAAATCCTGGTTCTAATACAATTCTCTAAAAGGTTTAGGACACAAAGATTATTATCAAATACACAAATTAAATATCAAAGACTTGGCTTGTGTGCAAAGTTTTCCTTAAAAGCTATTAAGGTTTTTTTAGTCTGTATTCTGTCCAGATGACATTCTTCACCAGCCATAATAGTCCTTTGTCCAAGATCAACAAGTTGGAGCCATAAATATATAGATGCCTACATCATGACAAAATACATTTCCTCAAATCGTTTAAGAAAAAAATGCAATTATACCTAAACCTGCATGTACAATACATTGTATTTTTTTTTGCGTATAATGATTTCTAGTATTCCTACTAATCTAGAGCTCAGCTATACATTAAACATAGCCTAAGTCAGAAAACATATATTTGAAGGGGTTTGAAGTTAATTAGAAGATGTCTAATTTCAACTACAGGCACGGGGCACTAGTGATGGGTGAATAAATTTACCACAAATTTGTGTTAAATTTCCGGATTTCGCTGCAAGCGGATTAATTTGAGAAACTGCCCGCAAAAAATCTGACGTGTAAAAATAAATTGGTACTCCATTTAATAAATCCTAATGTACCAGACATTTGTCCTAAATGCTCCCAATCCCCAGCGACTTTCATACATATGGTGTGGCTCTGGCAAAAAATAATGAGATTTTGGGGAAAAGTGATAGAGGAAATAAGTCTCATCCTAGCGCTTATTGTCCCTTTAAACCCTGAAACTGTACTATTAAACCAAGTTGAAGACACTGCACCTACAATAGCAGAGCAGAATATCCTTAATTTCCTGTTTATACAGGCAAAAAGACTCATTGCTATGAGGTGGAAATCAGCTCACCCCCCACAAAAAAACCATTGGATACAAATGGTCAATGATGCTGTCCCTCCATACCAGCTATTATATTTACAGAGAGGTTGCCCAAACAAATTCAAAAAAATATGTTCACCCTGGATCACGGAGCACCTACCTGCCCTAGACTTTCATTTAACTAATTCCCAGGGAACCCAAAACCACCTCCCTCCCTAATTAACCCCCCACCCCAAGTTAGCCAGGGAAGTAATAGTGGAACAATGACTCAAACAATACTGATGGGTATTATGTTTTTTTTTTTTTTATTTGTATGATAGTTAACATCCCGGTATTCTGAAAAATTTCCATTCCATGTAAAGGCTTACAATTCAGACTGAGTCTACAGCATATTTCTGACATGTGCTTTGAACTTGTTATTCTATGTCAATTTTGCATAACAGATAACCGAATGGATGCTGTTAAAACTGATGTGGATGTATGTTTGTTAAAAAAGCAATAAAAAAAGAGATTTAAAAAAAATGAATGAATAAATAAATAAATTGGTGTGCATAAAAATTGTTATGACACCCATTGACTGCATTTGGACCAAATAGTCGTGCATATAAAAATTTCGTTCGCATCAAAATTGACACGCGTCAAAATTATTTTGATACCTGTTGACTTCAATGCGTTTCACAAATTTTTCACAGATGGCCCACCGATGAAAAAAAAAAAAAAATTATTAAAGATGAATATGAAAACCCAGCCTAAACAGTTAAGAACCCATTTGTAGGTCACTGGTCTACTTACAGCAATGCTTATCTCAGAATATATTAAAATTGTCTTGCGTTACACCAAAGAATGCTTTGCAAATGAATTAAGGCTAAAGTCACACTGCACAATTTCTGTGCCTGACTGTGCTCCTGTATGTAGGCAGAGGCATTAATGGCATCAGTTGTCACTAAACAAAAGTATTCACTCATGTACGTTTTCAGATTCTAATTCATTCAGTGTGCGATGGGATAGGCAGATAACTGTTAAAAGGAAATTGACTTTTTCTCATTTGGTGGAGAAAATAACATTAGCCTTATCGATTGTGTTAACACTATGCCCAGCACTTCACATTGGGGTGATTATTAAACAAAGTTCTATTAGTCTGTCACAGGTCACAGCAGAAGAAGTATATATATTTTATGTTTTGTGTACTCAGTAATCAGTACATTTTTAAAGGAAAAAATGTTTTACATGTAGTCTTTAAAAGAGACAGGTAATTTTGCATATTTTGCTGGGAACGACTCTGAATGTGACTGTGAATTCAGAGTCTTCCTAAAGTCCCAAATATAAGTTGAAGAACAATGATGAACAGAGAAGTAGAGCACCTGCATACTTTTTAGCGTTATTTTATCATCATCTCAAGCAAGTTGGTGAATTGACACAACTGTTGCAAAGGCTAGAACTCCACGATGCGTCTGGAGCCGACACGTCGATATGCGTCAAAACGCATGCAGATAAGCGCGCTGCATTTTCATCCGACAGTCGGATAAATGTAGTCCTTACCTGTGATTTATCCTTCACTTCCTGCTTCTTTAGAACGTCTGACATGTTGCATGTGTTTTGTTGCATAGCGACGTGTCACCTCCAGACGCATCGTGGAGTTCTAGCCAAAGAAGTTGTACATAGTCAGTAAAAATCTTGATTACACCAACTGCAGATTTCCATGAATTTGACCATTTAAAATCAGAGATGGGTTCTGCAAATATTACATTTGCAGAAAATATTTGCGGTAATACGTCACAAATTACTGCTTGCATAAATTTTCAAGCTTAGGGGGCACCTCCAAGGGGGGGACACAATTATTCAGACACAAAAATTCAGAATATCCAAATATTGATGATTTCTGTGGCATCTCAGTAGATCTGAGCTGACGAGATGTAACTTACAGTTTTCAGGTATCATATCTCCAAAATCATGCAATTTTGACGTGAAAACTCAATATCCAGTGAGGCCTTCATGGACAAAAAAAATGGTCACAATTAGCTCTCAAGAGCCAATAAAATATGTTATTTTCTAACAGGAAACATTAAACAAACCAGTGCAACATTTCCGTTTACAAAAAGCAAACAAAAATACTATTCTTCAGATGGCTAGTATAACGAACATATATTGCCTTGAAGGGATCCATAACATGCACATATTTTATGCAAACATTTTTTCGTGTGTGTGTGTATACATTAAGCGATGTACAATTACCTATACCACTGACCACTGTCCCTAGCCATGCAGTTTGGACTACTAGCTCACCTATTCCAACTATCCTAGCTTAATTATGTGCCTGGTTATACAGCATAGGTAACTTTGGAAACAACTTTAGGAATTTCCTAAAGATACTCTGCCAGGATACGTCTATAGAGACCCAGGGAAACTCATTTTTAGGAGGATTAAAAAAGAGTGAATTACATGTCCACACTCTGAAAAATATGTCCTTTACAATCCTTTACAAAATAATTGAGCTGTAAAATTCCCCTCTGTTGGACTGATGAAATCTTTCCTTTTCACTTTTTTCTAAAAAAATGTCCCTTTTAGTTAATTTGAAGACTTCTTAAATATTTTTGTCCTTTCCATAAACAAAGACCATTTTTAAACTATGGTATTTTTGGTGACTATGAGTGCTTTATGGATGTTACTTTTATTCATACTGTGCAACGTGTAAGCAGGAAGCTGCAATATTACAACAGGAACAGAAAGCAAACTGTAATGGGTACCATAACTCAAAGCAAACATTCTGCTTAATAACCAAATACATTTTCCTTGATTTCTGAATGTAAACAGAATTATAGAAATTGATTTCTGAATATAAACAGAATGATAGAAATCAGTATATTTCAGAGTTTAAAAATGATAGTGTCCATTAACAGATGTAGGTCATAGATATAGTACACGTGTCACTTTCTATACATGGGTGTTTTGGAAAAATGTGTTTGAATTTAAAAAACAGACATAACGGACAGATGTGCTGGGTATACATTTCTGTGGTTAATATAAACATAAAATCTACTTGTGCACATCTGTTTCATGAAGGAAGGAATCCAAGATTTTGCATTTCTTTAATGTTATATAGGACTCTCATACAGAATGCATTATGTGATACTTAACATGCAGTTTACAGTATATCACAGAATAATGTTCAACAGTGGCAATACAAATAATGAAAAGCATTTTTAGTCAAAAGTCAGCTTTGTGGACTATATTCATGTTTTATAAATACAATATACGTAAAAAGCTATCATTCAAAATTATCATGCAGTTATTATGCAAAAGTATGATTCATATAATATATCATATTGCAACTATTTTTGGCTAGGGATTGGCTAAAGCTAAGTGAAATCACTTCAGCAAAATACATTTTTCAACATGATGAAACTAGATAAATATTTTTCAATTGTTAATTATCTGAAATAGAACTGCATGGCCTGGGGTACATTTGTAGGGGTAATACTTTGCAAATCTTCATTCTTCAGCTATCCTTGGCCAGAGCATGTGCATTTGAGTGAAATGGTCAGTTTTGTGCTTTAAGCTTGGCATGTGCACCCAACACAGAGAAGAAAATAAGAAGAGCAAGGCATGCTGCAGAAGAATCCTGACCCGTGCAGTTTTCAGCTAACAGGGACACATGGTATTAGGTAGAGTCCTGCAGTGGGTTACCCGCAAAAAAAGTGGGTACCCTGCAGAACGAGGGTAGGCTTTTCAGGTGTGGGTAAAGATGCGGGTCTGTGGGACTGGGTCGGGTTTGCGGGTCTCTTCCAGCTGCAGCTCTCTCCCTGCAGCTTTCCCTCCACTGGCCTCCCCCTCCCATGACTTCAGGCACAGCTCTCTTACATCACACGGCACTCTTCTGTCCAGAAGACCTCTCGGCTATCGGCTACCTTTGATGATGTCACTGTGTGTCAGGTTGCGGATAAGGCAGTTGTGGGTCTGGGTTGGGTATCGGTTCAAAGTGGGTAAATATGCGGGTTTGGGTTGCGGGCTGCGGGTTTGGGTTGGGTCGGGGTCTTAGAAATTGGTTCCGCGCAGGACTCTAGTATTAGGTAAGCAAATATATTCACTGGGGGGGGGGGAGTCTAACATTTTGTTATAGTTTCCTTTTTTTTTATGTGAAAGATATTCTTGTGCCTGATGAATTGCAGCCACGAGTACTTGGAAAGCTTTCTATACCATTTTATCCATGCCATTTCTTTCTTGGGTTTTCAATAAAATGCTGTGGTACCAGTGAGTTGAAGGAAAGTGATGTAATTTCAATATTTTAAAATTCTGTGTTGTTTCAACCTCACAATTACAGATCTATAGTGATAGAGCTATGTGAATTTAAAGAGATTACATTCAAGATTATATTCTAGATAATGTAAAACAAATGTACTAGTTGATGTAATAAGTATAAAGTAAGACAGTGGTATTACAATAGATGATGATCTACTTGAAAAGGCACCTATCAGTTTTTGAGGCAAAAACTCAAATTTTCCATGAAAAAAAACCCCTCATATTTTTCGATATTTATTATATCAAAGAAAAATACATACTGAAAATCCATGCAGAGGATACTGTATATACATATAGGTGGTTTCAAGAAAAGGAAGTGACAAAAAAGTCTAATTATATTAATACTCAGTACAATGTGGATGCTGGATGTGGATTGCTTGTCCTTTAGGAATTAGAAAGACATTTTTACCCCTTTGTAAGGGGTCTGAATACAGATTCAGATAAAAAAGATATGCCTTTCCCTGGATGAAAAACAAGTTAGGTAGGATTTTCTTTGGTTAAAAGGTTGAACTTCATGGACTTGCATGTTATTTATATTTCATGTACGCAACTATTTGCAGCCGCAAACCTGTAACCCCACTACCAGTAATGTGTGCTCTCTGGTGACTAAATCTGATTTAGATTAAAGGGTTTCAGTATGAAGACAACATGCAAATTCAGGTTTGGAAACTGAAATATCAGTTAAACCAAGGTAGACTTTGAAAAATATTAGTTGCGATCTATTGCTTGGCTGAATAGCATAATAATGCCATCAATTCTTTTAAATGCCTCACAACAGGTGCTAACTTTTGATTTGCAAATGTCAAAGGAATTTCTCCAGTTGAAATACATGACATGACATATAAAACAGAAGATTACAGACAAATGAAGCTGCTCCAGACTGTTTGTCCACATTGAGTAAAACAACATCCAAATATATCCTATATTTGGTAACCCCAAGAATATTGTTAATGCTTGTGGGGCTCTCCAACACTTTCTGTATTTGAATGTGTGGGTACAAAAAGTGGAAACCCTTACTCTAGTGCAAGGTAGAAAACAGAAGCATAAATCTGATATAGTTAACTATGCTGGTGCAATATAGTAAATCAGCCCTACTATAATTATTTTATTTAATACTTCAGTTGCAGGAGATGCATGCAATCTAGCAGAAAGTATGCTCAGTTAGACTAAGAATACATTAACTAGTAAAGAGCAGTTATAGCTACATGTTTATGCCTATTTAAATTAATTATTCTTAGCAGAAATAATTATTAGATTGAATGTTCCGTAAAATTGACTATGATGAGCTCTATCCTGAAGAGACAGACTGGTGGAGTCAAGATAATGTGTGACAGATAAAATAAAATATTTCTCCCTCCTCTTTCACCACCACACCTGTTGTACTTATAATTTATTTGCTGGGAAAAATGAGAGGAATACAGACAGAAGCAAAAAAAAGAACAGTGGAGCAGCTACTGAGCCAATTCCAAAACTATGCAGTCCTCTCTGCCAATACATTGTGTTGCAGATGTCTTAATGTCTGTCATAAGTTCTGTTAATAAATTCTAATAAATTAAAAATATTCTAATAAATTCTCTAATTCTATTCCTTTTTAATACCCTTGCATGATCTATTTAGTTATCACACCATTTCCATTTTATTACAGTTGCTCTTTCAGAACTCATCAAAGCTTTAAAACTGTGAGTGACCTAAATTTTAAAG
Source organism: Xenopus petersii (assembly GCA_038501925.1). Lineage (NCBI taxonomy): Eukaryota > Metazoa > Chordata > Amphibia > Anura > Pipidae > Xenopus > Xenopus petersii. Next base: position 67,402,527 of record CM076684.1, read on the forward strand.
GCAGAAAGCTTATGGGACATATAGATGTTTATTCTATATATACTGGTTTAAAATCAAATATAGGGAGAACTCCAAATTTCATTAAAAAACCTTTATATGGAGTGCTGCCAATTTCTACAAGCATTTGCAACTGTGGAAGGACAGAGAGGTAATAAGTGTGTGCTACATGAATTTGTTTAGAAGTAAAATATAACGTAAATTTTAGTACACATAGCTAAAATGTACATGTAATATATAAATAGGTGATTATGACTATGCAATTGCTTATGAAGTTGCACCTGACAACTCCATTCGTCCCCAACTTTGTCAGTGGTCAAGGATAGTGATGGGCGAATTTATTCGCCAGGCGCAAATTTGAGGCGAACTTGAAACGCCCATGAAAATTTGGCCAAAAAAATTAATCTCCGTCAAAAATAAATTTCACCAGCGTTGAAAAAAAAACCGGACGCCAGCGTAAAAAACGGGTGCTGGCACCAAAATCGGCCGGCGCCGTTTCGCAAATTTTTCGCAGTTTCGCTCATTTTGCGCGAAATTCGCTAATTTTTCGCGAAGCGAAATGGCGCAAATTCGCCCATCACTAGTCAAGGAGTTGATGAAGTCTAGCAATCTTCATATCTACACTCAATCTCTTAGATATAAAACTAATTTTTAACTACTTTATTTATATTTATTTTACAAATGAGCATCTTTGCAGGAAAAATACAGTGGTGACTAATAATATTTATAAAAAATAATTTACTGAAATATTAATATTTTTTTTTTTAATGGCATACACTTTTTTGTTTACTTTCTTTTGATACTGACAAGTTCTCCATGAAATGAACAGTGAGACTTGCTCTTGAAGAGATTTGAAGAGTGATTTGCTCTTTTAAGAACCTTCTAAAAAATGTTATAATAGTTCACTGCATCCACAAATCATTCATAAATATATAAATGCATCTTTGATACAACGGATAAAAGCTTTATGAACTAAATTTATGGAGATATAGTTGTCACAATAATGCTGACATTTTTATAATCTGCATTCCCTTGGTGTTGCTCATTAATGAGAACATACTGTATCGTTGTTATTGTCCATATGGTAACCGCTGAACAAAGGGGTTTGTTTGAAGTCTTGTGCCTTGACCAGTGAAGTCAGGCATGAATATAAATTCTGAGATAATGACATAATTTCCATAACGGATTTCAAACATATTTATACCAGTGTGCTTTTGCTACAGAAGTTACAGCCTGAGCATGTCATTTTGCCAAAATAACATCTAATTTGCTAAAACAGTTGTATACAATTATAAAACTCTCTAATGTTTTGATGGGTCTTTAAAAACATTTATAATTTGGCAAAATGGCATAAAGTATTTGATCAGACTTTTAGACAAAAAAAATTAAGACAAATATAAATAACCAATAGAATTTTATAAAAAAGATTGACTCATTAACTGAAGTGCAAAGTGCAAAAATCCATACAATTCACTGTGTTTTTGTACTTGCATACCAACATTCCAGGGTACTGTAATTGTTCCTGCCATAATCTACAAATATATGAGCAATTTGTCATCTATTCAGTATTGCTGCCTGTTCTGGGTATTAGATGCAAATGTGATTCTGTGATATGAATCTCCTTTTGAAAATCCGGCCAACTATATTAAGTATTGTATAAAAGACATTTTTACTAAACTTCAAAATTGTTAAAAAAAATGACTAAAATTCAAAAACTATCATTTGCTCTGAAATCAACAATTACTAGTTTTGACATTTTAACTTAACATTAGTTACCATTCACAACACTTCAGAACACTAAATATTCCAGTGTATTGAGTGCCTACCATGCCAGAAGGTGAGCGAGAAACCAAGTGTAGGAGTGTCAAACCTATTATAGTCACACCTAGGGCCTATTTAAGAATGTAGACCGTACACACTTGTTGATCGTAGTAATATATAAATAAAACATTCTCAGGTGTTTGTAGACCTCACCTCCCTGAACCCTCAGCTTAGGGAGCGGACCACATGCAAGGCACATGCAAGGACCAATCTTCCAAGCAGACTTGTCAAATAGAGCCTATGATTAAGTCTCTGAGTGGTGTGAAATGCATAAGGCTGTATCCTTGTGTACTGGAATAAACTACTTCATGATCTGGAAGATTGGTCTTTGCAAGTGCCTGTTCTTTTTCTTTATAACTATTTAAGAATATGCATGATTTTTGGTACAAGTAATTCTGTCACAGGAACACATGCTTTTTTCAAAAAACATCAGTTAATTGCACTCATCCAGCAGATTTCTACACTGAAATCTATTTTTCAAAAGCGCAAACAGATTTTTTATATACAATTTTAAAATCTGACATATGGCTCGACTTGCTGTCAAGTTTCCCATGTGCCCTCAGTCATGTGCTCTTATGCTCTGATAAACTTCAGTAACTCTTTACTGCTGCACTGCAAGTGGGAGTGATATCACCCCTTCCCTCCCCCCAATCACTTAGTAGTAAAAATTCAATTCCCACTGGCGACTCCTTCAGTTACATTTGATGTTTGGAGCTGGAGAAACAATAACTTAACTGAAAGCAGTTCCATCATGAAGTGCTGGCTCTTTCTGAAAGTACATGATTACACAAAATGAATTGAAATGGCTGCCTCACACCAATATTACAGCTAAAAAATACACATTTTGATTCAGGAATAACATTTTATATGGTAGAGAGAATTATTTGTAAACAGTGTAATTTAGAAATAAAAACTGCACTATAAAAACATGACAGAATCCCTTTAAGGAAACCATATGTGAATTTTGAGCCAAAATCTCCAATTTCCATAATTTTACCAGAGGAACTGCAGCTTGCAGAAAAGCACAAGCAATTTTACATAGGCCCCCACCCATGTCATGTGCTTCTGAAGGTACGCCTGCATCCTCCATGTCCAAGTAATTTTGCGACGTCCAGGCTGCCAAACTACCATTAAAAAGATAAAATGCAGTGTTGCCACAAAAATATGTCCAACACATTGACTCAAACTTGTCATGAGTAAGACTAGGAGAAAGTCTCCTTTTAGTAAGTTCTCCCTTATTAATAAATATAATATAAATCTCTTTCCTAAAATCCTGGCAACTATATTAGGTATAAAAAGGAATCATGCGGCATATTTATCAAGTACTGAAACTAGAGTTCACCACAGTCTGTCCGAGTTAAATTCATCCAATCTGTATTCAGTTGGGTGGAATGTTTAAGGAACATGTTTATCAAAGATTGAAAGCTACAGTTCTCCTTTGCAAAAATATGCCACGAAAAAACCCAAATTAGTGAATATAGAATGGTTGAATTTCACTCTGGCAGACTGTGATGAGCACTGTTTAAGGTTTTTATATAAATGCCCCACAATTCTTATCATAAAATATGAATTCACTTCCAGAGTCTCAGTATAGTGGAAATTAATAAACCATTTGATGCTGAGCACCCATTTAGATGCATCACTGATTTAAACATATCATTATTAGGAACCTTGTGTAGTGAACGGTACCTTTAGATGCACAGGTGAATTCTGTGGGTTCTGGTGTTCACCAACGTCCTTTTGGGGTCCCAGGCTTTCTGCCGCGCAAGCCAACAAGGAAGTGCATAGCAGGAACGTAAACGAGGTACTGGCAGGGATAAAGAGAAGGCGTAGTCAGAGTCAGGCGAAAGGTTCAAGGCAGGCAGCAATAATCGTAGTCAAACGATCAGGCAGAAGTCAAAACCAGGATATCAATAAACAGGATACATGCTTGAGAAGGAACAGATAAACTGAAACCTAGCTTTGAAACTTTCAAAATGGAGATTGGGCTATTTAAGGATTTGAAGCCAAAGTTTGAAATCCACGCCAACAGATGACGTCATGACGCTAGTCATCAAAATGTGAACGTCCTGACGATCAACGTCAAACGCCAGCGATGTGACGGCATCCATCCACATTTGATGCCATCAGCACCGAACAGATGCGCCAATTGAGACGAGCAGAGGCACGTCGGGAGGTAAGAACAGAGGAAGATCTCCCGGGTCTTACAACTGACATCTTTTAAGAAGTCTTACAGTGATCCAATTACTAACTTCTGGATGTTTCACAGATTGTCTCTTGAGATCTCTACTATCTACTGCCACACTAGTGATAGAGGCTTTGGCAAATTTGATTTGGTATATTTCACTTGATATCTAAACATCAGTACCCATGCCCATATAGGGGTATATTTATCAAAGAGTGAAGTTAATAGTGAAGTTCCGCCACTAGAGTGAAATTCCGCCACTCTCCATTCATTTCTATGGGATTTTTAAAGGCGTATTTATCAAAGGGTGAACTTTCACTTTCACCCATTGATAAATATGCCTTTCAAAACCCCATAGAAATGAACTGAGAGCTGCGGAATTTCACTCTAGTGGCGGAACTTCACTCTTTGATAAATTTACCCCATGGAGTTCATATGGAGTAATAGATAACCAAGAATGAATAAGTCATATCATCAAGGAGAGTCTGCCATTAAATAAGCTATAATAGATTGGTGTAAGGTTCAGGTTAGCTGGGACCATAGCCCCAGCAAAGTTTTAGCACAGAAAGGTCTAATGTAATATTTAAGGGACAGATTTATCAAGGGTCAAATTGAAAATTAGCATTTTTAAATTTGAATTTTCAGTTTATTTTACTGTCATTCGACTATGGAATAGTCTAAATTTGATTTGAGTTAAAAAAAAAAATCATAATTCCAATTTGAAATTTACCATGTACTGTCTCTTTAAGAATTCCTTTTTGACTATTCATCATCCAAAATATGCCTGAAATGAGGTTTTAGCCTATGGGAGTCCTCCTGCAACCAATTTGGAGTCATTTGGTGGACTTTTGAAAATCTTTTTTTTTAAAAAAACAAATCGAATTTAATTGATTTTGCAGGTTGATCCTATTCACTCAAATATATATAAAAAAAAATTATATACATTTTTTGTTGAATTTAGAGTTGATGGGAGATTTTAGAATTTCAAAATTTGGCTCTTGACAAATATGCCCCTAAGAGTAAAAATGCAGCTTAACTGGCTTTTATTACAAACAGACAAGTTCAGCACACTTTTCAATGAAAACTTATCAGTCCTGCTTCAACACAACGGTTTGTGTATACAAATGAAAAGAGACGTCCAGCATTTACAGTACTGAATACAGTCATGTTTGAATACAGAATACAGTCATGTTTTTACCAGAGAGCTTTCTCTCGCTGTAGCAATGATGTCTGCTATATAAAGTCTCTAGCTCAAAGTTTGAGCTTGTCACTCTCTGGACAACATTCCCTTTCTGAAAGGCTGCATTTGTCTCTCTTTGGGCAACATTTGCTTGCTGGAGAACCAAAAGTGGTGGCAAGCACCTGTTCCATGTGCGCAACAATGTTTTTACACTTAGTCCATAAATGTTGTACTGGCCCTTTAAGACATTTCTGATTTCTGTTTTTCTGTGCCAGCAATCATCCACCATATGTAATGTTCATGTTAGCTGGACCATAGCCTTGGCACAGTTTTATGTTCAGCAAATTTTCTTTAACAAAAGATTAGCAGTCCTGCTTCAGACATAAAGGTCTGTGTATACAAATGAAAAAGTCCAGCACTTACATTATTGAGTTCATTAAGTCCGATGAAGTCTCTGATACAGTTTGAAACATTCTCTCTCTGTAGTAACATTGTCTGCTACATCCAGTCTCTAGCTCAAAGTGAAAACACAGTTTCCTATCTAGCCACCATTAACAGACACAGACTGGGAGAGGTTGTTTAATTAGTCCACCCGAGTGTGTGATAACCTGGGCTGGATGCACGTTTTCTACCCTTACTTCTACGTAGTCCTACCCTTAAACTACGCCCAAGACTTTGCCAGGTGTTCCATCAGTCATCTTATTACATTGGCCAGATTGAATTCAGATGAATTTGTTTAAAAATGTCACTATTAGGGCTCTTACACACAAGCGGTTTTACCTGTGTTTCGCTTTCTTCTGTACAGCCGCAGAGGAATGCAGGAGTAGACACACTGAATTATTGTCAATGGGGCTGTACTCACACAGATGCATGTATGAGCCGAACGCAGATAAAATGCAACATGTTGCATCCCAACCTGCGTTTAATGCTTACATGAGTACAGCCCCATTGACAATAATTCAGTGTGTCTACTCCTGCACTCCTGTTCTGTGACAGCAGCACAGAGCATGTGCAGTAAATCATCAGAAAATAAGATGAAGAGCTACCGGGGCATATTTGGGGGCACAGATCTTTACAGCTAAATGCATGTGGTTGCCTTGGGCTGGTACAGAAGCCCAAAACATAATGTACAACATTTCTAGCCTATTTCTTTATTTAAGCTTTAGTTATCCTTTAAGAAAGATTTGGGTGCCTAAAAACTGAAAAAATACAAATCTACTAAAAGTATCTCTTAGGAAAAGGTTGACCCAATGCCTGTTCAAACTGTCATGGCAAAAACTTCAGACAGATGTTTAGCCTCTGTACTCTGTATCAACTAGTAGTTAGGAAAGTTGGCTTACACAGGAGGGTTGAACTTGATGGTCTTATGTCTTGTTGCAACCCCATCTACTATGTATCTATGTATGCTAATTAGCATGTTTCAGTAATAAGATAATAGGATTACTTATGAAGTGCTGGGCAGGGTAAATAGTGCAAAAAATAGCCACATATTTGCACCCTTTCCTGCACTTAGCACCCAAAGTCTCAGTTCTCTGACCAGAATGAATGCAGACACCTGCATGCTTCCCATGAATACAGTGCTGCCTGAATGTATATATATTCATGAAAGGTAGGTTGGGGGTGATACATTCGCATCACCTAAGATTTCCAATAGCTTTTGAGACTTTAAGATGGGCTCAAGGTGCTTCGTACTTGCTTATGGCAAGAATTACAGTAAATACAGGCTGTGTTACACTCCTAATGATATACCTTGCACTTTGTGGTCCAAAGCACATGATGCATTGGTATCCATTAACTGGGAAATTTGATAAATGAGGCCCACTAAGCACCCACCTCTAAAACCTCTAAAAATTCAAGTTTTTGTACAATTACAAATAAAAATCTGAAGTCTGAATGGCAAAAAAAGTCCAATAGTATGAAGGCAGGTCCCGTTGACTTCCATAGGACCTTAACTACTTTTACTTGGCAAATTTTTGTATTAGAGTTTTTTTATGGCTTTTACACTTAATAAATCTCATATTTTTAGAATTTGAGAGTAATAAAAAAATAGAAAGTCTCTGATGAAGCACCCAATGGTGCTAAATGCGTCACAACACAGTTTTGATTTGATTTTGGTGAATTTGCACAAATAAATGTCTGAAGTGAGTAAACATGCATTCTTTTGTTTATTAATAATTGCCTAGTGCTTAAAGACCCCAGCATGGTACTCACTCACAGATAGCACATAACCATACTACTTGCTTTGTATAATAGTGCAACTTACTGAATGAAGGATCAGTTTTTGACTGCAATGGTTCTCCAGAGTGGTACAGATGCAGCCACTTTGGTTTGTCTGTTTGACACAGAATAACTAAACACAGATATCCGATTTATCTCATTTAACACAGAAAACTGCGTCACAACATCCCATCTAATTAAAGCATTCACCATTGTGAACAATGGAGCTTTGGTATGCTAATGAAAAGGTTAAATGCATTAAATGAGTTAAGATGACTTAAGATAACACAGTTTCTTCAATTACCCCTGAGTCATGACGCATTTAACTCACAAATCCAAGTGGCTTCATCTGTATATTGTGATTTGTGAAGACAAGGAAGATTAACGGAAGGGAAGTCTTTACCAACACTTGACATATATTTGAATTCAAAAAATGTCCTTAAAAAAAAATCATAATATAACAAAATTGATTGGTGCAAAAGATTCCCTTCATCAATACCAACAGTCCATGAATCAAACAATTTTCCAAAAAAATATTTTAAAAAATAGATTGGCGCAGAAGATTCCCTTCATCCATATTGAACCCTTTATAAATTCCAAATTTTAAATAGTGCTTCTATATGCTATTAACATGTGTCACTACAATAAAAATGCAAATTGTAATCCTTATTAAAATCCAAAGACCACAACGTTTCTAATTTATTTGTTTAAGAACACTATCTCTAGGTTTGGGAATTAGTTGGGTTTCTTCCAGGTACACTAGTTACCTCCCACACTCCGGAAAAAAAACGCATGTATTCTTATTAATTGCCTCTTGCCTTCCGTCAACCAGTTAAAATCACTTATGTGTGCATCCCTACAACTAATTTTACCCCCCTGTTTAATGTATTTTCTATTTAATTTGTTATGATTTTAGTTTATTAACACATGAACTTGATACAATGCAGAAAATATTATTACTACTGCTTCTCTCCATCAGTTTTCTGTTGTATCTGTTAAATCGGAAATAGATAGAGGATAGAGTAATCAGTAATCAGAGGAGAATCTTGACTCAGTAAAACACTGTCCCATGTATTGGACCAATTACTCAATATGCGTGTAGGGGGTCAGATTATAGTTGTGTTATGGAGCTCTTGGCCAAATGCTAAGGGGCAGATTTATATAAGTGAGAAATTAGAGCTCACCCCTTTCAATCACTTTCTGTTTATTCCTGTGTTCCTTCTGTTTGCCAGTAATATTGTCAAGTTATTTAATGTATGATTATAACAAAGATTTCCAAAATTAGGAGATAAAAATCTGGTCCATTGTTTCTCATGCCGGTTTCTATTTTCTATTCAGTATAATCAACATATTCAGCCCCATGGGTAATGACGAGGCCAAGGCTTTAGGCAGAGCAATGAAACACATTTAACTAATAAAAGGAGGTTCAGCATAATCTTCATTATATACACAGACAAAAAACAGTTTGTGGAAGAAATCACACAGATCCTTAATCATCAGCCAAAAAGCTATATAGGATTTATATGCAAGTCTACACACTTAGATGTCCCACAATAGAAGAGAGAGAGATGGGAAAGAAACTTATTTTTTTTCACATGGTAATAGATGTATGAAGATCTATTATGCTTCTTTGAAACAAATTAACCACAATTACCCAGTTGTGAACTAGCAATTGCAAGTGAAAAATAATCTCAAATGGATAAAGTTTATTTATGTAAAACCACAGTACAGTACAGGATCTATTCTTCTGGCCAATTTTGGTTTTGCAAAAATCTTTTGATACAGTGCCATGACTACAGAGGTTACAGTATAAATCTAGCAATTTATGGAGAGTGGAATATTTTGTACTTGAGAGCAGTTTTTCTAAATAAAAATTTTTGCAATTGTTACTCAGTCCTTGAGGTGCTAGGTCAATTAAAAGGGTAATACATATTTTGCTTACATTATAAAGCTCCAAAACTAACCATGACCAGTGTCACGTATGGTATCCCAAAACCCAGAACATCAGGTTCACCAAGGTTCCGGTCACGGCTCACACTTCTGCCTAGAACAGCTGCCTTTCACTTCAGGAGAAGTCCTCCACTACTCAGAGGCCGACAGGTCTTAAAGTGAGAGAACCAAGGCAAGAGATCTGGGCAGACAAGGGAACCATAACGTGTGACAGGAGGAAGGGAATTAGAGCAAAGAGTAGTGGTTGAACAGTTGTGGTCAAGGACAAGCAAAGGTCAAAGAATAGAGAAAACAGGCTAGAAACACATATAGGAATTATCTACAATAGACCTACATTGGGTGATGGGAACAAGGACGTGGTGCCCTTAATATTTGAACATGTTAGAAACATGGGGGCAATTTCAGTCAAGTTAAATTGCAAGACATAGAGAGTGTTAAACTAGGACCACGTGGAGAAGATATTAAAAGAATCATTAACCAAAGAGAAGTATATTGGATATTTACTTTGAGAACACGGCATCCCTTTGGTCTTAATAATGATTGGGAAGTATCATGTTTCTTCTAATGCTAACATACAATACAACACATTTAAATTATGTTTAATAAGTTTTGAAAGTGTCAGTCAACCAGCGCCGATTCTGGGGCTGCTGCCGCCTGAGGCAGCAGCCCAGATGCCGCCCCCCTCCTCTCCCGCTCCGCGCTTAAAAATTAGCGTCGGAGCGGGTTTCAGGGGGCAGTATCGCTAGTGCATTGAGCGCAATAGCGCTCTTTGCACTAGCGGAGCCGAATTTCCGGGTTAAAACCCGGAAGTTCGGCTCTTAAAGTTACAAGAGGCGGCTTTTTGCCGCCCCTTGTAACTGGCCGCACGCTGCCGCCTGAGGCAAGGGTTTCACCTTGCCTCATGGCAGAAGCGGCCCTGCAGTCAACTTATTATAATAGCTGTTGCAATTGATATGACATGTAACAAGTAAACTGTGTTTTGCTATTATTTTAAATGTTTGACAATTTTAATGGATACAGGTATATAAGACATAAGATATCCTGTGACCTCACCTCTGATGAAGTGCCAGAGAGTGGCATGAAATGCGTCAGGTGATCAAACATGTCATAGAGTAGGAAATACATCTGCAACTGATGCCTGTTTATTTTTAATAGTATCAAAATAAAGTCTTTCTTTGATTTTAACTACCACTAGCAGAATTTTTTCTCACCCACTAAATCTCAAGAATATGACATTGACTGGAATGGAGACCAGTAAGAGGAAATGTCTGTGCAATGTGGAGCATGCACTATGGAAGATTGACCTTTTGGATATGGATATGTGAGTCTTATTTTTTTCATTGACTATAGGAAAATTAACTAAGCTATCTTTGATAGCATGGGAAAGCCCCACCCTGAATTGACCAGGTAGGGCAGTATTCCAGCCCATCTCTATCGCCCAGTGGTGGAAGTCAGTACAAAACGCCTTGATTTTTCATTTACCCTATTTGAAAGTATATGGGCTGGATCGAAAGGGGATGAACTAAATGCCCATAATTGAGGATCCCCTTGGAGTAGGCTAATTACAAAATTAACTCTAGACTCCTCAGTGGGAAAGGATCAGGGAAGGAATCTAAAATGTAGTTTAGAAGTTTCCTGGAAGGCAAAAAATGTACTGTGGTCCCCAGTGAACTTTACAAGGAAGGGGATATTAGGTTTCACCACAGAGTTATCTGTGCATGTCAGAAGCAGTCTGCTCACCATTATAGAGCTGGAACAGGAGTGACAGGTTGTTGCTGAATAACGTCCAACCTCGCAAGCAATCCCTAGAGACATTGGAAGATCTGAGCTTGCTTAGCCTCTTGTTCCCCGATATGCTGAAGGAGGCTTCCCAGTACTGCTTCTGTGGCAGCGGGAGAAGCAGCTGCTCCTTCAGAGTATATGCCAGGCCCAATATAATGTCACGTGTGGTATCCCAAAAAAAATCAAGGTTCCTGTCACGGCTCACACTTCTGCCTATAACAGGCTTGGGAGGAGCCCTCTGCTACTCGGATGCTGCCAGGTCTTAAAGTGAGAGAACCAAGTCAGACAGTTCTGGGCAGCAAGGGAACTGTAACATGTGACAGAAGGAACAGGGTTAGAGCAGAGTGTAGTCATAGAACAGGCCGAGGTCAAAGCCAATCAGTCAGAGCAGTGCAGAGTCAGGATCCGGAAGAATAATCAGTAACAGGCAACGGTTGATTCAGGCATCGATACAGTGGTGTCAAGTACAGGCAAAGGTCAAGGAACAGAGAAAACAGACTAAAAGCACACCCAGAAACTACAGTATCTACAATAGACCTATGTTGGGAGATGTGAATAAGGAGGTGGTGCCTTTAAATATTTGAACCTCCCGCCATTTGACCTTTGATAAATAACCCCCTTAATGTTAATTGCCTGGATCCAATTGCAGACAATTTCCTTTCTAGTGCTGGATGGTTGAGCCTTTTTTCCTGCCATCAAGCCTCCTGTATCCAAAAGTTTGTGAGTCCCCGTGATTCTGTTCCTGCCTCCCCTTTATTTCCCCATTTTCTGACTCCCCGGTCTTGACCCCTGGCCTGTAACTTGGACTTTAGCTTATCTGCCATCTTTAATGACGTTGTTTGCCTACCACTTACTCTGACTTTGTGCTTTACACCATACTTTAAGTCTACTAAAACATCATTGAAACATTAAATAAACACATAGGATATTTTTGCCATCAATAAGGATTATTTATTTTTGAATTGGTATCAAGTACACAGTACTGTTTTATTATTACAAAGAAAAATGAAAAAAATTTAACAAGTTAAATTACTTTATGAAAATGCAGAGCTGTGCAAGCCCGTGGGAGTATGTACAATTTAGCCTAGTCAGGAATCAGCTTCAACTGCACATGCTTCCACAGGCTTCATGTCGGCAAAGAGGTCTGAAAGAATGAGAATGGGCAGATGATGGTGCTGGGGAACTCTGCTGCGCTGATCTGAATTTTAGATTTTTTTCAGGGGCACATTTCAGTGTAGGGAGGAAGAGGTGAAGGGGTGATAAAAGGCAGTTAAGGGGGCTGTTAGCTACTAGGGGGGTTTAGGTCTCCTTTAAATGAATAAAGTGCAATATTGTGTCTTATGTCCATTGTAATAAAATCATAAATAGCCATAAAACATAACTTTAAAAAGTGTCATTTTTAATGATTCAATACGGTACTGCACCATAATATTTCTTATCTTTGCTTTCCCACAAAAATATCAATGGGGTCATTTATTAGCAGTACAGGTATCTCTTATTCAAAAAACAGATTTCTAAAAAGTTTTAAATTACAAGTAGACCATCTCACATAGAGGTAATTTTCTGCAAATAAATATAATTTTTTAAAAAGTATTTCCATTTTCTCAATAATATTAAAACAGTACATTGTACTTTATAGTAATTTTGTCAGTGGGTGTTTGTTATGAAAGCATTTGTACTTTTAAACATTAAGTGGCAGATTTATTAAAGACTGAACTTGAATATCAATCCAAGTATGAAGTAACAATACCATCTTGACTGTCAGGAAAATATGTCATTACATCAAAACGTGTATACTGCTACTGCAAACACATTCATTTGCAATGGTTAACAATACCGGTGACATAACTTTTGGGGTTCGGTACCACTGCAGAATTTTATTTCCTGGCCACCACCCCCAGCCAAACTTGTAAATAGTGTATTATTGTTGTGACACATGAGCAGTAGATTGTGATTTCCTTTACAAAATGTAAGCACATTTACAATGGATACTTAGCATAAGGTTGATAAGTCCATGTTTGTGTGAAACTTGATTAAATCTCTTGGTATTTTCAATTAATATGGACATTCAGTTCTTTTTTTTGGAATCAACATATTTCTTAATTTATGATATTCATTTTGCTATGGAATTTTCAAAATCATAACATTTTCATGAATTGTTTCAGGGCCTACTGACACTTTAAATAAACAGTTCCAAAGAGCTCTTCACGCCAACAAGATTCTTCAGCATAAATTACAGCTCTAACACCACAGACTGTGAGAGCTGAAAGATGCCATCCAGAACTATTTTAGGTCCGATAAACACAAGTCTTAAAGTAAAAAAACTTGCAATAATCTGCTGCATAAACTCTGGATTGCAGCAGCTCAGCTATCTGTCTCTCGATTATACTGCAGGGTTGTAGTATTGTTAGGTGGAAGACTAGCAATAAAAAACTTCACAGTCATATGTGTAAGGTGAACTGTATATTAACAGAAGTATAATATTCATTGAGCCCTATATCTACAGGTTGCACATCATTCATTAGTGTTTGCTGCCCCTTTGAAGATATGGGGTAAATGAATCCATATTGCATATGTGTAGGATGGCATCAGTATGTACAGGTCTGGTTGATATTTTTTCGGTTACATTTTGCTGTGATATGGGTAAATTAGTGCAAAAGACCATGGTCTTGGTTTGCTGCAGTTGTGCCTTCCCCCACAAGCATGCTTTTTCGTCTCAGTTGTGATTTTTCAAACAAAACAGCAAAGAATAAAAAGTACAAATTTTGCCACCTTAAACCTGACAAGATGCAGGTTTTAGAAAAAGTGGATACATCACAATGGAAAAATAAATGCAAGCACTAAATAAAGTGAGTGCAACAAATAACTGTAATTTTTTGCCACTTGTTATGCAAATCAGGGCAAAACAGAACCACTGAAATTAATAAATCAGGCCCATAGATATTAAAACAACATCTAAATATTATGTGCATAATTGCACTTAAAAGTCTAAACAACAACATAAAAAAACTAACATATTAATTAAATAATATTGCAAATACAGGTATGGAAGCTGTTATCCAGAATGCTCCAGGACCTGGGGTTTTCCAGATCTTTCTGTAATTTGGAACTCCTCAAGGACCTTAAGTCTTCTAAAAATCATTTAAATATAAATAAACACATTAGGATTGTTTTGCCTCTGAGGATTAATTACGTCGTAGCTGGGATCAAGTACAAGATTTTATTATTACAGAGATATGAGAAATCATTCTTAAAAATCTGAATTATTTGATTAAAATGGAGTTTATAGAAGATGGACTTCCTGTAATTTTCTTATTTTACTGAAACATTTCAATTTGCAAAATATCTGCAGCTGACCTGTTTATGCAGGGACCAAGGATATGTAGAGATTAAAATAACATTCTCACCCTGTCTATCCATAAGTTTTGCACACATACAAATATCTTGGGACTTGTGCAAATGCAAAGTTTATATCAACATGAATAGCATACCTCCCAACCGTTTTTCACGGGACAGCCCCGATTTTGATAGCTCAACCTGCAGTCACGGGTTTGTTACTGAAATGTCCAGACTTTCGCATTGATCTCCTGCACTGAACAGCCAGTAAAAGATACAACCTTTCAGAGAGCCCAGAATAGATACTTTGATACTTTTGTAACAATATAAGATAAGCAGGTCTCTTTAGGAAACTGACTTGCAGCTTAAAGGGCAAATCACCTTCATTAGTAAAACTGTAATAAAAAAAAAACACAGACATGTTTTCAAACTTTCATAACCTGCCACATTTTCTAAAATGGACATGGTAATTAGGGGGTGTGGCCATAAAAACATTTTGACACGCTCAGTGCAGTAAATGTTTTTGTCTCTCTTTCTATTTCCAAAATATTGGGAGGTATGGAATAACATTATGATGTCTCCTTACAAGCACTAAACTCCATACAACCATCATTTATTTATGATCATTCTGACCACTCTTGCCTTTACTTTTACCCATGAGATTGGAGGTTTTTGTTTTGGGCGAAGAAATACCCATCTAATAATTAAGACCTTTAAAGGGTCATGAACAATATTCATCCCATTCACCTCAACCTGGGCAAGGGCAGCCTTCTTTGTCTCAATTGACTGATTTGAGGCGAAGAAGCTAAATCAATCATCTTAGACATGTCAGCCCTAGTGCTACAAATGTCCAACTTATTGAAAAAAGAAAATCTCATCCAAAAATATGTTTTAAAAATATTTGTGGTTTCTCAGAGATGCTTTTCAGGCCAAGGCTGATATACTTTTCTACCAGGAAACACATTTCTGTGTCAGGAACCCGCCACGTTTTTCAGACAGGCATTATCCACATAGCTACCACTCATACTCACAAAACAAAACCAAGGGAGTGTCCATCTTGATATCCTCCCGTGTGTCATGGCAACTATTGAAGTCTGTTGTGGATCGCGCAGGCAGGTATATCCTCCTCATATGTATGATTGACAATGTTAAATATACCCTGATAAATATGTATGTCCCAAATGACAATCAAAGTAGATTCCTGACGCAAACTTTTACCAGACTGCTTAATGATAGACAGGGGACATGCATAATAGCTGGGGTTTTTAATCTCACCCTGAATCCGCATATTGATGTTCAAAGAGCAGATGGTAGGGGGGTTACGAACAAAACTCGGCTAGCCCAGGCCTCCAAATTTAGAACACTTTTACACAACTTTGCCTTAATAGACGTATGGAGAGCTAAATACCCCTCAGCGAAAGACTTCACCTACTATTCCCCTAGATTCCAAACACACACTAGAATTGACATGTTCCTCACTGACTTGCAATCCACCACACAAGTCGTTAATCCTTGGATTGGTCTACGGACATGGTCAGACCATGCCCCAATCGGTATGGAGCTCCCCCTAGATAGAATAGCTGACAAACTTCCCTGGAAATTGAACAATACATTGTTACAGAACGAGGAAACCAGGAGATATACTGTATTGAGCAGAGGATATTACAATTTTTAAGGGAAAACAATCCTAGAGACACCAACTGGCAAAACAATTGGTTAGCGCACAAAGCTGTTTTGCGAGGTGAATTAATAGCCAAGGCAAAACAACTTAGAAGGCAAAGGGAAACGGAACAGAAGATGCTAGAATCTCAGTTAGCAGACCTAGAAAGGAACCTGATACAACACTTCCACGAAAATACAAAGAGGCTACACGTAAATTAAATACGATTTTGGCTGCTAAAACGGCGTACAGAGTACAATGTATGAAACAACTTTTTTACACTAAGGGAAACAAGGCTGATCGATTATTGGCAAACTTACTATAACAAAAACAAGCTCAAACTCGCATACAATACTTACAGGACGCTCATACAAAAATAACTGACCCTAAACAAATAGCAAATAAATTTGCGCTTTATTATAAACAGTTATACAATTAAGGCTCTGACCCGGCAAACTCTAGACCACTTTCAGAACAAATTGAAACATATCTGAACAATTTAGACCTCCCTTCACCAACCCCGCAACAATTGGAATCCCTTAGCAAACCCATTCAGCTTGAAGAAATTCAAAATGTCATTTAAGAATTGAAACTTGGTAAATCTCCAGGCCCTGACGGCTTCACGAACCAATACTACAAACTATACCTTGACATATTATCCCTGCATTTACTTAAATTATTTCAGGACATCATGGACACATGCCTGATTAATTTTGAATTGTTACATGCCCATGTACGTAGTTACCATCCCTAAGCCGGGCAAATCCCACGACCAGTGTCAAAACTACAGACCCATCACTTTGCTTAATACTGACCTCAAAATTTATGCTAAGTTATTAGCTCAACGGCTTAATTTAATACTGCCCTCTCTTATCAAAAACAATCAAGTGGGATTCGTACTAACCAGACAGGGGGCTGATAGT
Organism: Xenopus petersii; assembly: GCA_038501925.1. Lineage (NCBI taxonomy): Eukaryota > Metazoa > Chordata > Amphibia > Anura > Pipidae > Xenopus > Xenopus petersii. Next base: position 67,419,578 of record CM076684.1, read on the forward strand.
TCAAGACGATTTCAAAATGTTTTACACTTACTCAAAAGCACTAAAACACCAGCCCTTTTGCTTTCCCTGGATGCAGAGAAGGCGTTTGACAGGGTAAATTGGGAATATATGAAAGCTACATTGTCCAAATTCCAGCTTGGACCAACTTTCTTAAAAGCTGTCTCTCCACTATACTCGTATCCCACAGCTAAAGTTTGTACCAAGGGAGCCCTGTCAGACGCCTTCGAGCTTACAAATGGGACAAGGCAAGGGTGCCCTTTGTCGCCTTTTATCTTTGCCATAATGGTTGAACCTTTATCCCACTTTATTAGGGACAATCAGGATATAAAGGGCATCCCCACACCTGCTGGACAACAGAAAATTGGTTTGTTCGCAGATGATATTCTCCTGGCTAATACGAATCCCTTGACCTCTCTACCTAATATTCTCAGGGAACTTGACAGGTTTCAAGTAGTATCGTGGTATAAAATCAACACCGCAAAAACACAGGCTTTACCCATTAACATACCTAGGCGGGTTCTGGAGGGAATTGCACACTACCACGCCTTTGAGTGGCGTGATTCCTATATCACCTATTTGGGAATCAAGCTACCCAGAGACCCGGCCATGATATTTAAATTGAATCATTCCCCATTGATAATGAATTGTGATAATGAATGTAACAGATGGCGAAAATAAACAATTTCTTGGTATGGGCGTGTAATGGCTATAAAAATGAACCTTTTACCGCAAATTTTATATGTATTTAGAATGTTGCAGATCCCGCTCCCTACTAAATATTTGGCGACTATACAGCGAACTATGAATAGATTCATATGGCAGCAGAAACCCCCAAGAATGGCCTTCTCGTCAACTCAATATTCTAGATCTTCAGGAGGGTTGGGATTACCCAATGTCAAAGCCTATTATATTGCCACTATTTTGGAATCAGTTGTCCGTTTGCATGCGGAAAGGGGCTGCAGAGCATGGGTGGATATGGAAGCTCAAATGATGGGGGATAACTCTATAATTCATTTTTTCTGGATGCCCAAACATACTAGACCACCATTGGACAGCCTTTTACCCACCACTAAACTGTCCATCAATATCTGGGATACTGTGCAAACAAAGCTTAAGTTTGGTACCTTTCCTTCCCCTTTATTGTCTCTGAAAGCGCTGAAATATTTCATCCCACAGATAAACCTTAACAGCTGGGCTACTGCTGGGATTTCCCAACTAGGACACCTCTACCATCTCTCAAAACTACCTCGGTTTGAGGACCTGATGCAGACCTATGGTTTACCACCACATCAAATCTATACTTATGGGCAAATCACGCATTTTCTGCGCACCGCTGCTGTGGATTACAAAACATTACGCACTCAGTCATTGATGGAGTGCCTCTGTGGTAAATTCTGGAACGGTAAATCAATATTGTCGGATTGCTATAAAATGCAAATATCACATGAGGAATCTCAAAAACTTCCATATATGGATAAATGGGAACAAGAGCTTCAACTGCAGTTCTCCCCAGCTCAATGATCCGCATGTATCAATAGTCCTAAAGGTGCTACCCACTGCACTAACCACCTGGAATCTCACATTAAAGTGGTTGGTAGATGGTACCTAACACCCTCCAGGATTGCAAAGATTTCTCCAAATTATCCAAACATGTGTTGGAGACAATGTGGACAGCCAGGTACAATGCTTCATATGTGGTGGCAGAGTGTAAAAGTTACAGTTTTTTGAACAGAGCTTTTCGATTTAATAAAGGAGATATTCCACAGGGAAATACCCCATCTGCCCCAGATAGCACTACTCCAAATCTACCCAGTACAAATTTCAAAAGCTGAGAGGCGCCTTCTGTTTCAGATACTCAATGCAGCACTTATAGCGAGTTCTTGGAAGACACCAACTACTCCTTCTATACAGCAGTTGATCAAACGGATTGAATCTAGGAAATGCATGGAATTTTTGACGGAAACCGACCCGGAAAAGAATCTTCGAATCATACAGACATGGGAACCGTGGACTTCCTACCAGCTTTCCATATCCACCCAGTCTGTTTAGCCCATTCTTACAATTGAGAAGGGCAACTCACATCCTCTGGGGGCCACGCATAAGTGTTAAGCTAGTCTTTTCTAATTGCTTGATCAATGTGTTCCTTAGATGTCAGACGAATCAGGGTGGTACTATCATTATATACTGCTGCATGAGAACCATTATTATGTACTTGCTCATTATACCTTGCAAATGTCATTGTATGCCACTACTTGCTCTTTCTGTTTGTTTTTATGCTAATAAAAGCAGTATTGAATTAAAAAAAAAATATTTGTGGTTTGCTGTGACTAAATAAAGCTAGTTTTCATAAAGTACACATAAAACCCATTTGACGAGTCAAAATTCTGCATCAACATATTATGCCAATAAAACTTTCCACATCTACTGGTCAGGATGTTCCAAAGCATTATTAGAGAAATGAATGCATTCATTTGGTACTAGCCACACCATGCTATTAAAAGTTCCACATTTTTTCAAGTACAGATATAAACGTTGATTTTTAAAGGCAGTGTACCCTTTAAATGTACGTCTTACAATTGCAAAGGGAACTTTGTAACAGTGGCATTACAGTTTGGCCTGGGTTTCTGCCAAAAATGTCTCTATTGCATGCAAGTTTATAATAGATCATGTGGAATGTATACTGTTAACCGTTATTTCTAGTCCTTACAAGGAATAAACACAATGGCACAGTTTTAATAGCGGCTTTAATGTACTAAACTAAATGACCTTAAAAGGAATACAAAAATAATTAATCAGAAAGAATAATCATGTACTGTATACTCTGTTCAAAAGGTGACAGGCTGTTCTGTCAGTTAAATAACTTTCCGTGAGTTTACTTACCAGTAAATGGCACGCTGTGCTGGTATGTAAATTGGAGGATGTGGGTGTCAGTACATTTTCCTTGCCCTGCGGAATTGAAATGTGAATACCGTATCTTTTTGACATAATTTTAGTCAATCGCTCATTCAAATTTAAAAACAGAAAAGAAAAGAATACTTAAAAAAAAAAAAACAGAAAAGAGCATATTTTCCTGTTGATGTCATATTATAATAAATCTTCTATTGTCAGCAGCACTTTCTAGTACTGTATCTGCCAGCACTTAACAAATGAGAACAAAATAGATAAATAATACATTTAAGGGCTGATTTACTAAATGTATCTCATATTTTTATGAAAACAAAGTCAGCCTAACTTCCTTCCACGAATTGAACTCATTTATCAATAATTTATCTTGAATAAATCAGTCAAAATGTCATAAAAAATTATTAAGTTTTCACTGTGGAAACTGTACTTTTTCAGATTATCGGATGTAAACCCCAACTTTTTCAGATTATCCAGCGCAGTTCACAATGTCAACAAACAAATTCAGGGACATCTGCCATTGACTTCCATATGACATCGACAGATTGGAGATGTCGCATTTTCATCTTTGGATTTTTAGCAGCTTTGGGGTAGATAAATCTCTAAAAATTCAGTTTTTTTCCCTATGAAAAATTCCAAAATGTATCAGTTAATAGTACTGCTCCAGTAGAATTCTGCACTGAAATCCATTTCTCAAAAGAGCAAACAGATTTTTTTCTTAATTTAATTTTGAAATCTGCCTCTAAGAAATGTAAGCAATTCCATTTCTTTTAAAGTATAATCAGGTACAGGCTGTTTGTAGCTTTTGATTTGGTGGACTTTGCAATAAAATGGGGCCATTTAAATAAAATACATTAATAGCTAGCATAATGTTTTAAATAGAGGTGAAAATTCGCTGTAAAATCATTTTGCCTGAAACTCAATGATGAAAAAGAGACTGAAGACATAAAATTCCTTGTGTTTTGCTAGTGGGATGAAATTCTGGTGCCAGACAATTTACAGAACTGTCAAATAATCTCTGTGTTCTGTAAATTCTTTAACAATCCATCATTTTTCCCATATTAATCTACAAGTGCCACACTGAAATCTTGTTACATGAGACATATGTTAACAAGCTCAGGAAACCAACTATAAGATAATGTATGAATAAACTAACTCTTGAAAAAAGTACTATCGCAAAACTGGCATGAGACAATCAAATAAAAAGTGTGAATATTTATACTTTTGTTTGCTGGTCTCACAATAAAAATAAATACAGGTATAGGATCTGTTACTTTTTCACCCCACACATTTTCTGTAAGTATTCAAAAAATGTAGGGTATGGTGATTAACTTTGTGATTGGCTGCATATACATCAAATTAACAAATCAGTTAGACTCTTGAATGTGCTAAATTGTACCAGTAACACATAGCAAAAATCAGATCTTTGTTTTTATTTTCTAGTGGGTAACAGCATATAGCAACAAAAGGGGTGCCAGGGGCCCAAATTGCCACTGGGGACTACATGTATGGTTCGCCTTCAAACTCACTGTAAACAAAGGAGTCGTGAGTGCAGAAGGGTTGGTGGTGGAGTAGAGATGAGCAAAATTTTTCGCCAAGTTTCTCAGTGAAAATGATGCCCAAAGACTAGTGATGGACAAATTTGGTGCGTTTCACAGAAAAATTCACGTATTTCCCGCGTATTGGCAAAAAAATTGCCGGCAAACTTTTGCTGGCAAATTTTCGTGGCGGTTTCGCAAACTTATTCGCCGGCAGCTAATCGTGGGAATTCGCCGAAAATTTGCGCCTGGTGAATAAATTCGCCCATCGCTACCAAAGACTCCAATGAAAAGAATTGTCACGCATCAAATAAAAAATTTGTTGCATGTCAAAAAAATGTTGTCATCCATAGACTTCAATATGTTTCAGCGAATTTTCCACAAGCAAACGGGTCAGATTCGCCAATCAATGCACAGTAAGGCTATCCTAAGGTTCTCTAGCAGTTTTCTTTTCTCTTCCTTTCGTTTTTTTTCTCGAGGGAGCACCAAGGAATAGCTCCCTAAACAAATAAATCTTTCGTCCTGTTATACTTTGAAATAAGCCCAACATTTGCTGCTATTGCTTAAATTGTCTCACACTTTCTTTTTGTGCCATTAAACATGAAATACTAGTGAGTGAGAGGGAAGAGCATTCCTGGAAGAGGCAGAGAGAAAATTAAAATGTTGGAAAATTGTACTTCCCGCCAGATTAAAAAAGGTTTTATTATCAAAATTTCAAGCAGTCAGTTGAAAAACCAGTGCTTCAAATGTAAAATTAAAGTAAAAAGTATGACAAAATTTTTTTTGTCAAATGCCAAAAGGGGTTGTTCATCTTTGAGTTAACTTTTAGTATGATGTAGAGAGTGATATTCTGTGGCTATATGCAACTATTTTTTAATTTTTTATTATTTATGGGTTTTGAGTGATTTAGCTTTTTATTCAGCAGCTCTCCAGTTTGCAATTTCAGCAATCTGGTTGATAGGGTCAACCATACCCTAGCTACCATGCAATGATTTGAAATATTTATAGGAGAGGACCTTAATAGAAATATGAGTAATAAAATGTATCAATAACAATACATTTTATTACTTTATAGAAAATTTTTGTTTTAGATGGGGTCAGTGACCCCTAGTTGATAGCTGGAAAGAGTCAGAAGTAGAAGGCAAATAAACTCTATAAACTATAAGAAATAAATGAGGAAGACCAATTGAAAAGTTGTTTCGAATTGGGCGTTCTATAACATTCTGAAAGTTAACTTAAAGGTGAACCATCCCTTTAACAGCAAAGAAATTATAGCCTTTACTACAATTTTGTCAACATTTGGCCCTCTGTGTAACTCCATATATACTTCATTTATTATGGTTTTTTTCGCTTAAATTTAATGTTCACTACCAATAAGGAGTTTGAACCAGTTTTATACCTCTTGAAGTATTAGATCAGCAGTGTAAATGTGTAAGCTAAAACCAAATAAATGTGGAAATATGTATACTAGGAGGATCTTAACCTTTCAGAACATCCTGTATAACAGAAAGAAAAACTTGTCAAAGAATTTCCTCAAAGATTTTTCAGATTTTCATTAAATACTTAGTAACTATTAAGACGTCCAATGTGTTGAAATACAAGTCGTCAGGATTTCATTTGTTAATGGTAAACATGGAAAAAAAAACTCCCAGCATGTTTTTACTTGCTTGCTCAGCTATGTACAGTCATCCACTGGGACTGTAAATAATATGAGGCATATTTTCATTCCCACAATGCATATTTTTGACTGCTTGTTATATTGTAACTGTGTCTGAATTACACATTGCTTTACAATGTCTACTTAATCCACACATGACACATTATTTTTACGCATAATAGGTAATTAAACAAGATCTTTTTTTCACATCTCATAATAATAAATATCTTCTGGTGATGTAATATGTAATTCAGTTCCTGGGTATTGAAATCTGGATAAAGCTGCAAGATAATTTTTAAAAGTTTGCATTATTTCATTAAAATAGCCTTGCCATAATTTGGCCTTTCTTGATAACAGGTTTTAGAAATTACATTTTATTTAATCATACCATATAACCCTCCACTTCTAATAACCCCTTAAATATATTTAGGAATACTAACAAATGCTTACATTTTTAATTAAAACAATAGCTGCATGGGGGCGTGGCCTAGCGCTGAACCAAGTAGCACGCATGTAACTGGAGCTCCGTGTAAAGGGGTCTAATTAATCCTATTTCTGGGTGCCTCAGCTGCAATGACTAGGCAGCGGAGACATAAAATGAAGCAGAAACCCCGCAGGGAACTCTCCCAGAGATAATATCGGATCTTTCTTCTGTACACAAGATAATTGCACCGACTTCTCAGCAGACCCTCAGCGGCCATCTTGAACCAGAGGCCTTGATGACGAAGCAGCCGGAGTGGGGCAAATGTACGAGGAAGATACAATGACCACACCTGCGCCTTCCCCGCCAGCCGACAACAGTAAACGGCAGCTGACCATCCAAGCTCAAGTACATGGTACGCAGACGGCTGCCCCGCGTACCACCCCAGACAGCAGTGCGTCGGCGTGGAGTTCGGGAGACAGAGCAGACTGGCAAACCAGACACTCCAAAGACGGCACGCCTGTGGGGCATTTGTCTACTGCCGCCACTAACGGTACCGTACCAAATAACCCCCTACTCTGCACTCCCGGCGATGCCACTATTGGGGCGCTGCCCAGCGTTTTCCATCCCGCCATGGCCCGATAGCCATTACACACCGAGGGGAACCGGGGCTACTACCCCCGCTCGTACGCAGTCTGGGCCGATCCCTGTGACGCAGCATAGCAGTGGATTAGCGGCTGCCGGTCCAAGTACCACAGACCGGGCAGCGCTGACGGCGGACTTGAAAGCGATCCGGCAGTCACTCACCGGCCTACCCACTAAAGCAGACCTGACCCACGTGGTGTACAAACTTGAGAGTGCATTGCGAACAGAATTGGCTGATCTCAATAAGAACTTTCAACAAGTTAACAGTCGGGTCCAGGCACTGGAGGAAACTCAATCCGCGCAGTCGGACTGGGTTGGGGCCCTCCGGAAAACAGTGACTCTTCAGGCCACGCAGATATACCTCCTGCAACAACACCTAGATGACCAGGAAAACAGGGGAAGGCGCAATAACATCCGCATTAAAGGGCTCCCTGAAGCCACAGGTCCGGAGGACTTAAGGCCCTTGGTGCAAGGCATTTTCAATCAACTGCTGGGTAGGCCTCCTACAACCCATATCGAGATTGATAGAGTACACAGAGAATTGCGGCCGCTACGGCCAGAGGCTCCCACTCCACGAGATGTTATATGTCGTGTTCATTTTTATGCTGAGAAAGAGCGTATCATGTCGAAGGCTAATTTGACCAGGGACTTTGACTTTGATGGGGCTAAGCTCAGATTTTTCCAAGATCTATCCAGGACTACAATGGCCCAGAGGCGGGCATTGCGTCCATTGCTGCAAGTCCTCCAAGTGAAGGGGATTAAGTACAAGTGGGGGTTCCCCTTTGCCTTAACAGCTTTCCACCAGGGCAAACCTGCCACTTTGAGGAATCCGGCGGATCTAGAAGGCTTTCTGAAGCGGCTCTCTTTACCTCCGATGACGTTGCCTATGTGGAAGGGACCGGACTCCTGGAGATTTGCTGTGACTGGATCGGCGAGGCCGATTTCGGAGTGATGTCGAAATGTGGGATCTGCGATGGTCGATTATACTGCGAGTCCAGTGAAACATGGTCGAGATCGACAGATTGACTGCACAGTTACTTTTATACAGTTACAGGTTTAAGTTTCCTTCTACGGCTTATCTCCGCTGACCTGGTAATGTATGGACATTTTACTGTGGAGCCGTCTTGCTCGTATGGTTGATGGACATAGAGTTTTCAAATGTCTTCCTATCACTGTTTCTTGCTATTTGCAAATACTGTAGATTGCTGCTCTCTATGTCTTCCACCTCTGTTCTTTTTGGGCGCCCGTCCAATTACGCTCAGATTTCTATTGACCCCCTATGATGCCAGAGTTTTCTATGCGGCCCTTAGGGCAGGTGACAGATCACCACCCCCCCCTAGGACACATGTGGGACAGGTACCCACGAATATGAGAATACTGTTCCAGTTAGATTTGTTTGTCTTTTTGCTATGTGTTGTCTTGAAATGCACCCCTTTTTCTTTTTCTTTCTTTCTTTCTTTTGGATCAGACCACAATCTTCCCTGACATGCAATTCGCTCCAGGTGTATTGGACCTTGGCGGTTTTGTTCCTCACAGCACGTCCTTATGGCAGGATTACGGATAACATCCATTAATTGTAGAGGCCTCAATACACCTGAGAAGCGATCTCAATTACTTTATGAGATGCATAGGGATAAGACTGATATACTCCTAGTACAGGAAACTCATTTTAAGGTAGGGCATAGGCCCAAGTTATCCAACAAATATTTCTCGAACTGGTTCTGTAATGATAACCCGGTCGCTAAATGTAAGGGTACGGCTATAGCGATACATAAAAACTGTCACTGCACTGTGAAGGATACGAAAGTAGATGGCACTGGGCGAGTACAAGCCATCAAAATAGAAATCCAGGGGACTATTCTAACGGTCATCAATTGTTATGCCCCGAATACAGGACAGACGCAGTTTTTGGAACAAATGTTATTGCTTTTAGAGGGGTTTATAGAAGGTCAGCTCATTGTGGGAGGGGACTTTAACGTGGCTTTCGACCCCCGCCTTGACACTTCGACTGGCAAGTCTAGCATTCCATTCCACCGTTTATGTCAGGCCAAACAGGTTCTTTATAAGTACCAGCTTCTTGATCCCTGGAGAATCCAACACCCGACTGTCAAGGATTTCACTTATTACTCCCCCCCTTTCAACCAATACAGCAGAATTGACTATATCTTAGTGTCCCATCACATCCTAGACTGGGTCTCCTTATCCGACATTAGACCGCGGACTAATTCCGATCACAATCCCGTGTTTATAGATATAAAAATTCCTGACCTCCCTACTCACCAGTGGACCTGGCGTCTCAACGAATCCTTATTGAGGGACCAAGACTGTATGTCTGATCTGAAACTAACCATAAGAAATTTTCAGCGAGACCACGAAGGGGACGACACGACCCCGCTGACGAGGTGGGAGGCATTGAAGTGCGTGCTTCGGGGCACTATTATTAAACACGGCTCTAGACTTAAGAGGGCCAGGACATTGAGATATAGTCAATTACTCCAGAAGATCCATGTATTGGAGACTACACACAAGGCTGACCTTGATGCTGAAACGTACGGTAAACTTCAACAGGCCAGGCAGGAGCTTAAGGACTTGGCCCAATTTCAGTATTGCAAATACGTTGAGAGGGGAAGTTTTATGTTTGGGGAAATAAATGTGGTAAGCTACTGGCGAGGTTGCATAAGCAGCAGCAGAATGTAAATTATATCCAAACCATCCAAACGGTTGAGGGGCACTCCGCCCACCATACCACTAAGATTGCTCAGACTTTTACTCAATATTACTCTAAATTATACAACTTGAAGGCAGACCCCCTCCCTGATGAACAACAACTGAAGGATTACATAGCTGCAACCACCCATTCGCGTTTAACAGATCCAGAAATACTAGAGGCACTGAACGGGCCCCTCCTTCAGGAGGAACTAAAACTAGCCATCTCCTCTACCCCCCAGGGCAAATGTCCCGGGCCGGACGGCTTCTCTATAGGGCTGTATAAACATTTAGGGGATTCCCTAGCATTGGTTATCCTCCCAGCATTTAACGCCATTTCTGACACGACGCCTCCCTCCCAGTCCTTCCTGGAGGCGACCATAACCGTACTGCCTAAGCCAGGTAAAGACCCGACAAACTGCGCTAGCTATCGCCCCATTTCCTTATTGAATGTTGACACAAAGCTGTACGCCAAGATATTGGCCAACAGATTGAGGCCCTTGCTGAACATGCTTATACACACTGATCAGGTGGGGTTTGTCCCGGGTCGGGAAGCGAGGGACAATACCATCAAGACCTTCTCCATTCTCCAATATGCTCAGAGGCGTAAAATCCCACTTATCTTGTTATCGACGGACGCGGAGAAGGCCTTTGATCGGGTATGCTGGAAATTTCTCAGGGAATCTCTCATACAAACTGGTCTGGGGCAGTCATTTATATCTAAAGTTATGGCATTGTATACAGTCCCAACGGCTAGGATCAGGATAAATGGAACTCTATCGTCAGCTTTCTCCCTCACGAATGGAACGTGCCAGGGATGCCCCTTGTCCCCCTTGCTCTATATTCTAACAATGGAACACTTGATAACTGCGATCAGGAATAATACTTTGATACAGGGTGTGACAATAGGTGACAAGGAGGTTAAAGCAGCTACATTTGCTGATGACCTATTAGTTTATGTGAAATCCCCTTTTCTTTCGATCCCCCCACTAATGCAAGAATTGGACAGGTTCGGCCTCTATAGCAATTTTAAAATTAATATGACCAAGTCCAAGGTGTTAAATGTCTCTCTGCCCAAACCCGATCTTCTCAGACTGCAACAAAATTTCCCATTTGCATGGCAACCTAACTCCCTCAAATACCTCGGGATCCTGGTCCCTCATGACAGTTCCACAGCTGCGACACTCAATTACTCCAAATTATTGAACCAAATTAAGGCTGACCTACAAAGGGTTGACCAGTCACTCATCACCTGGTTTGGGAGGATTAACTTTGTCAAAATGATAATCCTACCGAAATTTCTCTACCTTTTCCAGACCCTCCCCATACCGCCTACTATGTCTATCTTGCAAAACAGCCAGTAAGCTCATCACGCAATTTGTTTGGGCTAATAAGTCACCCCGTATCAAAATGTCAGTATTGCACAGGCGCAAACAGAATGGAGGGGCAGGATTACCCGACCTGTACACTTATTGGCAAGCAGCAACCTGCACTAGACTGGTTGACTGTTTTCATTATCGAGATCAAAAAGATTGGATTCAGATAGAACAGTCTCAGGTGAAGCAACCTTTAGAGGCGCTACCTTGGATTATTCCTAAAGATAGGCAAGACACTTCGATGTTACCCATAACTATCTACAATATATTATTGATGTGGGACAAGCTCATACGACAGATACCCTTGTCGGTTCGACCGGGGCCAATGACTCCCCTGATTGGGAATCCAGCATTTCCGCTGGGTATGCTTAGTAAGGGTTTCTTAGCTAAACGACAGAGGGAGAATTATACCTTTATCGAGGTGAGAAGTTTGACAGGAGTGGCTACTCTAGACAATATTTTGGAGACCCCCACACACAGTCATTTGCTCAGAGGTTTATGCACCACCAATTGACCCATTGGTTTCAAACACATCCAGAGAAAGACTTGCTATTGTCGGACGGTACGGCCTTTGATGGTCTCTGTTTAGCTAAATTGAAACCTGCCCATACTTTAGCGCAAGTGTACTCCATACTCTTGGAGCTGAAGGGTACCCAAGATCTTAAATTTAAAGCTCACTGGGAGAGAGAGCTTAATACTTACTTTAGTGTCAAAGACTGGGAAAGATCCTTTATCCTTACTCACAAGATGGCCACTGCATGCAAAGCACAGGAGACTAACTATAAGATTCTCATCAGGTGGTATAGGTGCCCCACGACCCTACATAGTATTTATCCCGGGGTGCCCGATTTATGTTGGCGCTGAAACAGGGAGAGAGGGAATATGACACATATTTGGTGGGGCTGTCATTTATTGCAACCCATTTGGATATCAGTCTTCCAGCTCATCTCTCGGGTCGTTGGGGTAGTTGTCCCACCTGATCCCTCATTAGCACTGCTAACAATACCTTCCCCCACTACTCAGCTGAAAATTGTACCTAAGGGCTTTATAGCATTTGCAATAGCGGCAGCTCAAACTGTCATTCCTAGTTTATGGAAGAGCACTAGCCGCCCACAGGTGCTGAATGGGTGGTGGAACTTAACCAGATACAACGTATGGAAGAATTGTTCTCATACACAACCAAATCCCCTACCAAGTATATTGAAACCTGGGCATCCTGGACCCTTTTCAAATCTTCCCTGGATTATACCCATGCTTTAGCTGCTGTATAGGGATGTAGCGAACTGTTCGCCGGCGAACTAGTTCGCGCGGACTTCGACTGTTCGCGTCCGCCACAAGTTCGCGAACGTCGCGCGACGTTCGCCAATAGGCGTTCGCGTCAAAATCGTTCGATCGTTCGACCATTCGACCGCTAAAATCGAAGGATTTTCGTTCGAATCGAACGATCGAAGCATTCGATCGAATGAAATCATTCGATCGAATGGCTTCGATCGTTCGATTCGAACGAAAATCCTTCGATCGAACGATTTCAATCCTTCGATCGTTCGAATCGAACGATTTTTGGATGTTCGAAGTTCGCGAACAGTTCGCGAACTGTTCGCAAATTTTGCCGGTGTTCGCGAACGGCGTTCGCGAACACATCGGCGGCAGTTCGCTACATCCCTACTGCTGTATGATATCCCTTCATGGACTGGGTAATGTCTGCATCTGTGAACTTCCTTTTTCTGTGAACTAGATGATAGATCGTGATAATGATGTTGTTGCATCCTTAGGATCTGTTAGATTGTGTGGTACTGATCCACCCTTGTCTTTCTATTCTTTTGGTGACCCTTGCTACCACTGACTAAGAGGATGTTACTGGGTTCTACTTATGTTGTTTCCGAGATAATGTCAACTATTGTGTACTACTGCTTGCACTGACTGTACATATATCTTGTGAATGCTACCAGGGGTCACTCCCTTCTGATATAATTTTTTATTGTCCTTATTATTTTATGTTTTCTTCTTTCTGTATATTGTCTTTGTTTTACCCTTTTGAAAAAGAAAAACCAAATAAAGAATATGTAAAAAAAAAACAATAGCTGCATATACAATAAAACCCTAATTATTCAGGGCAAACATCAAAAATATAAATTCTGGGAAAGAAAAAAACATAGATTGATATCAGGAAAAATGTAAATCCATGTGCATTAAATTAGGGTTCTCCTGTACTTTAAAAAGCAGACTTGTGAAAGCCTATTTATTAAAGGTCAAATTTTAGTGTTTTAGGTTTTGGAAACCATGACTAAACTCTAAAACCATGAATGCCATGAAATTTATTAAAAGATCCAAAAAAGAAAAATACAAATGGAAAATTATGCTAAATAATCTGGAAAAAAATATTAATACCTCTAAAAATCTGAGTTTTTCAGACAATTCCTAGTGATAAAAGTCTAAATTGAACTGTCTAAAATGATCACCACAGCTCTCATTGACTATATGACCTTGACAACTTATACCTGGCGAAATTTTGTATTAGAGATTATGTGGTTTTTACACCACCACCATCATCTCATTTTTATTTAAAATTAGGAAAACTACACATTTTGATAGAGTTGTTGTTGTTCTAGTGGTAGTTATGGTAGTCTGCTGCATAGAATTTGTAAATTCAAGTGTGTCTAAAATAGAATTCTTAAAGGTATTCTGTCAAGTGAAAACATGTTCCAGCAGAATTCTGACATCCGGTTTTCAAAAGAGCAAACATATTTTTGTTTTATATTTAATTTTGAAATCTGACATGGGGCTAGAGTCAGTTTCCAAGGTGCACCCAGTCATGTGACGTGCTCTGATAAACTTAAATCACTCTTTACTGCAGCACTGCAAGTTGGATTGATATCAACACCCTCTTTTTGACTTTGTGATTTTATGTCAGCACTAGGGATGCACCGAATCCACGTTTTTAGATTCGGCCGAACCCACGAATCCTTCACAAAAGATTCGACCGAACCTAATCCGAATCCTAATTTGCATATGCAAATTAAGGGTTGGAAGTAGAAAACATTTTATACTTCCTTGTTTTGTGACAAAAAGTCACGCAATTTCCCTCCCCTCCCTAATTTGCATATGCAAATTAGGATTCAGATTCGGTTCAGCCGAGTAGAAGGATTCGGCCTAATCTTGCTGAAAAAGGCAGAATCCTGAACCAAATCCTGGATTCGGTGCATCCCTAGTCTGCACACAACTTTCTCTGGTGCACGTTCAGTAGTGGCCACCCAGCACTACAGAGTATCAAACGTAGAGAAGAACAGCACCTTGATAATGAATAAAAAGGCCTTTATTTGAACAAGGCACAGACCAGTTTCCAGCAATGTTTCAAGCCATTCCCCGGCTTTTTTTAAAGCAACACCCTCTTTTTCACCCCCAGCAGCCTATCAGCAGAAAAATGGGAATGCAACAAGGTAACAGCTCCCTGATACTGGTAATAGCCTCACTGCATCTCCTTCAGTTATATTGAGTTGGAAAAACAGCTTAACTGAAAGCAGTTCCATCATGAAGTGCTGGCTCTTTCTCAAAGCACATGAACAGGCAAAATGACCTGAGATGGCTGCCTACACACAAATATTACAGCTAAAAATATATACTTGTTGGTTCAGGAATAAAATTTTATATGATAGAGTGAATTATTTGCATTGTGAACAATGTAATTTAGAATAAAAACTACACTATAAAAATAAGGACAGAATCCCTTTAATGCATTAGTAGATCCTTATTTTGTCACAACATTCCTGTGGTTTAGTTTAAAGTATTAATTAAATAATGTAATAACTTGATATATACAAAGGTTTCAGAAAAATAAATAATCTTACAGCCCAGATACTCTCTAAGTTCTGTCTGATAACCCCCAACTTCTACTCATTTATTGAGCAAAATATAAGCAGGCAATTTATGAAAAAAGAGTATATATGTGTCTGATTGCTATTGTGCAAACAAGTAATACATTGGTGGAGCTTCATGGAGAAAATACATGTATTTCTTGTATGAAAAAATACTGACTGACTGATTTAAACATTCATGGCTGTGTCTATGACACTTTATAAATAAAATATAACTATAAATGAACTAAGTAGAGATCTAGTCCATAAGCATGTCCTCATCCCATGTTGCAACTTTCTTTCCTGTGACTAATTTAAACAAACCAAGATGATTTCATTTCTTAAACAAACATATGACCTATGGGGAAAAAAAATCAGGTTCTTACAGTTTTGGAATAATATTTAGGAAAGGAATACTAAAATCTATTTGAGTTTATTGTATTGATTTTTATTCAATTAAAAAAATCCCTGGACGGACAAATTAAGAACAGTAATCCATACCTCATGAACCCCAAGGTATAAAAAAAGATGATGTTTTATTGGATAAATACACTTCAAACAAAAGTATAGTACAAAAACAGATGGAAATAATAGATCAAAAATCTCTGCAAGCAGAGTACAGGCTCTCAAAGTAATAAAGTAAATTCCCACAGTAATCACACTCGATTATGCCATTTTTACAGTGTGTTTATTCAAATTAAGCATATTCTGGTCTATGAAGCCATCTGCATGCTGTTATTGTTAGTATTAATTTCTTGGGCAAAAGCAAAATTATTCTTTGTCTTATAATTTCATCTCCTGAAACTCAACTACAGTATGAAATCACTAAACTGTTCTATGACAATATTAAGATGCAAGACCCCAGACCATTTATACAGGCAATGGCACTTCAAGGTGTTATTTTTATAATATAACATTTCTGAATAGGATTCTTTAGATTTTTTTTAATGGAATGCATAATTATTTCTAATTTTCCATAAATTAATAAATTAATAAATGAATTCTCCTTTTCAGGTGATACTGACTCATCGTCCAAATTAAGGCTTGTCTAAGGTGACCCCATCTGCCAGGCTGGCAGTCCACAACCTGAGGTCATTGATGTAATTCTCTATAGCAGAGCAACTGCCTCGGTTTCCACAAAACTTGCCCAGAGAGACTATGCAAAACATGTCCCTGTACAATCTAATATGGATATTTGAGAGCACTCATTTAAAACGAATTAAGTCATATAAATAAAATGGACACAGTAAACGCTAAATTTTATGTAGTGAACTTACAGCATCGGCCCACAGCTATAGCAGCCCTGTAAAGTAATGAGCAATGCTTTCACATGTGTTGTTAACATCTCTATCCTCTAATTTTGGCAGTTGTGTCACTGCACATATCCAGTGTGTTGTGGGCTGCTGACGAGTCAATAAGCTTAGTGGTTGTGGGAAATCATTACCTGAGCATGCAGTTTTTAAAAACTGCACATACAAGTTTAAAATGTGCAGACAAAAGTTTTTCAAGTAAGTAGCAGTTGGGAACCAATAGGCACACAATAAAAGAGGAGATACAACAGAGCAGAACAGATTAGAAAAGGACGGAGTGGGCAGAAAAGCAGGACACACTGGAGCTGGACAGAGTGGCAAAGAAGGAGGCAGACTGAAGCAGAATGGGAGCAAGACCTAGGCAAGACAAGGTGAGAGCTAGGAGGTGCAAGAGACAACCCTCAGTACTCTGCAATAATGCTCAGGCCAGAAATTGATGTGGGAGAAGGTTTTTTTTAAAAAAAACTTTAAAAAAAAAAAAAAAAAGTATTAGATGGAACTTCACCTTCCTCTCCCCAGACTGCAAAGTCTTAAATATTTCATCCACTTGTGTCTTAGTAGCAGACTATTCAAAATACAATTTTAACAGTTTCTATGCTGCAGGCTTTCTCTGAGCTTCCACTGAAAAAATTGTTGGACAAAATTTCTTTCCCAATATCACACCATTAAGCAGAGTTGGAGGGGATTGAGAGTTATTTTTGTTTATTAAATATTTTAGGGCCTGGAGATTATTAGGGCAATGAATATTATGTTTTGATTATTAGGGCCTTGAATAATTCATCCACTAGTGTCTTAGTAGTGGACTGTTCAAAATTCAATTTTAGCAGTTTCTATGTTGCAGGCTTTCCTTTGAGCTTCCACTGAAAGAATTGTTGGACAAAATCTATTTCCCAATGTCACCCCATTAAGCACATTAAGCAGGGTTGGGGGGGGAGGATAAAGAGTTATTTTTGATTATTAAATGTTTTAGGGCCTGGAGATTATTACAGTTTCAGGTTTTTATAGCATTCCTTAGTTATTCTTCTTGCATCTCAGGGCCAAGTATTTATTTCAAGTATTTCTGCAATTTATTTTACAGTCATGTAGGCCCTGGAGAGCATAGTTTAGATTGTGGAATTTTTAATGGTCCGGTTCATAAGAGCAGCAAATATATCAGGATATATATGTGTTCATAAAATTAACATTTTCATGAAACTGAGTATCTTGTATGAAAATATTAAGCAATTAAAGATCATCAAAATCTGCAATATTCTTGGATGTATTATAAAATAACATTTTGGGAAACGATTAACTTTGATGAAACAATATGATATTTGAGCAAATTTCAAAAGGTGTGGCACCAGGGAAAGGTTAGTTTGTCTCCTAAACAAAATCTTCAAGGTTCCACTTCTGCCAGCATCTCTCCTGGTTGATGACAACAGTACAAACTGCCTGTGAGTACAATGTGCTTGGAGTATCAGAACAAACTGTCTCTCACTGAGTATAATTGAGCTTTAGGTATTGCTGCAAACTCCCTTTCATGTACAGTATAATATGCTTTAGGGCTTCAAAAGCTGGAGTGCTGCTGCGTCATTATTTATATATTGTATACAAATATATCTTGCAGCAGAATGCCATTATAATGCCCTGCCCCTAGAATCTCTTGCGACCTGAGAGATTTGTGGAACAGTTTCGATTGAAGTTGCAGCTGCTTTGTATGGGAAAAGGTCATTGGAGATGCAGTGGAAGGGGGGCACAAATTTGGTCTTTGTCCAGGGTCCACCCAGGTCTTAAAATGGCTCTGCTCTTAAAATAAGTGTTATTTTAAACATCTTTTTAAAAATTATATTGAAGATGTTTATAAAGTAATCTATTTCCTTAAAACCACTGAGATACATACACTTAACGGATATTTTGACTGTAGACAAAACCATTTGCCCATTTTATTCTGCCAAATGCTCTACTTTTTTAACTGACTACATTCATGTTTGACAATAGTAAATGATATTATGAAGAACAATATATTGTCTACTTTTACTACAGTTAGGGGCCGATGCATCAAGGGTCGAATATCGAGGGTTAATTAACCCTCGATATTCGACTGGGAGTTAAAATCCTTCGACTTCGAATATCAAAGTTGAAGGATTTTGCGCAAAAACTGCGATCGAAGGATTCGAAGGATTTTAATCCAACAATAGAAGGATTATCCTTTGACCAAAAAAACTTAGGCAAGCCTATGGGGACCTTACCCATTGGCTAACATTGAGTTCGGTAGCTTTTAGGTGGCGAACTAGGGGGTGACGTTTTTTCTTAAAGAGACAGTACTTCGACTATCGAATGGTCGAATAGTCGGACCGTTTTTAGTTTGAATCCTTCGATTCAAAGTCGAAGGTCGAAGTAGCCCATTCGATGGTCGAAGTAGCCCAAAAAACACTTTGAAATTCGAAGTTTTTTACTTTGAATCCTTCACTCGAGCTTGGTGAATTGGCCCCTTAATATCTAAAAACAAAGGTGTCTCTTTTTAAATGAATCCACGCTTTTGATGTTGTGGGAGGGGGTTGCTAATTGTTCTATATTTTGTAACGTAGGGATGTCCAACTGTTTCGCATTTCAGGGAATTGATGATCTTTTTATTTAAACAGCTGGAGGGCAGCAGGTTGGATATAACTGTTGTAGCACAATTAAGTGAAGTGGTAACAGCAGGGCTCAAATATCCAGTGCATTGGGAAGGAGATATTTTATTGTTGGCTTCATATCTTCCCAAAAATGTCCTCTAATTTATCTTCATCACATATAATTCCTTTTGCATGTGTCTTATCTGTACAAAAAGTTAATTGAACTGAGATTTGTTATGCAGATACAATTACTCCACACAAGGTTAGCATAATTTTTTTAATGCAGGCACATATGGGAAAAATAACATTGTTAAGTACTGAAACTGATCCTGTACATTATTCTACTATGACGTCTACATTAATTCCATTTATCCTTTACACTAAATAATAGGAGCAGCGAAATGAGCAAACAAAGTTGATCCCTTGGGGAAAAGGCATTTTTAAAATCCCCACATTATCTCACTTGGTCGGATTAATGAAATCAATCAATATTAAGACGTTAAAGCATAATTGCAAGTTTCCCACGGAATCCAACATTCTGCTTCTTCTACCTGATGTTGCATTTCTGTTACAAATCACACACTCAGTTCTCAATTAGCAAAAAAAAAAAAAGACGTGCTTTTAAAAGGCAATGTATAAAACCTAACAATTACAATATACAAATAAGTACATACTCCAGATCTTTGTTATAAAAGATATAAGTAAGGTTTGTTGGGGAATGACTACACATACTTGATTTTTATTCTCCTGATGGAGTGAGTGCTATCACTAATGCCAATATAAAAATTCAGAGTAAACGTGATTACAGGTGTGGGATCCGTAATCCAGAACCCATTATACAGACAGCTCTGAATAATAGAAATGCCATTTCCCATAGACTCCATTTTATCCAAATAATCCAAATTTTTTTTTCTTTGTAATAATAAAACTAAGATATAATTGGAATCAAAATCAGCCTTTTGGGTTTATTGAATTTATACATGATTTTCTAGTAGACTTAAGGTCAGAAGATCAAAATTATGGAAAGATCCATTATCCGGAATACCCCAGGTCCCGAGCATTCTGGATAACAGGTCCAAAACATGTACCATTAATCAACACTTCCCACTATGGTAATTTCCCTATGTACATTATTACAAATACTACAGCAACCAACATATGGGGAGGCCCATTGATTTGTGTGATTTTCAAGGCTTATGAAACCACGAAAAACGAATTTTCACAAAAACCATCACGTAAATAAAAGATCCTATAATAAAAAAATATGAATGAAAAAAAGCGAAAAAAATCTGAGCTCTAAATCGAAAACCTCGATATCCTTGTTTTTGTAAGAATTTTTATGTAATTACAAGTGTCAAAAAAACAGATAATTGTTTGTAAATCAGCCCCTAACAAGTTAATTTATCAAGGTTAAAATTAAAACATTTTCCACATTTTTCCACACAAAAACAAGAATGTTTGGTAGTTATTAAGCACAAAAAACCCAAAAACTCAAATGTGAAACTTTGACATCTAAAAGTTCATGCAGAAGTCAATAGGTAAAATGTAATAAAATTTGAGAACAAAATTTGCATGTAGCAATGTAATACTAATCATTAGTCTTTTATTGCATTACAAATCTTAATTGCACATTGCGAACCTTTAAGACCGTATTGAAGGTGGCGTAAACTTTTGGAGCAAATATAACGACTTTTTCATTTAAGAAGTTTTATTTCATACTGTACACTGAATACTATCACAAAATATTAAATTTGCAATCACTATCCTGTGGTGTGAGGGACATAGTGTTCGCAAAGGCAAAATTGTTCACTGTGCAAATATTTATTTGCATTACAAATGAATTGTGAATGATTTTTGTGTTAACAACCAATATTACATTACTCCAAATGGGAGCTGCCCTAGACAAAATTCAAGCCTTTTTTTAAATTCGAGATGTTCAAGTTTTTGTGTTTTTAGCTTGTACACTCACAAAGTCGAGTTTTTTTATTGTAAAATCCAACATTTTAGTTATTTTTCATTTTTTTCCCACTATTGTATTCAATTAAGTTTTTAATATTCAGATTTTTTAATAAATAAGTAAACAATTGAGTTTTCTTTAAAATTGTGGGTTTATTCAAAGTATAATAAACCTCTAAAACCTCTAAATTGATTGATAAATAAGCCCATAAGCCAGTTCTTAGATTTATTGCGACGTTTCGGCTCCTAAACTTGAGCCTGGGAAACTGGAATTATTGACAATCTTGAGTATGCTATGCATGAGTCACTTGACTTTTCTGGAACTTTTCTCAAAGAAGATCATTTAAAATTCTAGAAATTGAGAGTAATCATTTGGCATACAGTATGTAGCAGAAACAAATGAACCTTAGCCTTCACAGCACCAAGGGATCAGTGAATTCCTATTGATTTGCACATGTGTTTGGTTGAGAATGATTCCCAAAATCCTTTTAATGCAACAGTGAAGTTTATTATGTACTTACAGGAAACAAAATATTATTTTCCCTTGTCACAGAATGTGGACAATATATTATGCAATATCATGTCACATGTTTCTTAATTTGCATTAATATTAATGCAATGCATAATGGTTATAATGAATTGTAATCCCCATATACACTAGCAGCACAGAAAACATTAGTTTATCACCTTATCAAACTACATATTCCATAGTTTACAATATATTTTAAAACTTTTTTTCTTTGTTATATTAAAACATTACATTGTACTTGAGCTTAACAAAGATATAATTAATTCTGATTAGGGTCAAAACATTTATTTGATGCTTAATGGTATTTTAGTAGACTTCTGGTATGGAAATCTAAACTATGGAAAGACCCCTTATCCGGAAAGCCCTAGCTCCTTGGCAGGTTCCATACATGTATACATCTATAGCAGTTACATGTAAGTTTATACACAGAATAAATGACATTCTATAATGCAGTGCCATACTTAATGTACAATATAAGTACACTTCATATTATTTACATTCGTTGATACTGGTAAGCAAACCTGTAGGTTTTTTTTCCTAAGTTGAAAAAAACATTTAAGCAGCTCTTTGCAAAAAAACTATACTGAAGGTCCAGGCATGTGCTCAGTGCCCCCCGGCAGTCCGTTCGCCGTTGAAAATGCGGCCGTACGGAGGGGGGGGGCGGCTGCGCGTCACGCACCAGGGCCCGCCCCCCCTCTAGGATCGTTTCTGCATGTGCTTGTCACTTATGAATGAAAACTACTTAAATAATTTGTACTATAACACAGTGATATCTAGAGGGATATTCATAAAAGTGGCAGCTGCTTGAAAAATGCTTCTTGTCACCCAATTTTTTCGAGGTTTATTGGGACATATACCTGTTTCTAGGCGGCATACAGTAATGACGTAGATTACAGTATTTGGATGACAAAAAACACTTTTATAAATAAAAATAAATAAAAAAAACGCTTCTGTGACTAGTTCTTTTTCATGGATTATTTTTCCAATACACACTGTAAGATCAAGTGTAAAAAGAAATACACCACCCTATAAATACGCAATGTTTTCCCAGAATAAATTATTTTACTGAGCTTTATAAAAAGGCATTCTGCACAAACTCAAACTCATCAACTAGTCTGGTCAAATGAAAGGTTGCTCATCTGAGGTATGTGTTGATTTTAAAGCAGTAATTCTAAGAATGACTAAGTATTAATAATTAGATACCTTAACTTTTTAAATTTGCCACAGGTTACATAGTTACATATAGTTACATACTGTAGTTCAACCCCTCCAAATGAAGCATCCATACATACACCCCTCCCTACTTTTAATCAAATTCTATCTACCCATACCTATACTAACTATAGAGCTTAGTATCACAATAGCCTTTGATATTATGTCTGTCCAAAAATTCATCCAAGCCATTCTTAAAGGCATTAACTGAATCAGCCATCACAACATCACTCGGCAGTGCATTCCACAACCTCACTGTCCTGACTGTGAAGAACACCCTACGTTGCTTCAAGTGAAAGTTCTTTTCTTCTAGTCTAAAGGGGTGGCCTCTGGTACGGTGATCCTCTTTATGGGTAAAAAGGTCCCCTGCCAGTTGTCTATAATGTCCTCTAATGTACTTGTAAAGTGTAATCATGTCCCCTCGCAAGTGCCTTTTTTTGAGAGAAAACAACCCCAAACTTGACAGTCTACCCTCATAATTTAAGTGTTCCGTCCCTCTAACCAATTTCGTTGCACGTCTCTGCACTCTCTCCAGCTCATTTATATCCCTCTTAAGGACTGGAGTCCAAAACTGAACTGCATACTCCAGATGAGGCCTTACCAGGGACCTATAAAGAGGCATAATTATGTTTTCATCCATTGAGTTAATGCCCTTTTTTATGACACTGCCCAGAATTAGACAACTTGTTATCTACAAAGACCCCTAGATCCTTCTCATTTAAGGAAACTCCCAACACACTGCCATTTAGTGTATAACTTGCATTTATATTATTTTTGCCAAAGTGCATAACCTTGCATTTATCAACATTGAACCTCATTTTCCAGTTTGCTGCCCAGTTTTCCAGTTTAGACAAATCACTCTGCAAAGTGGCAGCATCCTGCATGGAACCTATAGTTCTGCACAATTTAGTATCATCTGCAAAAATAGAAATAGTACTTTCAATGCCCACCTCCAGGTCATTAATAAACAAGTTGAAAAGCAAGGGACCTAGTACAGAGCCCTGCGGTACTCCACTAACAACACTGGTCCAATTAGACAATGTTCCACTTACCACCAGTCTTTGTAGTCTATCTTTTAGCCAGTTCCCTATCCAGGTACAAATACTATGTTCCAGGCCAACATTCCTTAATTTAACCAGTAACCTTTTGTGTGGCACTGTATCAAATGCTTTAGCAAAGTCTAAGTAAATCACATCCACTGCCATCCCAGAATCGATGTCTCTACTTACATTCTCATAAAAAGAAATTGTTAGTCTGGCAAGATCTATTACGCATAAAACCATGCTGGCAGAAACTCATAGTATTATGATTTGCTATGAAGTCCAGTATATTATCCTTTATTAACCCTTCAAAAAGCTTTCCTACCACTGACGTCAGACTAACTGGCATATAGTTTTGAGGTTGAGAACGGGATCCTTTTTTAAATAGAGGCACCACATTAGCAATTCGCCAGTCTCTTGGCACTATGCCAGATCTCAATGAATCCTGAAAAATTAAGTAAAGAGGTTTGGCAATCACAGAGCTAAGCTCGCTAATTACCCTGGGATGAATACCATCTGGCCCTGGACCTTTGTTAATCTTAACATGTTCTAGTCTCTTTTGAATTTCTTCATGTGTGAACCATGCATCATTAGTTGTATTACTAGAATTGGGACTGTTAAGAAGGAAACCTTCACTTACTGGTTCCTCATTTGTGTAGACAGATGAAAAATATGAGTTCAGAATCTGCGCTTTTATTTTGTTTTCATCTACCAGCTGACCCCCCTCTGATAGTAAGGGTCCCACCCCTTCCTGCTTCATTTTTTTACTATTAACATATTTAAAAAATAATTTTGGATTTTATAGCAATTTTAGCTTGCCTTATAGCTTCTTTGCATGATTTATTGGCCTCCTTGTACCTTATAAATGTTTTGACTGTACCAGGTAACTTGAAAGCCTTAAAAGCACATCTTTTCTTACCCACCTCAAAACCAACGCTTCTATTGAACCAAAAAGGTTTTGCTTTGCAACGACTTTCCTTGCTTACAAGTGGAATATACTGACAAGTATATTTATTAAGCAGCATTTTAAAGACTTCCCATTTTTGTTCTGTGTTTAACCCTGTGAAAAGCATTTCCCACTTAATATGTTGCAGAGATGCCCTTATACTGTCAAAGTTGGCACGTCTGAAATTTAGTGTTTTAGTTACTCCCTTATAGAATTGCTTCTGCAACAGAATCTCAAAGGAGACCATGTTATGATCACTATTCCCTAAATGCTCACCCACACAAATGTTAGAGATGAGTTCAGTATTGTTAGTTATTACAAGGTCTAAAAGAGAGTTATTCCTAGTAGGTTCTTGAACGAGCTGGAATAAAAAGTTGTCATTCAGCATATTTACAAACCTACTAGCTTTTTCTGTCTTAGCAACCCCATTACCCCAGTCAATGTCTGGATAATTGAAGTCACCCATAGCAACAACTTGACCCAGCTGTGAAGCCGCTTGTATCTGCAAGAGTAGCTGGGCTTCATACTCAACACTTATACGAGGTGGTTTATAGCATACACCAATGATAATTCTTTTTGTTAACTTTTGTCCAGTCAAAATCTCTACCCAGAGGGATTCTATACCCTCACCAGTGCCAGCTATTGTTATTTCTTTAGCGCATGGCTTAAATTCAGGCTTTACATACAAACACACTCCTCCACCCTTTTTAATCCCTCTGTCCCTCCTAAAAAGGGTGCAACCATTTAAATTCACAATCCAGTCACATGTTTCATCCCACCAGGTCTCAGTGATACCAATTATATCATAATTTTTAGAGCATGCAATTAATTCTAGGTCTCCCAT
Organism: Xenopus petersii; assembly: GCA_038501925.1. Classification (NCBI taxonomy): domain Eukaryota; kingdom Metazoa; phylum Chordata; class Amphibia; order Anura; family Pipidae; genus Xenopus; species Xenopus petersii. The sequence continues at coordinate 67,445,104 of CM076684.1, forward strand.
TTTACCTGACAAACTCCGTGCATTTGCCAGCATACAGCGGAGGTTACTACTTTTACTTTTGAAATTTGCATTATTTAGTGTAGAATTATACGTTAAGTTAGTTTTATTCTGTTTTCCTTGTAACAGAGGGACCTCCTTAGCTGGTAAACTGTATGCCCCCTCACTCCTCCCCCTATGACCCCTTACTAACCCCACTGCCCCGTCTACCCTAGCTTCCCCATAATTCTTTATCTCACCCACCACCCCTTGCCTAGTTTAAACTCTCCTCCAACCTTTTAGCCATTCTTTCCCCTAGCACCGCGGACCCCCTTCCATTGAGGTGCAAACCGTCACGGCTGTATAAGTTGTACCCCAACGAAATATCAGCCCAGTGCTCTAGGAACCCAAAACCTTCCTTCCTGCACCAAGACTTGAGCCACGCATTTAGCTCCCTAAACTCCCGCTGTTTTCCTAAACTTGCACATGGCACAGGCAAAATTTCAGAAAAGATGACAAAATAGACTTCCTTCGGGCTGGTGTATTGATTATATTTGAATAGACCATAAACATGCAACAACAGATTTGTGTTCTAAACCACACTTCTCTGTAAGGTACGTTTTAAAGAGTTATTAGTATTAGTAGCAGTATTTATGAAGCCCCAACTTATTTTGTCATATATGTGCAAACTACCGTATCCATACATAAAATAATAAAATTGCATATATAAAAGACTGCAATTGGCCATTCTTTTTTTTGCATTTTTTTCCCTCATTGCCTGCAACATTTTGTGAGGGGTTCTCTTACACTTACACCCCATGGGGTTGTAAATGACCCCTTCTCTGTAGCCATACATACCTACTATTTTAAGCTAATTAGATTTAGATAAACTAACTTTGTGTTAACAAACCTCCCAGCTACTTACAAACTCACAACAAGCTCACATTATCTAATATAATAATATGACAAGTAGCTATTTTATAATATGTTTGACCTCACTAAAACAAAATTTTTGTGATGTTAATAAAACCTTATGTATGGATATATAGCTATATATATATATACACATATATACACACACACACATATATTAATATATATATATACATATATACCCATGTATAAGCCGAGTTTTTCAGCATCCAAAATGTGCTGAAAAAGTCTACCTCGGCTTATACACGGGTCAGCGGTACCCGACCTGAGAGCTGAGATTGCAGTCACTTTTAATCATTCCTATACCAACAGAACATTTGGGGAGAGACTGCAATATCCCACAATGCCCTCTGTTGGTTATATGAAAGATTAACAGTGACTGCAATATCACACAGCGCCATCTGTTGGTTGTATGAAAGAATAACAGGGACTGCAATATCATACAGTGCCATCTGTTGGTTGTATGAAAGAATAACAGAGACTGCAATATCACACAGCACCATCTGTTGGTTGTATGAAAGAATAACAGGGACTGCAATATCACACAGTGCCATCTGTTGGTTGTATAAAAGAATAACCGGGACTGCAATATCACACAGCGCCCTCTGTTGGTTATATGAAAGATTAACAATGACTGCAATATCACACAGCGCCATCTGTTGGTTGTATGAAAGAATAACAGAGACTGCAATATCACACAGCACCATCTGTTGGTTGTATGAAAGAATAACAGGGACTGCAATATCACACAGTGCCATCTGTTGGTTGTATAAAAGAATAACCGGGACTGCAATATCACACAGCGCCCTCTGTTGGTTATATGAAAGATTAACAGTGACTGCAATATCACACAGCGCCATCTGTTGGTTATACAAAAGATTAACAGTGATGGCAATATCAAACAGCACCCTCTGCACATGGTAGTGGGACAGTGGGACAATGCACACAGTAATCCGTTTGGCAATTCTCTGTCACCATCAGCTTTGCAAAGAAGTCCGGTTGATCGCTGGGGGGGTCGCTTTGGCAGAATGTGCGCTGCTGGGAGACAGGGCTGTAGCTGTGTCTAGGCTTATACGCGAGTCAATAAGTTTTCCCAGTTTTTGTAGGTAAAATTAGGTACCTCGGCTTATACACGGGTCGGCTTATACACGAGTATATACGATATATATATATATATATATATATATATATATATATATATATATATATATATACACACATATATATATATATATATATATATATATATATATATATATATATATATATATATATATATATATAATGAAACTAAATAGTATATATTAAATATGAGTTAGCTTCCAATAAAAACTTTTGTAACCTCTCCATATTTGCTATACCACTCTAAGGGGCATATTTATTATGCTGTGTACAAAATGGTGGCATAATACACCACATATCACTAAGCTTCGCTGAATGCTAATGGCTTAAAAAATTGCACAACAATTTTATGCATTTCTTCTTAGAGTGACTTCCGCCAGAAGAAATGTAAAATAACTGTGGCAAATCTGATGTTCACATGGGGTAGGTTACAGTCACCATGAGATATTTTACACAGCTTTTTACACTTTTTTGGTGAATTTTGTTTTATTTAAGAGCATATTTATTATGCTGTGTAACTTAGTGTCTGTAATAAATAATAAATATGCTCTTAAATAAAAAAATTCGCCAAAAAAGTGTAAAAAGCTGTGTAAAATATCTCATGGTGACTGTTACTTACCCCATGTGAACATCAGATTTGCCACAGTTATTTTACATTTCTTCTGGCAGAAGTCACTCTAAGAAGAAATGCATAAAATTGTTGTGCAATTTTTTAAGCCATTCTGTTACTGATGATTTCTTGGACAGACTGGGATGGGTTGGGATTGTTTTCTCTGGAAAAAAAAAGCTTGAGAGGGGACATGATTGCACTTTACAAGTACATTAGAGGACATTATAGACAAATAGCAGGGGAACTTTTTACCCATAAAGTGGATCACCGTACCAGCCACCCTTTCAGACTAGAAAAAAAGAACATTCATTTGAAGCAACTTAGGTGAACAGTAAGGTTGTGGAGTGCCCTGTTGGGTGTTGTTATGATGGCTGATTCTGTTACTGATGATTTCTTGGACAGACATAATATCCAAGGCAATTGTGATACTAAAATCTATAGTTGGTATAGATGCGGGTATATATAATTTATGTAAGGGTATGGAGGGGTCATTGTGTGTATAAATGCTGGGTTTCATGTTGAGAAGTTGAACTTGATGGTCTTTGGTCTTTTTTTAACCCGATTTAACTATTTAACTATATGTAACTAACAGCTGCAGCAACAGGTCAGTTAACAAGATAAGTTTTCATTTAGTCAATTGATGCCTGAAGTCAGGATCACAATTTAATAAACAAAACTAAGATTTATTTCCACCAGATACTGTATATCCAGAAACGTCCTATTTATGTGCCTGACAGAGATAAGTGCTCCCAAACGTCTTCCAACTTATGAATACTAAACACCTCCTTAAAGCCATCAAATCTCCTTTAACTTTAAATTCTTCCTTAGCCTATATTTGTTCCTATTTCTGCTTAAATCAGTGCGTATAGCATGTAAAACAAACAGTGTTAATGTTTTCCTCCGGTTAGTTTACTTTATTAGGGAACATACAGTACCTCAGATAACTTTTCTACTATTTTTCTTGTAATTCATAGCCTCAGATTTGCACCAGAGGTGTACAGTATATCAACATTTGAATACTGAAAAATGTATTATTGATCCTTCAAACTGCATCAACTTTGAGACACATTTCAGATGCATACCAACTGAATAGAAACACAGAACTGAGGGCCCAAAAAAACATGTATTAAAGGGGTTGTTCACCTTTGAGATATATTTTAATATGATGTAGAGAGTGATATTCTGAGACAATTTGCAATATGTTTTCATTTTCTATTATTGAAGGGGTTTGAGTTATTTAGCTTTTTATTCAGATGCTCTTCAATTTGCATCTTAACCAATCTGGTACCAAAAGGTCCAAATTACCCTAGCAACCATGCAATGATTTGAATAAGATTGGGTTGCCGTTTTGTTTGTGAGCTGAATAAATACTGATCACCTAATCAATTGCAACAGTCGTGCCGCAGGTCTCTTGCTTTATGATTTGAATAAGAGACTGGAATATGAATAAGAGATGCCTGAATAGAAGGATCAATAATAAAAAGTAACAATTATAGGGGACAAGAGGAATCCTTCCCCTGTTTTTCTGCCTGTGACATCATCCAGCCCAGTTACAGGCTGGAGAGTAATCAGATTGGCGGGCACCCCAGTGCATCCTTGGGAGAGAGGGTGTGCTTAACTTTGGAGCCAAATAAACAGGGTCTCCCAGAGAGGTGAACAGAGCCAGCATGAGTGGCTGTAAGACTGTCAAGTACAGAGAAGCTGTTAAATCTGTGGAATCTGTGGAGGTACAGATTGAGCCCAGCCTGTCCCCTGCCAAGCTGCTAGAAACTCAGAAGGAGAAAGGTGCCACTGTTGAGATTGATCCTGTTGCAGAGCTGCCTATAATCTCCAGTGTGATTGCCTCTGAGAGCACCCCGGTGAGTGAGCCACCCAAGGGATTATACTGGCAAGGATACAAGCGTGGGGCCCCAAAGTGAAGATAAGTCTTGGTTATTTACCTGCTACATGGGAGCTGCTGCTGAATTCCAAAGGCAGAGGTACTTTTGGGAAATGGTAGCGCTACCTGGGGAATAAGAGCTCTGGGGAAGGGACATTTCATTTGAACTGTGTGGTTATTAACCCCTTCCAGGAGATTGGGACGTTGAAATTAAAAATGACTGTGTTGGAGCAACAGTTACAGTACCTAATAGTGATTTAGGTAGTGTCCCGCATGTCCCCAGTGTAGGAGTGCATGGTGCATTAGTTTGCCCAAGTTTTACTGTAGTTTATATAAAGTTTATATTTGTTTCATTTGCAAACTGTGTGTTTTATTATTCCTAGTGGAATCCCCCTGAGGTGTGTTCCTCAATGTTCCCTAGGCGGAGGCACTGCACTGTAATTCCCAGTTCCTGGTACTTTTCATACGCAAAAGGGACTCAGGGCCCCTGGATTGCCAAGGTTAAGTTGCTATTTAAAGAGACAGTAACCAAATTAGGGTTATACAATAGCAATTTTTAGCTTTACAGAGCATTTGTTTTTTAGAAGGGAGTCAGTGACGCCCATTTGAAAGCTGCAAAGTGTCAGAAGAAAAAGGCAACTAATTATAAAACTATAAAAAATAATGAAAACCAATTGAAAGATTGCTTGGCATTGACCATTCTATTACATAGTAAAAGTTACCTTAAAGGTGAACCACCCCTTTAACTCTACCAAATATGCAATGTGTTATATGATTGCTTCAAGCCAGATTTTGTAATATGATGCCAGATATCATCTTTTATTCTTGTTGAGGTTTATAAATAATGGGGATACATTCAGTTTGAATAAACTGAGCAACAGGTATGTAAATATAAAGAGTATATCACTTAAATTAAAATAAAGTAAAAGTACAAGAACAACACCACAAGTGGTAAACCAATAGAAACCAGTACACTCACTTTTTGTTTTGTGTGCCCGTAATGTTGTTGAAAACAGGGGAAGGGAGGAATAGAAATACACAGAAGAGTGCAGTTGTATAATTATTAATGTCTTTGGTAAACTGCCAAATCCCAGATCTGCTGTATAAAGTGTTCGTTTCTGTCTGTTTTGTATTAAAAACATGATCTTTATTTCAAATTTGTTTTTGACTTCAGTGAGCGAGAGAGATGATAATGTACATAACTATGCATAATACAATTGTGGGATTCCTAACACACTACCTAAGACTTTTATGTGTTAATATGTGGAAGATCCTTTTCATTACCTTTTTCTCAAATGTAGGCAATATTAGGTCCAGATGGGATACATTCAAATGTTTTTAAAGAAATGAGGCATGTGGTTACAGTCCATTATAAAAAGAGAGTTGGTACTGTAAACTGCCCAGCACATTGCCTTGACATCCATGGCATGAAAAGTGGATCATTTAAAATCTCACTTCATTGTCAACAATATATAAGATCTTGCTGAGCAATAAAACATATGAGCCACGAGATGGAGCTTGTAGAGTTTATAATAATGCTCCATAATCCATGTATAACAATGTTTCAGACAGACAGCAAACACAGTGGATTCATGTGATTGCAAAATATGAGTGTTAGTAAAAAATAGAGACAAAGAATAAAAAACTGTTTTTTTAAAGACAGTCTTGTCATTAATAATACTGAATTTATTTCCAGTGCTACTGTGGATTATCATTTAGGTTATAGCGATCTTAACATGATCCCCTTTGAAATGTTGCATTGACAATAGTCTCATTATCTGCAGTTATGTGTATAAATATATGTATGTGCATCAATGCTCCTTTATATATATATATATATATATATATATATATGTATATATACGTATATACGTATATATATTATATACATATATATATATATAATATATATATGTATATATAAACATCTTAATTAGCCGGCACTCACGTTGCAAAAAAAATCAATGTGCCTAGGTGCAGTCATAAAATATAGAAGAATCAAACAACAATGTCCACACTCTCAGGTCTTAAAAAGTAAAAAAGTTATTTATTGAAAAGAACTGAGGTTTCAGCTAGCACTCTATCCTTTATCAAAATCACTTTGGTATAGGCTAGAGTGCTAGTCGAAACGTCAGTTACTTTTACTTTTTAAGACCTAAGATGCGGACATTATTGTTCTAATATATATATATATATATATATATATCCCCAAGGAACTGCATTAACTACTTTGTTTCTTTGTATTATGCTATGAATAATCCAACAACAGCAGCTTGGTTTTAATGATTTTCCATAACTTGCTGCATCTATAGTTATCACTTGCTTTCATTTTATTCACTTTTACTATGTTTGGTTAGGCAGGTTTTCTTTAGTTTTTTACTCTCAATTTGGGTTTCTATGGTAATTGATTGGATTCTTGTTTTTGGTGGCATGTTTTGCACAGAGGGAGTGTTTTTTTAAGGTGGCCATAGACGTAGAGATCCGCTCGTTTGGCGATGTCATAATGCACTCCCCCTGTGCCAATAAGCTAACGACTCGGTCTGTCTGCAGCTTTTATCGGCCCGTGTATGGGGGCCTTAAGGGTTTGCACTGCTTACTCGCTCTTTATGGTAGACTTGGATATCTATACACCTACCTCCTGGAAAATGTTGTTCCAAACATAATTATGCCTCTTTATAGGTCCCTGGTAAGGCCTCATCTGGAGTATGCAGTTCAGTTTTGGACTCCAGTCCTTAAGAGGTATATAAATGAGCTGGAGAGAGTCCAGAGACGTGCAACGAAATTGGTTAGAGGGACGGAAGACTTAAATTATGAGGGTAGACTGTCAAGGTTGGGGCTGTTTTCTCTGGTAAAAAGGCGCTTGCGAGGGGACATGATTACACTTTACAAGTACATTAGAGGACATTATAGACAAATGGCAGGAGACCTTTTTACCCATAAAGTGGATCACCGTACCAGAGGCCACCCCTTTAGACTAGAAGAAAAGAACTTTCATTTGAAGCAACGTAGGGGGTTCTTCACAGTCAGGACAGTGAGGTTGTGGAATGCACTGCCGGGTGATGTTGTGATGGCTGATTCAGTTAATGCCTTTAAGAATGGCTTGGATGATTTTTTGGACAGACATAATATCAAAGGCTATTGTGATACTAAGCTCTATAGTTAGTATAGGTATGGGTATATAGAATTTAATGAAAAGTAGGGATGGGTGTATGTATGGATGCTGGGTTTTCATTTGGAGGGGTTGAACTTGATGGACTTTGTCTTTTTTCAACCCAATTTAACTATGTAACTAACTATGTAACTATGTAACTTGTTTGGCTGTTGTGAGTGGGTTTCTCTTCACCATGGAAATTATTCTCTGATCATCCACCACTGTTGTCTTCTGTGGATGTCCATGTCTGTTGCTGAGTTAACTAGTGCTTTTCTTTCTTTCTTTCTTTCTTTCTTTCTCTTTCTTTCTCTTTCTTTCTTTCTTTCTTTCTTTCTTTCTTTCTCTCTTTCTTTCTTTCTTTCTTTCTTTCTTTCTTTCTTTCTTTCTTTCTTTCTTTCTTTCTTTCTTTCTTTCTTTCTTTCTTTCTTTCTTCCCCCCCCCCAAATCAAATCCAGGGCCTTTATCTGCTTCATTGATAATGACATAACAAAGGAATTTCCCACACCTGCCTATGAAATAGCCTTTGAGTCAATTGTCCAATTGCTTTTGAGCCCCTGAAATGAAGTGATTAAAAAAGGTTTTAATTCCTCAAATTTTTATGCAATCTTTTTATTCAACCAACTGAATTAAAGTTGAAAGTCTGCAGTTCAACTGCATCTGAGTTGTTTCATTTAAAATTCATTGTGGTAATGTACAGAACCAAAATTAGAATAAGTTGTCTCTGTCCAAAGATTTAAAACTGTAAATATACTGTATATAATTTACAAACAAGATTAATGCTTACAGTTAAAGTATCTGTGTAATCATTGTGAAGTGCTGCCATGCTTTAAGCATACTATTATCAATTGTTCCTGATCTCTGTCTAACAGATTAGATGTATTCAGGAGATATCTGTGAATCATAGCTGGAACCAAAGCATCTTATTTGTGAGAGTTTTGTGATACACAAGGTAAGTTTGTGATGAACAGGTTTTAGTATCTATGTACTGGCATACAGATATTCTGATCTCAAAGTTCTTTCCAAGAAAAGTTGCAGCAACCAAATGGCTATAACTTTTTGTTTCATGAGCAATGACCCAACCTATCTTAGCCCTCTAGCTGCAATATTATTTACCCCCTATTCATTTGGAAATGTAACAGTTTCAGGGATCATCCTCTCATCCAGGACAAGGTCCAAGATTTTGGTTGACAAAATATCGGTAGCCCCTCCAATCTATTTCAGTATTCCATAGGTTAGGACTAAACACAACAGTAGTCAAAAGTTGTAGAACATATATTGCTGGTAGTATCAGTTCCATAAAAATTACAGATTGAATGCTTGAATCCTTTTTCTCTGACCTTGACCTGATCAAACCATTACACATGTTCATGTTCATAACTGTATGTAGAAGATTACATTTACAATTACTATTCAGATAACCACAAAAGTTACAGGTCATTAACAAAGTTGTTTAAAGGAGTAATTCATTTAAATATGTTACTACCTTAAGTCTGTCTCAGGTAATGAGTATGAAATACCATACAGTATACCCAAATATATGGTTTGTTTCAAAAGTTTATATTTTTAGGGATCAAGCAATGTGGTTTACATTATCTTTTGCATAAGATGTAACAAAGATAAAAAGGACAAATCAGATGGAGTCTCATTTTTCAATGGTTAATTTGACCATTAGGGATCTTGCAGTCTGAACTCTGAAAGGGAAATTTACATCTCTGCAAGCAATGAAAAGATAATAATCTTAAAGGGGAATGTAATAAAAGTTGGTAACGGAAAAAATATTTGCAATGCGAACAGTTATGCCTCTGTGCGAACAAATTTTGTTTTGCGCAAATTTAATGTAGCTTTTGCGAACCCTAAAACGGTTAAGTGACCATTTCCGACAGTGGAAGAAGGTTTGCGAATGTTATATGTACTTTAATAAAATTCGAACTCTGTGGGTAACGTTTCAGTGGTGCTCTATCTGGGAACTTTGCTGCTCAACAGTTCCATATATACAGCAGTAACCAAGAAGATTCAGATGGCACACACATAGCAAAATGTGCATAAATTTTGTGCTTTATTTGGATCTCTGCACAACGTTTCAGGGGATCAACCCCCCTTATCAAGTGCTCTTACACAAGTGAACATGAAACAGGTATAAATAGATAAAACCTGAGTTTGGTAACACACTCCAATTACAAGTAATTACTAAGTGCAAACCTTAATGCACTTACATTGAAAGAGAAATCCGGGTAAGAATTGGCGAGCATAAGAGGGCAATTGATAATTGTGAATTGGAGAAACAGAAGTAGGTTACACCAGTGAGCAAGCACTTTAAGGAACAGGGCCATAACAGTGAGCAGTTAAGGAAAATTGGATAGAATGCTGCACAAACCAGACAAAAATTAAGAAGTCCATCAAGAGTGAAGAGAGTATTAATGGACATGAAGGACAGCACCTTAAATATATAGCAATAAATGAAAAACCCACCAAACACAATTTGATTGATTTGAACTTAACATGTTAATTTTAAATTCAAATCATTGTGAGTTTGGTGGGTTTTTTCAGTTAATCCCACACTAGTGATGGGTGAATTTGTCAATGGGTGTCAAAATTATTTTGATGTGTGTCAATGTCATGCCCGCATCAATTGTTATACGCGTGCCTATTTTTGGCAAATGCATCGAATTTTCACAGCAGTTTTGAGAATTTATTCACCCATGGAGAAACACAGAAATTCGCAGCAAATTCGCAGCAAATTCGCACCTGGCAAATTTATTTGCCCATCACTATCCCATACTCCTCAAAGTTAGAGATTTAAATTAACATAAAATTCCTGGCAATGAACCAAGATATTCAATCATGTACATGTTTAACTAGTTTTGATAAAAATGGTTAAAACATTCTCACAGAAAGAAAAAAAGAATACAGAGAATGCCAATCCACTTCATTCCCAAACAAGCCCAAGTCTGCAGCATAAGGTCAGAGGGTAGGAGTCCAATCAGGCTGACACACTTTTGGGTGGACCTGGAGTTGTTGCATACACCAGAGCTTTTGAGTACAGGTCAGATAGAGTCAGGATGCCATAATGGAGCCAGTCATAGCATAATAACCGCAATTAGGGCTGCTAACCCACAAAAACTGTAACAAGGCACAAGCATTATGAACTGGGAGTGGGTCTATGAAAAAGAAATTCTAGTGTTTCTCAATCTAAAAGTCTATTGTATTTAATATTCCATGTCTTTGTGGCTGTGGAAACATGCACCATCATTAAGAAAGTAGGGTAAAGAATAACGTAATCATTGTTGTAAGTACTTTATTGGTGAAATATAAATATACCAATGTGTGGCTTTTGTAATGATGTTTCCTTTGATAATGAACACTGAAAAATACTCATCTTTCCTGTTGGAAAGGTATTGTCAGTTTAAGAATTCTGGGTGGCCTTGCTAGTTTGCTCATGACAGCAGGCTACTATGGTATTGCCAGTTAGAGAAAATACTGTGCCCTTCCGGTTTGTTTGCCTTTTCTATGCCAAGGGGTCGATTTAAGATTACTTGGGCTTTCAAACTCAAGCTATCTTTAAAGAACCCTGAGTGTGTTAATAAATTCATGCTGTGTTTTGGGCCCAATGACCTTGTCAATCTTTGGCTACACACAGCTTACACACCCCACAACCTCAATCCTGCCATTTGCCTCTTTAGTACAAACTAGTTATTTTTAAAGGACATTATTTTATGTTTGTCTAGCATTCTACAAATATCCATATGATGATTATATTACTTAATGTTTACAGTAAGCTATTAAAGGAACAGTAACACCAAAAAATGAAATGAAATGTTTTAATTGAATGACAATATAATGTACTGTTGCCCTGGCCTGGTAATATGGGTGCATTTGCATCAGATACTCTACAATAGTTTATATAAACAAGCTGGTGTGTAGCCATGGGGTGGCCATTCAAAGCAGGAAACAGAGAAAAGACACAGGATACACAGCAGATAACAGATAAGCTCTGTAGTATACATGTGAAGAGAATACCTGTTGACCTAACGGGGTTGCAACGGGGTCATCCATTGCATCCTAGGCAGCGACGCCCAATGCCTTCTTCTGCTGCCTGTGCGCCAATGCACACTCCTCCATGTCCTGATTAAGAGTGTCACACACGCCGCATGCGCTTCTGGGTTGTTGTGTGTTTTGCCCGCTGCCTTCTTCTGCTGCCTGTGCGCTGATGCACGCTCCTCCGTGTCCTGATAAAGAGTGGCACATGCGCCTCAGGCGCTTCTGGGTTGTTGTGTGTTTCGGCCCATGACGTCATCGTGCAAGGGAGTAAAATTCAAATATTTAAAGGGCCCATGTACAGTAACTGCCCATTGTCATATACTTCCTGGGTGCGATTATTAATGTTTCTATCTAGTTCCTGACCCTGCCCAAACCTTGTCTGCTGCCCATCCTGACTTTTGCCTGTGCCTAGACCATTCTTTCAGATCCTGTTAATACCTGTTAACACCATATTGTGTACCGACCCTGCATGTGACCTCGGCTACACATCTGCCTCTCGACTGTACTGCGTTGCCTGATTTGTGACCAACTCGGCCTGTTCTAGACCACGCTTCTATTCTCCATTCCTGTTTGACATACAGTTCCCTTGCTTGCCCAGAACTCTCTCCTAGGTTCTCTCACATTTAGCATATCAGAAAATCAGGTCTGCACAATCACAAAAAATCATTTGACTTAGGTGGTATAATAGAAAATGTTTTACTAATTAGAAAAACAATTTGACAGTAACATAATGTTTACAAAGACAAAACACTCCACATGATAGTAATATACATACCACCCTTTGGTACAAAGAAGGCAGACAAGAAGCTACAAGAAGCGGATACACCTGCCAAAATGAGAACAGCCCCAACACTTCGGCAAACAGCCTTTGTCAAGGGGATTCTGATGTGTAAAGGGATCACCGATTAAATAAATACCCTCTTCAATTATGCGTCCATTTGCGATTTCCGAGCGCTACCCGAGCTTCCGGATCTGTGACGTCACAAGCGCCTACGTCACTTCCGCGGATGACTCATCCAGCGTAATGACGCGGCTCCCTACATGTACATTGCCTCAGGTTGAAATAGTGCGAGAAGAGTGGGTGGAACGCATGGGCGCATTAAACCTATGCAACAAAGTATGCTCTAGCAATCACGCCGTAACCTAGCAACCCCAGCATTCCCAAACCAAATGGGAGATCGGACATTGAATCTATTATTATAACCGCATATTAACCCCACTAAAATAATACAATAAATTTAAAGTGACAGTGCAATTGGTTATCCAACACAGGAATGAGTTCATAATAGAAATTCTCTTATCGTGACAATCCATTAACCACATTGTAGCAATATGACTACAGAATAAATACATTAAAACTGACTGTGCTAGCAAACAGTCACTTTTAATGTATTTATTCTGTAGTCATATTGCTACTGGTTAATGGATTGTCACGATAAGAGAATTTCTATTATGAAATCATTTCTGTGTTGGATAACCAATTGCACTGTCACTTTAAATTTATTGTATTATTTTAGTGGGGTTAATATGCGGTTATAATAATAGATTCAATGTCCGATCTCCCATTTGGTGTGGGATCGCTGGGGTTGCTAGGTTACGGCGTGATTGCTAGAGCATACTTTGTTGCATAGGTTTAAAGGAATTGTTCAGTGTAAAAATAAAAACTGGGTAAATAGATAGGCTGTGCAATATAAAAAATGTTTCTAATATAGTTAGTTAGCCAAAAATGTAATGTATTAAGGCTGGAGTGATTTGATGTATAACTTGTCAGTCAGACACTACTTCCTGCTTTTCAGCTCTCTTGGTTTACACTGACTGGTTACCCTGGCTACCAGGCAGTAACCAATCAGAGACTTGAGGGGGGGCCACATGGGTCATTTCTGTTGCTTTTGAATCTGAGCTGAATGCTGAGGGTCAATTACAAACTCACTGAACAGAAATGTACCATGTGGCCCCCCTTCAAGTCGCTGACTAGCTCAGAGTTATAGAGCTGAAAAGCAGGAAGTTGGATTCTGGCTGTTTTATTAGACATCTGTTCACGCCAGACTTTATATATTACATTTTTGGCTAACTAACTATATTAGAAACATTTTTTATTTTGCACAGCCTATCTATTTACACAGTTTTTATTTTCACACTGAACTATTCCTTTAATGCGCCCATGCGTTCCACCCACTCTTCTCGCGCTTTTTCAACCTGAGGCAATGTACGTGTAGGGAGTCATCCGCGGAAGTGACGTAGGCGCTTGTGACACCTACATTTTCTTTTTAGACAATGTGCATTTTAGTATGACTTAGGCTCAATGTCATCTTTACACCTACCAATATTATACTGGAATCCTGGGGGAAATGTTATACTGTGCATATAAAGCACAGACTGGGCTGATTTTCTGCACTTTCTATATGTAGTTCAGTAACTATTACAAACTACTGATCATGTGTTTTCTTAAACAGTGGGAATACAGCAAGACGTGTAAAAAAAGTAGTAGATGGAATCCACAATTTACAGTTGTAATGATTTATATTGTTGATGGTATGCTGGTTTTCCCTTTGCTGGACAGATCCTAAGAATGCTAAGCAGAGATAGTACAGAATAACTGGCATATACAGGACAATGATTTTGTTATCTGTAGTATAAGCCCGTGGGGGAATAAAAATCAGAAAAATGTGGCCATTTACATGGAAGGCTAAATAGTACTGACACTTGTCGAGGCCTTGAGGCTGTGGCAGCCCTACTGACTTGTGTATCTGTGTATCTGTGATCTGTTCAAATGGTTTCTCAGTGGGTCCATGCAGTACGGTTTTAAGGCTTTTACTGGCCAAGCTCCCCATACATTCTAATGTATAGAACAGTGGATAGGGAGAGTTTCAAAAAACTATAGCATATAAATATTAATAGTAATTGTAACCTCCAAGGAGCTTTAATACTCCCATTATTGGAGTTCATTTGAAAAGGTTTATATTATGTTCTGAAAGTTGCATTTTATAAAGTCAGCTTTTTTCAACTGTGAAAACTTTTTTAACTGTTTACAAGAAGCCATCAAACTCTTTGTACAAAGGGGCAAATTCACTAACCTCCGAAAATTCGCTGGTGGCGGCTTCGCTCACATCGTAACACTTCGCCAGCCATAGATTTGCCAGGACAACGCTAATTCACTAAAATCCGAAGTTGCGTCCAGGGCTCCGAACGCTGGCGAAGTTGCGCTACCATTGCCTAATTTGCATTATTATTATTATTTTGTACACAGTAAGTTGTAAAGGAATGGTATAAATTGCATCATGCCCAAGCACAGACAGTTATAGTGTTATTCTTTTTGGTAATCAAACCATGCTACATGGGTATTCTTAAATAACACAACAGTACCACCCTGTGGCATTTTCTGTGTAACACTGTTTGGAAATATAGCAGAACTCGCCACTTTGTGGTTAGTATAATACATAGTGCTGCAATCTGGCAAAGTTTAATTATGCTTCAGAAGTATTTTGGTCACCTTCAAAAATATGATGGTGGGAGAATAAATACAAAACATTCTTATTAAGCAAAGCACAAACTTTATAATAAGTGAATCTTTGATGTCACATAGTACAGAGTACATCAAATGTCTGTGTGAAATTCAAAAACTATACATATAATAACATGGATGTAAAGCAATACCCTTAGACATAATATTCCACCAGAAAACTGGTGGAATATTGCATTTGTTAGCCCATTAATACAAAGAAATATTGCCTATATATGGAAACATGCATCAAAATATCATTCTCCTCCTAATGACTATTAGGATACCATTATTCCTCCTTAACACCTGTCACATAAACCATCTGCTATAAAACGTGAATTAAATATTACACACATGGTACACATGTCACAAGGCCATTTTATGTTTGCACCCTTCACTACATGCTGTGTCACCTTATTTGGAAAAATATAAACTTTACTTTGTCTATTATCATTGTCCCCATAATACCTTTGCCTTCAGTTATAAGTTTTATATTAGCACTTTTACATGTTTATCTTCAAGAAAGTGTAAATCATAGAATACTAAGTTATAGTGTACAGAAACAGGTGTTATACTCCTGCACAGATAAGCAAGCTGGTTGCTAGGGTTGTTGATAGACAACTCTGCAGTAACTTGGCCTAAGTAGCCTGCTTTCATTTAGGGGAGGATTTATCAAAGGTCAAGTTTTTTTTAACTTCGAATGACCTTGAAACTGGAATGGTATCTTATTTAAGAAAAAAATTGAATGGCAAAAAACAGATTTGAGTTAGAGTCCCGTGACCTGAAAATTTGAATTGATCGAGTTTTCTGCGGAAAAAAACTTGAATCAAATAAATCACGTTTTTGATTTGAGTTGACATACATAACCCTCCAAAAAACCCCCCCCAAACATCAAGCAGTATGTTAACCTCTTCAAATGGTTCCAGGGACATTGCCATTGATTCGAAGATATATTGGGCCGAACAGAACAAATTTATTTTAGAGTCAATAGAATGTCTTAAATCACAAATATTTTGTGTATGATGGTCATTTCTATCTCCAAGGGCGTGGAACTGCTATGGAGGTGCGAAACGCGCCGTCATATGCCAACCTCTTCATGAGGTGGGTAGAGAGGCTCCACATCTTTGGAGATGGATCACCTTGGATACCGAATTTGGTGAGATATTATCGCTTTATAGATGACCTGGTGATAATTTGGAAGGGTAATGAGGAAAATAGAACGTTTTGTGAGTTTTTGTAATGAAAATCCCTTTGGCATAAAATTCACCAACAATATTGGGAAGATTAGTGTGGAGTTTCTGGATTTAAAGTTTTCTCATGATAAAGGAAGGGTGGAAACAGATATATATAGAAAGCCTATCAGTAGAAACTCATTGCTATTGAGAGAAAGTTGTCATCCGGAGCCACTTCTGGAGGTGATCCCGAATGGACAATTCCTTAGTTTAAGGAGAATTAGTTCCACTTAGGATGCCTTCCAGAATAGGGCAATGGAACTATGGAACAGACTGGCCATTAGGGGCTATGATACCAAGTGCATTAAGAAAGCATACGAAAGGGCTGTTATTAGAGAACAGAAAGATCTATTGAGAAGTAATGAAAGAAGAACAAATGGATACAGAAGGGATTGAGGAAAGAAATATGAGAATAATAGAGAGGTATACTATCAATCTCTTTACAAGCTTAAATCTTCTCCCCCCTCGCAGGATCTTCTTAATGAGATAGAACATTTTATTGCCCAAGCACATCTCCCTTTTCTCACCCCTGAACAGACCCAATTTTTAGAAGCTGATTTCACTTATAAGGAAATAGAGGACTGCATTTTGTCACTAAAGAATGGGAAAAGTCCCGGCCCGGATGGGTATACGGCCTCCTTCTACAAAACATTTAGAGAAGATCTAATACCGTTAATGCTAGATTATTATAACGACATATCGGGCTCTAGTCAGTTTCACCCCCAGGCTCAGGAAGCTCATATCACCTTGATTCCGAAACCAGATAAGGACCCTCAACAATGTGCCAGTTATAGGCCCATATCGCTAATCAACATTGACATGAAGATTTTCGCAAAAATAATAGGAAACAGAATAAAATATTACTTACCTCTTTTGATTCACCCAGACCAAGCAGGCTTCGTACCTAAAAGGGAAGGGAAGGAAAATACAGCTAAGGTAATCTCATTAATACATTTAGTAAAGGATAAAGGTATTCCCACATTAATTCTCACCACAGATGCTGAAAAAGCATTTGACAGGGTATCCTGGTCTTTTTTGGATAAGACACTTACCGGTTTTGGGCTAGGAGAGAAAGTCAGAAATAGGATCATGGCTTTGTATAATAACCCGACCGCTAGAATTAAAATCAATGGTACCCTATCCCCCAAAGTGCAAATCCTTAATGGCACTCGTCAGGGGTGTCCTCTTTCCCCGATCCTTTTTGTTCTGGTGATGGAGACTCTTTTAACCCACATTAGAAACAATCCTAATATCTCTGGGCCTATAATTGCAGGGACTGAACACAAATGTGCAGCATTTGCAGATGACCTTCTGCTCTTCATAACTAAACCCACAATATCCCTTCCGAATGTTCTTCAACTGATGAAAATTTTTGGTGATTACTCTAATTTTAAAGTAAACCTCTCAAAATCAGAAATATTACACATTAATATAGCGTCAGCGAAAGCAGAGACACTCAAACAAAGCTTTTCATTTAAATGGGCGAAGCCCCATATTAAGTACCTAGGAGTTAAGATTCAAACTAATTTGGGAATGGCATACGATGATAACTATCTCCCTCTTTTGAAGGCGCTTCAAAAACTCCTAGAGAAATGGGGAAAGCTTCAACTTTCTTGGCTGGGGAGAGTTCAAGCCATTAAAATGGTCGTCCTCCCTAAATTGCTGTATCTTTTTCAGGTACTACCTATTTGTATTCCCCAATCCTTCTTCTCCTCTGTGAAAACCATGATTTCTCGGTTTGTCTGGAAAGGGAAAAACCCCAGACTGAAATTTAAGCAGTTAGTCCTACCTAAAGAGAGGGGGGGGCTGGGTCTGCCAGACCCCGTTCTATATTATAACGCAGTGCACCTGGTACGCATCCACACGTGGTTTGTGGGAAAAAATGAGAAAATGTGGAGTCGATTAGAACAATCTTTGGTCCCCTTTCCAATAGCAAACACACTATGGTTATCTGACTATTCCTGCCTTAGGGAAGCCCTTCTGCACCCCCTAATTAAAGCAACCCTAAAGATGTGGCAAAAAAACAAAGATGGGTTTAAGCTTACCTCACCTCCATATTTACTCTCGCCTCTGATAAACAATCCCGAATTTCTCCCGGGGAGGGAAGAGGGCGCTTTTAATAGATGGGGGATCTGGAAGGGGAGAGAAACAAGAATGAGCGATTTTATAAAAGACAACAAAATAATCCCTTTAGCAGTGATCCAGAAAAGGTGGGGATCTCACCCCAGAGACATCTGGAATTATACCCAATTACATGGCTTTCTTAGGTCCAGAAGATTACAAAATTGGGCTAGACAATTTACTCCTTGGGAAGGAGCCCTGACCTCTCCACTAAGGATTACGAAATTATTGTCTTTCTCATATAAGTTACTGGTAAATGCTATTCTGATCCCATACCCAGCTTTCTGTGCAGCCTGGGAAAAAGAGCTGAAAACAAATATATCAGAACAGAGGTGGAGTAGTATTTTTAAGAACTTACATGCATCCTCAAAGGCCTCCATGACAACGGAAGCCATTTACAAACTGACCACAAGATGGCATTATACACCAGAGAGACTGCATAAAATGTACCCCAACTCCTCAGAGCTATGCTGGAGGTGCAATAGGGAGGTGGGAAATCATTCCCACATTTGGTTATTATGTCCTAAACTGAAGACGTACTGGCAGGAAATTTTTAAAGCAATACGTAGAATCTCTGGAGATGTTATCTGTATGGAAAACAAAACATTGATCCTTTTTAATTTACCTGAAGAATCTAATGTAAAGGCCCTAGGTCCTCTTGCCTGGCACCTACTCCAAGCTGCCAAAGCTTTAATACCGGGGAAATGGAAAGATCCCCACCCTCCCACCTATAGGGAATGGATAGCGAGAGTGGAGGAGTTGCGGAAGATGGAAGAACTAACGCATCTTATCCATTCAAATAGCCCCAAATACTGGAAGATCTGGACACCATGGATCCGCTTTATGGGTAAATGAAGTAGTAGTTAAGCCTAACCTAGAACACTTGATTTGTTATATCTTGCATCCTTCAGGATCTTATATAGCTGATCTTTGCTTGTTCTGGATTTGTCTGAATAGTACAAGTTGTTTAATAATGCTACCGGGCTCTTTTCAGTAAGACTAGCTATGTGAATATTTAAACCCTGTTCAGAATAGTACATTCATTGTTTTAGAGCAATAACTTGATGTCCTAGCTTGCTTAAGTTACGTTTCTGTCATATATATGTAAACATTTGAATACTTATCCCCCCCCCTTCTTTTTTTCCTCTGTATCCCCACCCCTCCCTTATACACTTGAAAATGGATAAATAAAGTTTATAAAAAAAAAGAATAATAGAGAGGTAGAAAATGGAGAGGAAAAGAGGATAGAACAGAAAAAGACGAAATAAGATATGTTTTTTTGTAACAGACTATAGCATTGAAGCCAATGAGATTAGATAAATTATATTGAAACATTGGAAACTTATAGTATAGATCAAGATCCAATAGTGAATGTAGGTAGTTTAAGGTTCTCATATAGGAAAAATAGAACTGTAGCTAACTATGCATCTCCCAGTATGCTTCCAGATAAAGAGAGGCCTTTAAATTGGCTACAATGTTATGGTACATATAGATGTAGACCAAGGGTATGTAAATCATGTAACTTTATAAATGTATCAAAGAGTTTTAGAAGTACAACTACAGGGAAGGAATATATGTGTAAAACTTACAGTATGTGAATTGTATGACAACGAATGTAATATATCTTGCTTCATGTGTATGTGGACGACAGTAGGGTAAAACATCTAGGAGATTGAAAGATAGATTTCTTGAACATATAGCGTGTATAGGAAGAGAAGGTGTTTCCTCAGCTATAGCGGACTACATTCTGAGAGAGCATAATGGGAATGAAAGGTATGTCTCCTTTGAGGGCATTGAACATGTGAAATCGAGACAGAGAAAGGGAGATGTAGAAAAAACATTAAATAAAAGAGAAGTGTGGTACATTTTCACCCTGGAGACAGAACAGCCAGTAGGTCTAAATAAAGAGTGGGAAACAAAGTATTTTCTGGATATTTAAGGTGGTATAACATATAGGGGATTGTATTCCTTAAATAGAACACTTCACCATTACGTATTGAAATGGTTTTAATAATAATAAAAATCTATGTTTTTAAATATATATATATATATATATATATATATATACAACAGGAGTGTATAGCTTTAAATGTAAATATGTGTGGATCTATATCTATAAAGTTTGCCCTTGCTGTTGAAACATATTATGCTCTGAGGAAGTGACCCGTGGAGGTCAGGAAATCATTACTCTGTACTTAACGCCATTTTAAATGTCTTCATATGGAAGAAAATAAAGAGTTTCCCTTTTTGTTTTGGAATTGTAGTTGATCCGAGGCTACAATATTTATTCAAAAGTACTTATGCCGAGCGGTGGTAGCCGGGATCCCGCAAGTAAACCGGATTTAAAGGTGTGGAACTCCTCGCACATATACGTGAGAACATTGCCATTGACTTCTACTTCTATTTTCGCATTCAAGCTATTTCCAGGGTCGAGGTATAATAAATCTCAAATATTTGAGTTTTTTTTTAAAATTCGATCGATTCAAGTTTTTTCTTTTAACCAGAAAATGTGAGTTTCGACCAAAAAAATACTACTCGAATACTCAAATGAGTAAGCAGTAGCAAGAAAAATAACAGACAATGCAAACACAAGAATGGTTATAAATTCATGTGGATGTATAAATAAAGCAGTGCATGTCCTGAATATATCAATATCCATATGAACTAATATCAATGGCTCAATAAGAATGAGGTTATTTTAAAAGGAGCATTTTATTCTTTGCAGAATAGTGGAGTGCTTAAATCACATTATATTATTTGTATCTGCTAGTCTGTACAAATCACAGAAAACAAAAACTTAGTTATAAATGGCCAAATCAGACATCTATACAAATTCTACTCAAATTCGACCAAACTCTATTATAGTTTTTTCTCCGAAAAAAAAACCTCAAATGGCAGGAAGGCCACAAACCATAAAAATTTTTTTTGAGAAATTCCAATTTGAATTTTCAATTCTACCCTTGATAAATGAGCTCCTATATGGTATATAGTAATTTGTCATTATTTATAGGATCCTTTGTATTGGTATGCTTTAACTTGGAAACCTGGACTAGACTCAGCAAGCAATCATGCTGGACAATAGTGATAAAATGTTGCACAGAAAGGCTCTGAACTGTATAATCACTAGACCAGATGTCTATGGTAAATGGGTTAACCTCTTGCCCTTGAATCAAGCTGGCTTCATCAGGATATTCACTTTCTAAATATCAGTTTTTACCTGAGTGAAGTCCGCAATAGACTTCTTTATTCTCTGTATTGCTATTCAGGAGGCTTCTATGTCAAGACTGAGAATCCATAGGAACAGGTTCTGCTTACTTAGGGGAAACTCTAAACACGTAAACTCTGATCAATTATCTTCCATATATTAACCTAAATTGGTGATTAAGTCAAATCCCTTTCTTTGGTATTTAGTACTTTTAATATAAAAGGCCATAGGGTTCATCCATATGTCCTTAGCGCAGTTTTGGTCACAAAGGTGGCAGTAGCTCCAAGGTTCACACACAGGTTTGCATCAGTTGATACACTGAAATTGTGGCTAAAAAAATGGGGCACCACTTTGGCAAATGAGTCTGATTCAAGTCAAAGCACAAACAGCTGCATGTTTTTTTTTAATGCATTGGCCATATTTTTCCCCCCCAAGGAGCATTGATATAAGAAAATAAACCTAGAGATTAGAGTCTGGTGGGTGATAGGGTGAATGAAATGTCAACTCATTTTTGCCTAATAAAAGAAAACATAATTCTAATCAACTTTGCAATATACATTAAACATTTTCTATGGTTTTTCTGTCCCTTTCTGTTCTCTCTCCTGGTAGCTCAGACTGTTGATACAATGTAAGACAAGGCAGCTGATTAACAGACCTGTCTTTGCTGGGGAACTAAGACTTTTGCAACATTTTTTAAAACGTAACAACCAAGAGTTAAGCAAATACTGCTTTCAATAGCAATTGTTTTTACAAATAACTTTAAAAGCACTGAACATTGTTAATAAATGTATATTGGAAAGTTGCTTAGAATTAGGTTTTAGGGGTTGACTTGCCCTTTAACATAGTATTACCCTCGGTGAATCGGGCTCTCCTTTTCCTTTAATAATTCAGTAGAATTGGAAATCAATTTAAATAATAAAATATTACAGTGAAAGGCAAAGCTGAAAAGTTAAAAAAGCAGCAAAACAAAGCAGATGAGAAAATGTGAGACCACCACTTACAGTAATTATACATTTATACAATAATAATGAAAGGAGAAGTGCTGACTTGACAGAGCAAGATATAAGGGTAATTTACTGATGGTGAGACAGAATTCAAATTGCAAAATACATAAGGTATCATGCTTTTTGTCCTTTGCACCAGGTCCGGATTGAGATTCAAAATAGGTCCTGACATTTCAAATTAGGGATGCACCGAATCCACTTTTTTGGATTCGGCCGAACCCCCGAATCCTTCGTGAAAGATTCGGCCGAATACCGAACCGAATCCGAACCCTAATTTGCATATGCAAATTAGGGGTGGGAAGGGGAAAACATTTTTTACTTCCTTGTTTTCTGACAAAAAGTCATGCAATTTCCGTCCCGCCCCTAATTTGCATATGCAAATTAGGATTCGGATTCGGTTCGGCTGGGCAGAAGGATTCGGCCGAATCCGAATCCTGCTGAAAAAGGCAGAATCCTGGCCGAATCCCGAACCGAATCCTGGATTCGGTGCATCCCTATTTCAAATATACAGAGGCTTAAACACCCCAGAAAGGATGTGTCAGATCTTCAGTGAGTCAGTGCATTTCTCTTATCACTGAAAAATAAAATGAATTACTCAAAGGAGCACCTGCTCAGGAAGAAGACATTTTTTGCTAATAAACATTAAGGGGCAGATTTATTAAGGGTCGAATTGCGAAGTTAAAAAACTTTGAAATTTGACCATCGAATAGGCCAAATGTGACAAAGCCTGCTCCTTGAGGGGGAAACGCATGTCAGACGCATTTTAGAATAGTAAGGCAGGGTGATCGAATGTGACTTATTTTAAAGGTCATTCTCTGAACCGGGAACGAAACTCTGTTGGTGAAAGGGTTGGTAAATAGGACCAACGGAGCTCATAGTGGTTTTTGATACCACTTACATGGTTTGAACCTTCAATGCAGACTAGCAATTCAGCCAGGCAGGCTTGCTATGTGTGTGTACGCACATGGTGCTTAATTTGCCCGTTTATGTCTGGGAGGAGTTGATTGCGGCTGAAGGGGTATTAGAGACAAGTTAATTAGGCGGGTGTGAGACCCATTTTGAGGTTTTATACACCCCTCACCTACCTCCAGCCTATTCCTATGATATGCTAGCTATTAACCGAATGGTTGGGTCTGAGACCCATTCTGAATCACGGGAATTCGCCACGAATTCGTGCCTGGCGAATAAATTCGCCCATATCTATTCCTCACCTGATTTTATGGTTTTCCTGGATTTTATTTTAATTTATTTTGTAAAAGTTACGTTTAAATATGGTTTACTGAGGGGCTTATTTATTAAGAGTCAAATTTCAAATTAAAAAAACTTTGAAATTCGAATTCAAAAAGACCAACTGAAATTAAGTCAAAGTTTTTTTTGATCAAATATGTCTGTTTTCGATTGAATAGGCCCATATTCAGCCGAATTTGAATCTTACAAATCGAAAGAATAGTGCATTCGATAAAATTCAAATCAAAGTTTTTCAAAGTCCACCAATTGACTCCAAATAGGTTCTAGGAGGTCCCCCATAGGCTAAAACAGCAATTCGGCAAAGTTTTTTTTGATCGAATATGTCTGTTTTCGATTGAATAGGCCCATATTCAGCCGAATTTGAATTGTACAAATCGAAGGAATAGTGCATTCAATCAAATTCAAATCAAAGTTTTTCAAAGTCCACCAATTGACTCCAAATAGGTTCTAGGAGGTCCCCCATAGGCTAAAACAGCAATTCGGCAGGTTTTAGATGGTGAATGGTCGAAGTTGAATTTTTAAAGAGACAGTACATAATAAATTTCAATATTCGGATTTTCTAATTTTTTTCAAATTCTAATCGAATTTGGCCAATTTCCTAGTCAAAGTACACAGAAAAATAGCTCAAAATTCAAAAAATTTCTCTGAGATGGGGAGGAATTTCAAGGGTTAGTTCTTTTTTCTCTCACTTATGATTTTCAATTAGACAGCACCACACAGGAGAGTTTCTTTAAAAGGCCTTTATTAAAAAAGGGCATTTTTTGGACAGATATACAGCGACGTTTCAGGCTAACAACAGGCTTTCCTCAAGCTTCCTCGAGCAATGCAGTGGATACAGACAGGATAGCAGACTGTGTGCAGGCTGAACCTCTCTATAACCAGATTGTATATATTTTTTTGGGTAATGCCTTGGAGTTTGCTCTCCAGTTTACACTGTACAAATTCTTCCTCAGAAATTCCCCCTCAAGTGATATATAATTAACAGATTTTCTGCCCCCCTGTCAGAAAAATATTCGGAGGCTCCATTGCACATAGGGACTCCCACGTGCACCCCACCTGCTCATTGAGATGTGAGCACGTCATTTTATATGAAAAGAAAGTGGCGGTGAGGGGGATTGCAATACTTTAGAGGAAAAAGGCCCTGAAGTCAGGGGGAGAGGTTACCCATTTTAAATCTTCTGCTTGCTGTAATGTCATGATTTTAGTATGCTGTTTAAAAAAAAATGTCTGACTCTGTGGTGTTAGGTATTTCAGTGATCCTTTTAAAATTAAGTTTATCTCTGTTATCTCCGCTATCTATTTCTATTGATAGTTTGATTGTTATATGTGTGAGGTTGTAAGGTTCTTTTGCTTGTTTTTCCAGAGTTGGTTATACGTTTCTTGTCCTTGTTTTTCCAGAGTTGGTTTAACAAGTTATTATTGTCTCTGTTTATTAGTTGTGTTTTGTGCTGTTTGCAAAGTGGATGATTTGTAGGCTTGAATATATAGTTCTTGTGAATGGAAATTTTTCTGCAAGTTTGGTTTGGGAGAGAACTAAGTTTTTATTGTCTAGTATATCATGTATGTTTTGTAATCCACTGGTAAAGAATAAGATTTTTTATACCTCTGGGGAAGTTTTTTGTTGTCTATCCATGATAAATATGGTTGTGATATAGTTTGTTTTTTCCTGACTGAAGGCCACACTTTATATGTATCTAAGAATAAAGGGTTGTTTCTTAAGTGTGCTGGAATGTTTTGTGTAGGTGTTTGTAATAGATAGTTTAGAGAGTGGTTATCGGTTTGATATTGGTATAAGGATAATGTTGTGTATAAATGTTAATTAAGAAGTGCTTCTTCGTTGTATGACTTAATATTGGGAAAATTGAGCCCACCTAGAGTTTTGGGTTGTTGTAATTTAAAGAGACTGATTTGTGAGCATTTTTTATTCCAAATAAATGTTCTGAATATTTGGTTTAATCTTTTTTTGGTATGTTGGTTTAATGTAGCATGGTAACATCTGTATCTGGTATAAGAGTTTGGGGCATAAAATAATTTTAATAAAATGTATTCTACCCAAGAATGATGTCGATGTGTTTCCATACTTGTGTTTCTCATTGTATAACATTGTTTGGCCTATTTGTATCCCTTGTTATTGTGGGTTTTAGCACTGATACCTTTTAAAGCTTACACAAAGTAAGCAGTCACAGCAAGCAGACTTTCGTGTGGGGGTTCACACAAAGAGGTGTTGCAGGCCGGATGTGGCCCATAGGCTGCCAGTTGGTCAGCACTGCTTTAGGTTATAGTGATTGCTAAGTGTTTTCTGAATATCTAAATATCAGCATTGCCTGGCCAGTCTAAGGGGGTTTTGCATAGCTTTGAAGCAGACTTTCTTTGGTTTCATAATGGTAGAGGCATATTATTATATTTGTAGGATGAATGGATGATCCCTGTCTGTCCAAGTGCCCTGGGGGCTCTCTCCATCTCACAGTCAATGGGCATTAAGTACAGGGCCTTGCAGCCAACGTGGATGAGTTTTGCACCTTTGAACCCAAAAACCTGTTATTTCTGGGATTAAATATATATGATTTCTATATATATAATACAATTTTGAAGCTTGAATCATCTTCATTTAGCAGGCATGGTGCTTCATCCTCCAGACTATGCAGTTCCAGTCTGATTTTACCATCGATGTGATGCAAGATTGATGCAAGAGTTGTAGAGGTTTTCATACCATCATGAAATTATGAAATTATTCCAGCATTCTGAAATTTTAAATTTTAATATGATTTCTTCTCTGCTTTATCCATTAATTCTGGGATTCCTGTGGTTATGCCTCCATAATTCCACTATCGACTGGTTGGCTAGGAAAATTTCCTTCTCTGCTCCTCCTAAACCATTTGATACACTGTTATCAGTTACTCACTCTGAAGATCTTTTTTAGCTGCACTTTCTGAACCTCATATAGAATTCTTTGACATTTTTAATGAAAAGGGCATGGATGTATTACCTCAACACAGAGTTTATGATTGCTCTATTGAGCTTCTTCCTGGAGCAGCTATTCCTTTCGGGAGCATATATCCACTTTCTAAGCCTGAACTAAAGGTTCTTAAGGGCTACATATATGAAAACCTAAAGAAAGGATATATACGTCCCTCCGTCTCTCCAGCAGGGGCTGGTATATTATTTGCTTAGAAGAAAGATCATTCTTTGTGCCCCTGTATTGAATACCCAGAATTTAACAGAATCACAAACCATTATCATTTTCCTGATTTGTTTCAACGTCTCAGATCTGTTAAAGTTTTCTCTAAACTTGATCTAAAGGGGGCCTATAATCTTGTGCATATACGGGAAGGTGACAAATGAAAAACTTTCAGCTCTAGGTATGGGCACTTTGAATAACTTGTGATTCACTTTGGCCTGTGTAATGTGCCCACTTTTTTCCAATACTTTGTTAATGACATTTTTTTTTTTTTATATATTCTTTATTTTTCAGTACAAAAAGCAATGCACAACGAGACGACCAACATGAAGTGGGTGGGTGGATGAAACCACCAAGATAGAATGAAGTATCATACAACTCTCACAATATTCAGACATCAACTGTGCGAATAATACAATATTGCCTAGTAGTATAGATATAAAAGCAGTCAGGGAAATGTGTAACAAATTAGAGAACATCTATACATCCCATAACATTCACTTCAGTAGTCGAAAAACAATGCAGAAGTATTGAGAACAGTAGCTTGTCGTGTAAAGGCTTTTTGCCCTAGTTTTGCAAATAATTAACAGGGGAAAAGAAAGCAAATAAGTCAGAGAGAAGAAGAAAGAATGAGAAAACAGAAAGAAAAGGAAAAAGAGAAAAAAGGAAAAAAGGAAAAAAAAAAAAAAAAAAAAAAAATAGATCCAGCTGTTCCAAGGCGCCTATCACAACAGTAAGTTACATACATATTAAGGGGTCGAATGGTGGATCCTATGGACTAACAGTAAGGCGGCCAATGTGCTCCTAGTCCGACTACGAGGAAGGAAGGGATTCGGATTCTAACATGACAATCCAGGGTGACCAGGTGGACACAAATGAGTCTTGAGAGCCATGTGCATAACTCAATAATTCTTCCATTCTCATTATAAAACCCATTTCTTCCCACCACTCAGAGACAGTGGGGGGGGAGGAGGAACGCCAATGGCGAGGAATCACAGCCCTAGCAGCATTGAGACAGTGACCTATAAGCGTTTTTTTGTATCTGGCGGGGGCGCCTGGAAGCATTGAAAGGAGGCCAACGGAGGGGTCAGCTTGTAATGTCATGCCCGTTAGCTTAGAAATAGTCTGAAATACAGCTGACCAAAAGGGACGAAGGATCGAGCAGTGCCACCAGATATGGGAAGGTGTGCCAATCTCCCCATTGCATCTCCAGCAGAGATTTGGTACCTGAGGATACATTTTATGTAGAAGATCTGGACACCTATACCATCTGGAGAGTATTTTATAGTTAGTTTCTTGTGATTTACAGGCTATAGAAAACTTATGGGTTAGAGTAAAGCAGGAGTGCCATTGTTCTGCAGAGAGTGTACATTGTAATTCCCTTTCCCACCTCTCAGTGAATTTCGGCAAAACTGAAGTATCTTGTGAGTCAGCTACTCTATATAGAACCGAAATCAGATGTCCGGTAAGGGATCGCGAGACACAAAGAGTTTCAAAGGGGGTGGGGGGAGTACTTCTTAACCGTTCCCCTTGAGGGGCCATCAACCAGTGGCTAAGTTGGCTAAATCTAAATCTATTTAAAAACGAGTCTGGTAGGCCAGGGCACAGTTGGGTAAGCGGCTTCAACCTTGTATTCTCTAAGGCTTGAGCACAGATAAAACTGTCAGTATACCTTCTCCCCAAGAAGCCAGCCTTTGACATGCCAGGGGGAAAATTGGGGTTGCCCACTATGGGGGTAAGAGGGCCCTCTCTGGATATCAGTCGTGGATGGGATCTGAGGTACCGATCCGCTAGAGTGATAGTGTCTCTGCAGATCTTAGGGAGCGTATGTGAGGGAGGCCTAATGGGAGGATGTGTCCACCACAATGCCTGCAAAGGTCTATCCACTAGAGACTGTTCTAATAGTATCCATTTTTTGTCAGTTGGGTAATAAAACCATTCAAGTATTCTACTTAACGTGACCGCTTTCATATACCGTTGCAAGTGTGGGAGAGCAAGTCCCCCCTGAGATTTAGGTCTAAACAACACATTTTTGTTAATCCTGGGTTTGGTACCCTTCCAAATAAAGTTGTTAAATGCTGCTTGTAAGGTGGCAAAAAAGCGAAATGGAGGGGACTCAGGCAGAGTTTGAAATAGGTACAATATTCGGGGTAAAACATTCATTTTAATGAGATTAATTCGTCCGAACCAAGACAGTTGGAGAGCATGCCAGCGCTTCAGGTCCGCTTGTATTTGTGATAATAATGACATGTGGTTCAATGAGATCAATTTAGATAGATCAGCTGGGACATGAATTCCTAGGTATTTGATAGAGACAGGTTTCCATTTAAAAGGGTAAGATGATTGTAGAGTCTGCTGTAGTTGGGGAGTTAAGGTGACATTAAGTGCTTCCGATTTGTCTAGATTGATTTTGTAATTACTAAGTTGGCCATATTCTTTGAACTCTTGCATCAGAGAGGGGAGAGAGGTAATCGGTTGAGTGATGAAAACCAATAGGTCATCTGCATACAGTGCGATTTTATGGTCCTGCCCCTTAACATGAAGGCCCTTGATGTTTGGGTTTTGGCGAATAGCGATGGCCAGATGTTCCATAACCAAAGCATATAGAAGTGGGGAGAGAGGGCACCCCTGTCTGGTCCCATTACTAATTTTGAGGGGTGCAGACAAAAATCCGTTAACTTTAATTCTGGCCTGGGGGAACTGGTAAAGAGCCATAATGCGTTGCGTTGCAAGACGGCCCAATCCTATTTGGGATAAAGATTCTCGTAAAAAAACCCAACTGACCCTGTCAAATGCTTTTTCAGCATCCGTTGACAGGGCCAGCACGGGAACATTGTTTCTTTTAGCATAATCAAGGAGTGATATAGCTTTAAGGGTGTTATCTTTAGCTTCCCTACGGGGAACGAATCCAACCTGATCAAGATCTATCAATTGAGGTAGGTAGATTTTGAGTCTTTCTGCTAGGATTTTCGCATAAAGTTTAACGTCTACATTAAGCAGCGAGATAGGTCTATAACTAGCGCAGGAGAGTGGATCCTTCCCCTGTTTAGGGATCAGAGAAATGTGTGCTTCCAACATCGCCGAAGGGGAGCAAGGGTTGGAGTCTAGCTCATTAAAGGCATGGAGCATTAGATCAGAGAGATCGGGGAGGAGGTTCTTATAGAACGCAATAGGGAACCCATCGGGGCCCGGAGATTTACCAGTAGGGGAACTCTTAACAGCAAATTTTAACTCATCGCATGACAAAGGGGCTTCCAGCGAGTCAATGTCCTCCTGTCTAAGCCGTGGCAGAGCAGTACGTGAGATATAATCCCGAATTTTTGGAGTGAGTCTGTCAGGGGGTCCAGATGAGGGAGAGTGGATATTATACAAATCGGAATAGAATTTATGCATTGCAGTGGCTATCTCCTGGTCCTTATGAACGGTGTGGCCAGTGTGTGTCTGAATAGCTGGGATAAAGGAGGTTGCCTGCAGTTGTTTAGTAGCTTTCGCCAGGAGTTTGCCGGCTTTATTGCCATGGTCATAGTAAAAGCTTTTACATTTCAGCAACGCTGAGAGAGATTTTTTATTTAACTCCCCCTTCATCAGTTCACGAGTCGCTGTGAGCTCCTTCAAAGTGTCACCGCACAGCGTGTTTTTATGTTTCTGTTCCAAAAGGGAAATTTTATGGAGAAGGTCAGTAATACGTTGAGAAAAGGCCTTTTTGATCCTAGACCCATGTTTGATGAAAATGCCCCGGAGGACCGCCTTTAAGGCTTCCCATTTCACTACAGGGTGGGAGTCATCTGAGCGGTGAGTCTCGGTAAAAAATTGTATCTCTTTTTTAATGTCTGCTAGGCAAGCCGTATCCCGTAACAAAGATTCATTTAGTCTCCAAGTCCACGGTTTGCGTGTGGTACCAGGTATAGCTAAAGTAAGAAAAATAGGTGCATGATCAGACAAAATTTGCGCCCCAATGTAACAGTCAGATACCCACTGCAATGCATAATGCGAGAGAAACAAATAGTCAATTCTGCTATACGAGT
Source organism: Xenopus petersii (assembly GCA_038501925.1). Taxonomy (NCBI): domain Eukaryota; kingdom Metazoa; phylum Chordata; class Amphibia; order Anura; family Pipidae; genus Xenopus; species Xenopus petersii. The sequence goes on from CM076684.1 coordinate 67,476,325, forward strand.
GGTGCACGTGTGAGAAATAGGAATAGTCTCTGTCGGACGGGTGGCATACTCTCCAACTGTCAGCTAACTGGTTTTTATGCAACACTGACTTGACACGTTTTAAGACCTTATAAGAGAGGGTCGACTTTCCAGAGGAGGAGTCCAATTTTGGGTCCAGGGTGAGATTAAAGTCTCCACCCATCAGAACCACCCCTTGTTGGAAACCTTCAAGCCGGGTCACAACCGTCTCAAGAAACTTTGATTGGTATTGATTCGGGGCATAACAGTTTGCTAAAGTAAATAAATGTCCTGCGACATTTATCTTAAGGAAGAGAAATCTCCCCTGTGGGTCGGTGATGGAATCAATTAGGGTGTGTGAAAGATTTTTATGGAGAGCAATAGCAACACCTTTGCTTTTAGAGTCGGGAGTGTCACTGAAGTACCATTGCTGGTAATACTTATTTTTAAAATTTGGCCTGTGACCCAGCTTGAAGTGAGTTTCCTGTAAAAAAACAATCATAGCATTTTGTTTATGAAGACCAGTAAGGATTTGTGACCTTTTCATCGGCGAGTTAAACCCTCGGACATTGTAGGAGCAGATTTTCATTTCAGCCATAGTAGAGTCCAGGACCCAATAGAAGCACCAAGGAACAGCAGGGTGACAGAGGAAAGAGAGGAGAGAGAAACATTAATAACAATGCATCTAAAATAGAACAAAACAGTTTGCGAAAACAGCTGCAACCGGTTGCAGTCATATCAGAATGAGCCATCAAGACATCAGAAAGGAGTTCTGAGCATTTCCGTCTCAGGTCAAGAGTCCTATGGGGGAGCAACGGCTGAACATGGTCAAGTAACACCCAAGAGAAACAACCTGTGGAAGCTAAAAGGTTAAGTGCACAATATTAGATCATAGTAAAAGTTGGGTATGATTTCAGGTGCCACTTCTAATGTTGGAATCAGGATTCTTAGTGGGGGTGCCCAAGCGGTGCCTTGGGGTTTGAGCCTTCACTGCTCTGTTGGACGGGCCAGGGATTTTCTGTAGAGATCCAGACGAGGAAATCCAGTCCCAGGATTCCCAATCGGGAACATCAACTTGCGGGAGCCGAAGACGGTCCAGGAAGATAGGGACATCTTTAGGAGAGCGTACCGAAAAGGTTTTACCGTCCTTAATAACTACCAAAGCAAATGGGTAGCCCCATTTGTAACGAACAGAGTGCTCTTTAAGCAAGTCCAGAACGGGCTTCAATGCCCGTCGTTGGCGCAGTGTGTTCCTGGAGAGGTCTTGGTAGAGTCTAACTTTAGATCCATGAAAGTCCACTTCACCAATGTCTCTGGCCTTGAGCATGATTGCCTCCTTGGTTCTATAAAAATGGATCCGGCAGATCACATCTCTAGGGATGGCAGAGGTGGTGTCCCTGGGACGAAGTTCCCTGTGAATTCGATCAAAAATAATAGGCTTATCATGTTTTTCACCCAGAAGTATATTAAACAGACTCGTGACAGCTACAGAGAGGTCCTGGGGCAGGACTGATTCTGAGAGTCCTTTAATCCTTATATTGTTTCTTCTGGAACGATTTTCTTGATCGTCCAGAGAGTTTTGCAAGAGTCGAAAGCGTGCTTCATGTTGCAAAACGGTAGACTCAAGCTGTGTAACGTGCGCAGTGTTAGAGGAGACAGCGTTCTCCAGATGGGCTTGTTTTTCCCCTAGGGACTGGAGGTCCGTACGTACTGCTGCGATTTCAGACTTCAGGGTATCCTCTGAGTGTAATAGCAATAGTTCAATGTCATGCCGAGTAGGCAGAGAAAAGAAATGTGCTCTCAGATCCTGATCCAATAAAGCATGTGCCCCACCCGACTGCAGTTGTTCAGATTCCAAGTGCGCAACATGGCCCTCAGCCCTCTTGCGATCTGTGATCTGGTGTTCGGCATGAGCATCAAGCATGTGGTGGGGCATAATAGGAAACAAGGTACTTGCATTTATGTGGGCGCCTCCATTGTCCGGGCCTAGAGAGTCCGCCGGGAGAAGCGACTTAGGTGAGAGCCTCCATTCGTCACCACTTTCCCAGCTCGGCGAGGCCTCTGCGTGCGGTTCTTTGGATGGCGGCAGCGGGGAGGTGAGTTTGCAGGGTAGAGCTGTGGGCACAGGGCCCGGATCCTCGTCAAGGGTAACGGCCCTAGATGTGTCCGGTGATGAGCTAGTGGGAGAGGGCGGCGTACAAGATGGCGCCTGCTGCTGCACTTCCCGCTGCACATCAGAGCATGAGGCAGAACGCCGTTGAAAAAACCTCGAGAGATGGGTTTTCTGTTGGGGTTCCGGTGGTTCAGGGCTTCTCCTACCCCTTTTAGACTTTCCCATCTTGGTTAGAGAAGGATTAGGGTGTTTAGTAGGCTAATTAAAAGGTTCTATTGCTCGGAGCTCTGGCAAACGTGTCCTCACTCCGCCATGTCCAGGCCACGCCCCGTTAATGACATTTTTTAAAGATGTTTTGGACCAATTCATTATATCTAGATGACATCTTAGTCTTTTCTTAGGCAACATATGAGAAGGGTCTTTTCTAGGTTACGGACACTTTACGTCAAACTAGAAAAGTGTGAGTTTGAAAAGACCTTGATTAAATTTCTTGGCTTCATCCTTTCTACAAATGGAATCTCTATGGCCCGATGTAAAATTGCTGCTATTCTTGATGGGCCTTCTCCTTCCAGTCAAAAAGAGGTGCAAAGATTCATTATTCCCATTACCAGTACCTGTAAAGAAGTTTTCTTGGTCCTCTGAAGAACGGGAAGCCTTTTGTAAGATGCGCCGGGAGATTCGTTCCCTCCGTTACCTCCCGGGGCGTCTCTCTGTGGTCTCAGGTGCCAAGGTGCGCACTTCCGTGTTTGGCTTCCCTTGACGCTGGCATTTGACACCGAGCGTATTGACGCTGGGTGTCATGACGTCATCAGGGAGCGCCGGTTTTGAATCTTTGGTGCCAAATCTTCTTTAAAGGGCTCCTCCACCATTTTGAATATGCCCAAGCTGGTTCCAGTTCTACTGTTCCTGCCTAAGCATTTGTTTGTATCTGATTTTCTGGTTCTTGACTCCCAACTGACTTTTGACTCCGATTATTACTGCCCGCCTATATGTTTTGTGCAGCCGAGGATGAGTAGAGTATAACAGTGCTTTATTAGCAGAGTCATGCATTTGTATAAACACCACACCGCCTTGAACCTCTTGCCTGATTCTCGACTAAGTCTCTTCTTCATCTTTGCCGGTACCTCGTTTATGGACTTGTTGTCACACACACTTCCTTGTGTTTTCCACAGCAGAAAGCCCGGGGCCCCAAAAGGGCATCGATGAATACCAGAATCCGCAGGGTTACCCTGTGCATTGGGAGTGTCCCACCACCAAGCAAGGTTTCCAATAACTAGATTGTTACACTTTTAATAAACTTAAAAGGTATTTTATTTCAGCTTCATCCGGGTCCATCCGGATCCATCACTTGCTTAGGTTTTGGAGGTTGATGCCTCAAATGCATTTGGGGAAGTTCTTTCCCAACAGGTTGGTCCCAAATCGCAATTACACAAAGTTGCCTTCTTTTTAAAAAAACATTCCCAGTCTGAGCAAAACTATGATGTTGGGAGATGGCATTCGAGTAATTGGGAGCTTTCTGGATAATGGGTTTCAGGATAACAAATATCATGACTGTAATATGTAACCAGAACAGTGATAATGTTGGTGTATCATCACAGCTTGTATATAAATATTATATATATATATATATATATATACATACATACAGTTCAGGCTGTGGTGCACTGCCTGGGTGCTGTCATATCATCATTATCATCATCATTTATTTATATAGCGCTGTCAAGATACGCAGTGCTTTACTGCAGTTATAGCAAACAGGGAATAAATGGTGGATAACAGACAAGGATTACAGAGTACAATAGGGTTTACAAACTAAAAGGTTAGTGTACAATTGAGACATTAGGATTGTATAAACACTTTGTCATTTTTGATACAGCAAAGATTAATTAAGGTACATCGAATAGGCCTCTTTAAACAGATGGGTCTTTTTAGAAAGTTTAGAAGGAAGGAGAAAGTCTGACAGCTTGTGGCAGAGAGTTCCAGAGAAAAGCAGAAGCCCGAGAGAAGTCTTATAGACGAGAATGGGCAGAAGTGACCAGAGGAGAAGTGAGGCGAAGATCAGAAGCAGAGCGTAGGTTGCGTGAAGGAGTGTATTTGGAGATTAGAGATGAAATATAGGGAGGGGTTTCATTATTAAGGGCCTTGAATGTGAGTGTAAGTAATTTGAATTTGATTCTAGAAGAGATTGGGAGCTAGTGAAGGGACATACATATGGGAGCAGCTGATGTTGTGCGGCAAGCTAGATGAATGAGTCTAGCGGTCGCGTTTAGAACAGATTGGAGTTGTGAAAGGTGACTTGTTGGAATACCTGTGAGGAGTAAGTTGCAGTAATCAAGGCGGGAGATGATGAGAGACTGAATCAGTGTTTTAGTTGATTCTGAACTGAGATAGGGTCGTATTCGAGCAATGTTGCGCAGTTGAATATGGCAAGATTTTGCAAGTGTTTGAATGTGTGGTGAAAAAGACAGATGAGAGTCTAAGATGACTCCTAGGCAGCATGCCTGTGTGGTGGAATGAAAGGTGGTGTTGTTTATGGTGAGTGATATCTGAGGGACAGGGGAAGATCTTGGAGGAAATATAATGAGTTCTGTTTTAGAAAGGTTCAGTTTCAGGTGGCGCTGTGACATCCAGGAGGAGACAGCAGAGAGACAGTCTGTAACTTGGGAAAGGACAGAATTAGAAAGATCAGGAGTAGACAAGTAGAGTTGGGTGTCATCAGCATAAAGGTGATACTGAAGTCCAAATGACTGAATGAGTTTTCCTAGTGAAGTTGTATAGAGCGAGAACAGCAGGGGGCCAAGAACAGAGCCTTGAGGAACTCCAACAGAGAGTGGGAAAGTAGTAGAAGTAGAGTTAGAGAAGGAAACTTTAAAGGAACGGTCAGACAGATAAGATGTAAACCATGAAAGAGCAGTGTCCCGAATGCCAGCTGAGTATAGAATGTCAAGGAGGAGTGTGTGGTCAACTGTGTCAAATGCTGCAGAGAGATCTAGAAGGATTAGTATGGAATAATGACCTTTAGACTTTGCCAATAGAAGATCATTGGTTACTTTGGTGAGTGCAGTTTCAGTCGAGTGTGATGGGCGGAAGCCAGATTGCAAGGGGTCGAGGAGGGAGTTGTGAGTGAGATGCTGGATCAGGCGTTTGTAAACAAGCCTTTCTAGTAATTTGGATGCAAATGGAAGAAGGGAGACCGCTCGATAGTTAGTGGGAGAGCTGGGATCAAGGGAAGGTTTTTTGAGGATAGGAGTGATTAGTGCTTGTTAGTATAATGATGGAAAGGTACCAGTAGAGAGTGAAAGATTGAATAGGTGGGTAAGTGCAGGAGAGAGTGTATCAGAGATTGGGTGGAGAAGGCGAGAGGGTATGGGGTCAAGGGAGCAGGTGACGGGTTTTGAGCTGGCTAGAAGTTTGCTAACTTCATCTAGAGTTGCAGGGGTGAAGGAGTGCAAAGTAGATGTGAGTGGACTGCATGTTGGTCTGAGATTGTTGTCGGACGGTATGCTCAGCCTAATGAGATCGATTTTTTCATTAAAGAAATGAGCAAGGTCTTGGGCGGTAACATTAATAGGTGGAGGAGGTGGAGGGGGACATAGGAGTGAGTTAAATGTGGCAAACAGCTGCTGTGGTTTGGAGGACATAGTAGATATTAGATAAGAGAAGTATTGTTCTTTGGCTAATGATAGAGCTCGGTTATAGCAGGAGAGCATGAATTTGAAGTGGATGAAGTCAGGATCAGTTCGTAACTTTCTCCATCGTCGCTCAGCTGATCTACTACATCTACCGTTTTACACTAGTGTGCCAGGGTTGGGGTCTAGCTGGCCGGCTGTGACGGGTGGTAGAAGGTGCAAGGGAGTCAAGTGCTGTTGAAAGGGCCTTGTTGTAGAGAGAAGCTGCCATATTGGGACAGGAGAGAGTATTAATATGAGATATGGATTGTGCTGATACTGTTGATAATTGTTGTGGTTCAAAGGCATTTAGGTTTCTGTACGTGTGGGTAGAGAGAGATGGTTGTGAAGGTGCAGGTGAAAGCAGTATCTGAAAGGAGAGTAGATGATGGTCAGACAGAGGGTAGGGAGAGTTAATGAAGTTGGATGGGCAGCATGAGTGGCAGAATATAAGGTCAAGAGCATGACCCTCGATGTGGGTAGGTGAGTCGGTCCACTGAGAGAGACCAAAAGAAGCTGTTAGAGAGAGAAGTTGGCAGCAGAAGCAGAGTTGTCAATGGGGATGTTGAAGTCCCCTAAAATGAGAGCAGGTGTCTCACTGGAGAGAAAGTATGGAAGCCAGGCAGCAAAGTGATCCAAGAAGGTGGAGTAGGGACCTTGGGGGCGATATATGACAACAACACACATAGAGATTGGAGAAAACAAACGTATGCTGTGGACTTCAAAAGAAGTGAAGGAGAGAGAAGTCGGTGTAGTTAGATTTTGAAACCTGCATTTGAGGGAGAGAAGAAATCCCACCCCACCGCCATGACGGCCATCTGGTCTAGGAGTGTGAGTAAGTGAGAAGCCTCCATAGCAGAGGGCAGCAGGTGAAGCAGTGTCTGAGGGGGAGAGCCATGTTTCAGTGATTGCAAGAAGGTGAAGGGATTTAGCTATGGTCATGGACTGCTATTAGTTTATTGCAGATTGACCGTGCATTCCAGAGGGCACATGAGAAAGGCAGGGAGGGTGCTAGTTTTATGTGAATTAGGTTTGCAATATTAGAAGTGCTATAGAAATGAAAAGAAGTAAAACCCCTCTCTATTCAATTGACCACCAATTAAAGAAAATTCAAGTATCAGTGCAGCAGTGTCTGAGTTTATTAACAGTTTCAATTGATTGGTTAAAGGTTACTAACCCAGTGTTGCTTCAATTATTGGGCAGCCATTGCTGGGTTACCCAATAAAGTGCTATGTGCTAGGTGCTAATAATTCATCAGCAATTAAAAACCATGTGACAGGATTAATTAATATTGTGCTACAAAGTGCTAGTGCTTCAAATGAAATTAAGAAGTTGACTTAAATAACCAGGATTAAATTGACCCAGGTGAGATTAAAGTTAATTCATTATTATATATCACACATTAAAATCCATTCATTATAGAAGATTGTAAATAGCTGATTAACTGTTAAAAAGTAAACTTTACTAAATTCATTAAAATTGCTGCAAATCAATTAAGGTAATCTTTGAGAACTGCATAAAAATTGGTGAGTAATAATTAATCCATACACCCCCGTTAAAGTTATAGGGTGTTAAAAATCGTTTGCATGAAATTATTCAAAGGAGACCAGCATTGAAAGAGAAAGGAGGAATAGGAAAATTGTTAGAGGTGGAGAAGTCCCAAGTTCTAGCTGCCTGTATTTTTTCTAAGTCTGGGACCCCACACGGAGGAGAAAGTAGGTCAGTGGGGACTGTAGTCTCGATTTTACCTTGCTATCTTATAATTCGGAGAGCTAATCTTCCCTATAAAACTACAAATCCCACAGTGCCATTGGATAACAGGTAAGATTTTAAAAGAAGAATCAATGCGGTCGCAAAGGTTTAAAATCAATATAAAATTATTTTGCAATAGTAAAAATAAGGAAAGCGCCCAGGAGACTTCACAAAAAGCGCTTCCCAGCTGTGATATATAATAATGAATTAACTTTAATCTCACCTGGGTCAAATTAATCCTGGTTATTTAAGTCAACTTCTTAATTTCATTTGAAGCACTAGCACTTTATAGCACACTATTAATTAATCCTGTTACATGGTTTTTAATTGCTGATGAATTATTAGTAGGGATGTAGCGAACAGTTCGCTGGCGAACTAGTTCGCGCGAACTTCGACTGTTCGCGTCCGCCGAATGTTCGCGAACGTCGCGCGACGTTCGCCAATACGAGTTCGCGTTCGATTCGAACAAAAATCGTTCCACCATTCGACCATTCGATTCCTTCGACCGCTAAAATCTAAGGATTTTCGTTCGAATCGAACGATCGAAGCCATTGGATCGAATGAAATCATTCGATCGAATGGCTTCGATCGTTCGAGTCGAACGAAAATCCTTCGATCGAACGATATTAGTTTATGGACTGCTATTAGTTTATTGCAGATTGACCGTGCATTCCAGAGGGCACATGAGAAAGGCAGGGAGGGTGCTAGTTTTATGTGAATTAGGTTTGCAATATTAGAAGTGCTATAGAAATGAAAAGAAGTAAAACCCCTCTCTATTCAATTGACCACCAATTAAAGAAAATTCAAGTATCAGTGCAGCAGTGTCTGAGTTTATTAACAGTTTCAATTGATTGGTTAAAGGTTACTAACCCAGTGTTGCTTCAATTATTGGGCAGCCATTGCTGGGTTACCCAATAAAGTGCTATGTGCTAGGTGCTAATAATTCATCAGCAATTAAAAACCATGTGACAGGATTAATTAATATTGTGCTACAAAGTGCTAGTGCTTCAAATGAAATTAAGAAGTTGACTTAAATAACCAGGATTAAATTGACCCAGGTGAGATTAAAGTTAATTCATTATTATATATCACACATTAAAATCCATTCATTATAGAAGATTGTAAATAGCTGATTAACTGTTAAAAAGTAAACTTTACTAAATTCATTAAAATTGCTGCAAATCAATTAAGGTAATCTTTGAGAACTGCATAAAAATTGGTGAGTAATAATTAATCCATACACCCCCGTTAAAGTTATAGGGTGTTAAAAAACGTTTGCATGAAATTATTCAAAGGAGACCAGCATTGAAAGAGAAAGGAGGAATAGGAAAATTGTTAGAGGTGGAGAAGTCCCAAGTTCTAGCTGCCTGTATTTTTTCTAAGTCTGGGACCCCACACGGAGGAGAAAGTAGGTCACTGGGGACTGTAGTCTCGATTTTACCTTGCTATTTTATAATTCGGAGAGCTAATCTTCCCTATAAAACTACAAATCCCACAGTGCCATTGGATAACAGGTAAGATTTTAAAAGAAGAATCAATGCGGTCGCAAAGGTTTAAAATCAATATAAAATTATTTTGCAATAGTAAAAATAAGGAAAGCGCCCAGGAGACTTCACAAAAAGCGCTTCCCAGCTGTGATATATAATAATGAATTAACTTTAATCTCACCTGGGTCAAATTAATCCTGGTTATTTAAGTCAACTTCTTAATTTCATTTGAAGCACTAGCACTTTATAGCACACTATTAATTAATCCTGTTACATGGTTTTTAATTGCTGATGAATTATTAGTAGGGATGTAGCGAACAGTTCGCCGGCGAACTAGTTCGCGCGAACTTCGACTGTTCGCGTCCGCCGAATGTTCGCGAACGTCGCGCGACGTTCCCCAATACGAGTTCGCGTTCGATTCGAACAAAAATCGTTCCACCATTCGACCATTCGATTCCTTCGACCGCTAAAATCTAAGGATTTTCGTTCGAATCGAACGATCGAAGCCATTGGATCGAATGAAATCATTCGATCGAATGGCTTCGATCGTTCGAGTCGAACGAAAATCCTTCGATCGAACGATTAAAATCCTTCGATCGTTCGAATCGAACGATTTTCGGATGTTCGAAGTTCGCGAACTGTTCGCGAACTGTCCGCATTTTTTGCCGGTGTTCGCGAACGGCGTTCGCGAACACATCGGCGGCGGTTCGCTACATCCCTAATTATTAGCACCTAGCACATAGCACTTTATTGGGTAACCCAGCAATGGCTGCCCAATAATTGAAGCAACACTGGGTTAGTAACCTTTAACCAATCAATTGAAACTGTTAATAAACTCCGACACTGCTGCACTGATACTTGAATTTTCTTTAATTGGTGGTCAATTGAATAGAGAGGGGTTTTACTTCTTTTCATTTCTATAACACATTATTTTGGTAATCACACCTCACACCAAAACGTATTGCTTTTTTAGGAAGGTACACAGAACAATTCTTTCTTTATAATATTAGAAGTGCGTAAAGTCTGAGAGACTGGAAAATACCTTGTTGAATGCCTGAGAGCAGGAATAAGTGAGGGTACAAATGAGTGAGTTGGACCAGGGTTTGGGGAGATATCCCCAGCTGCAAGTAACAGTAATAATGAGAGTGAGACAAGGTGTGACCTAGATTTGACAGTGCGAGCATTGTATTGTTTGATGGGATGAGAGGGGATAATAGATTTAACAATACAAGATAGTGTGCTTAGATTGAGAAAGGGTGATGGGAGCAGTGAAGAGGAGATTTCAATTTCAGTATAGTTTGATGGATATTGGAGTGCAGAGGATATATGCAGAAGTATAGAGGAGAGAGAGAAAAGGAAGGCAATCAAATTAAACATAGTTAGACAGTATTATCTGTCTTATCTTGTTGATAGAAGAATTGATGAGCAGTGATGTCCAGTGTTTGCTTGGAGATTCCAATTCAACTGATGGCCAACTCTGTCTAACTCTATATGTTGTACTTAAACTTTCTGTACTTAACTCTGTCTAACTCTATACATTGTACTTAAACTTTCTGTACTTTAACTTGATGGACTTAAGTTGTTAAATCTGCCATGGCTCTCCTGCCATGCTCACCCCTGCTATGCTTCCCCTAGAATGAATGTCTTGATATACAGCAAGAGGGTCACATGGGTGAGGGCCAGCAATTGATTAATTAAGACAAGTTAAAGACAGAAGAATCTCTGAGTCTGGTCATCTAACAGACATCAATAGCTATAAAATGGACATACCAAACTATTCACTAAAGCAAGCAACAAATTGCTAGATAAATGTAAACTGATGCATTTTAACACCTATCCCACAATTGAATAATTGGCAATGCTAATACAAAGATTTGCAGCAGAGTTGGATGGTGAGATGCAGAAAGCTAGGAGCAGTACGTTCAATTAGCAGGAATTAGACATACCCCACAATTTACTTCAGCTTCAGTCCGGGTCTATCCGGATCCATCACTTGCTTAGGTTTTGGAGGTTGATGCCTCAGATGCATTTGAGGAAGTTCTTTCCCAACAGGTTGGTCCCAAATCGCAATTACACAAAGTTGCTTTCTTTTTAAAAAAACATTCCCAGTCAGAGCAAAACTATGATGTTGGGAGATGGTATTCGAGTAATTGGGAGCTTTCTGGATAATGGGTTTCAGGATAACAAATATCATATATATATATATATATATATATATATATATATATATATATTCACAGACCGGTGCACTCAAACATCCTCAAATAATCACTGCCTTGGTGCTGGTTAAACGAGTAATGTAGTAATTCAAAAAAACCGCACTCTCAGGGCTTGATCCAAAATAGAAAATAACAAAAGTTTATTTCAACGTTTCGGCTTGGAACTTACTTACTTCCTGATGACGGCTTAAGTTCCAAGCCGAAACGTTGAAATAAACTTTTGTTATTTTCTATTTTGGATCAAGCCCTAAGAGTGCGTTTTTTTTAAATTACTATATATATATAGATATAGATATAGATACATACAGTTCAGGCTGTGGTGCACTGCCTGGGTGCTGTCATATATAGTGCAGATAGCCGTGTTCCAAGGAATGACGCATTCCGGGACTTCATAATGAGATCAAACTGAAATTTATTTGTCGACGTTTTGGTCCAGTCTGGACCTTTCTCAAGACATAACAGAACATACCACCCCATGTTTAAAGGCAAAAAATGGTGCCAACAACCCCCCTGTGACATCATCAGTGACATAGAAGGTGTGTGTAAGGTGTGCACCTAGAAGCCCCTGTTAAAACTTAAAAAGTTACTATACATCTACCCAAGGTTGCTGTGACCCCTGGGTAGTCACCAAAAAACTGCACATTTTGTAAAAAGCTGTTTAAAGAAAAACGGGTTGCCATAGCAACAGGCCTAAGAAAGCACTGTTTACAGCACAGACCTGCTGGGGCAGGAAGGGGATGCCCATATATGAAAAACACAACATAGAGGCTGTGCAAAAAAGCCAGCTGTTGCAGCCAGCAGAGCTCTGGCCTAAAAGTCAATACAGATCCATTATTTTAACCCCTTATGGCCCACAAAGTGGAGGATGAAGATCAGGCTTTGCAGTAACTTAAAGGGCAACAATGTATGAAAAAATACTTCAATGTTGTAGGGGCAAGTGTCACTGCATGACTAAATGGTTATGAAATGTCAATATGGAGCATATATGTGCAGTCACAGATAAACATCAGGCAAAAGCACATGTAACATCAAATGCTCAGGAAATCAAGTCATTATTGGGATAAACAGTGCCCCATTACAGGGCAAATATTATTGTTCAAAATACTAGGCAGCATCGGTAACTTTTCATTTCATTCAGACCCCTCGGGGCATTGTATCTAGATTGAAAATCCATCTGCATTCTTTTTGGAGTAAGGTTTTGTCCCTGTTGCCCCCTCTTGGGGCGGCTGGGCAATGATCAATAATCATGCACCTGAGGGATGCCAGTGGATGTCCATACGTGAGAAAGTGTCTGGCTACAGGTTTATCAGATTTGTTCCGCTCAATCAGGGCCGATCCTATCAAATGTGGGGCCCAATTGGGACCATGTTGGCGGGTGTCAGGGAGCCGGGAGCTCCCTCCAGGGAGGTTGTCAGGATCAAGGAGGAAGCCCTCTTGAGGGAACAAGGTCGCGGTGTCCAAGGGGTTAATCCAAAAGAGTGGTCAGAATCCAGGCAAGAGTTCAAGGCAGGCAGATAACAGCAAGTCCAAAGTCCAGGCAGGGGTCAAGGATACAAATCAGGAACAAGATTAGGAATATCAGAACACAGGGAACCCAGGAAATACTTAGAGCAAGGTTTCCTATACTTGGGCGCCATTCTGGCGTCTAAAATGGGTTTTTATTTCAAATTTGGCGCCATTGTGACGTCTTTGACGTCCTTGCGCCGACGTCGGCGCACTGATGTCATCGCGCCAGCGCCACTTACCCACGTGGCGGCCATGGGCGCCGCCATTTTGGGAGCGACGCCGGCAGGAGAGGACGCGCCGCCCGGAGCTCCTGGACCTGCTCCGGGCGGCGATCGCGACAGTACCCCCCCCTCACGGGGGGCCTCCGGACCACCAGGATTTGGTTTCTGGGGAAATTTGGAGTGGAACTCCCTCACCAGACGAGGAGCATGGACATCAGAGCGTCCCTCCCAGGAACATTCTTCAGGGCCAAAGCCATTCCACTTGATGAGGTACTGAAGAGATCCCCTGGAGATTCTGGAGTCAAGGATCTTCTCCACTTCATATTCTTGTTGACCATCCACAGAGATAGTAGGAGGAGGAGGCTGGACAACAGAAAAGCGGTTGGAGGTAGCGGGTTTCACCAAGGAGACATGAAACACGTTGGGAATTCGCATCTCAGGGGGAAGCTGAAGTCTGACAGCCACAGGATTGATCACCTCCAAGATGGAAAAAGGACCTACAAACCTTGGACCCAACTTGGGAGATGGTACCTTCAGCCGAATGTTCCTGGAAGACAACCAGACTTTATCACCGACCTTGTAGGGAGGAGAGGGTCTACGTCTACGATCTGCAAACGTCTTATGAACCAGAGCACTCTTCTCCAGGTTGGACTTGGTTGCAGCCCAGATAGCAGACATGTGGGCTGCATGGTCATCAGCGGCCGGAACATCGGACAACACAAAGTCTTGTGGGAAGGCTTGAGGATATTGGCCATACACCGACATAAATGGGGACCTTCCAGTGGAAGTGTGGCAGGCATTGTTATGAGCAAATTCCGCCCACGGGAGGAGATCAGACCAGTCATCCTGGCAGAGGGATACGTGGTTCCTCAGGAACTGTTCCAGGGCTTGGTTGACATGTTCAGCTGCCCCATTCGTCTGCGGGTGGTATGCAGATGAAAACTGAAGAACAATTCCCAGGTCTTTGCATAAGGAACGCCAGAACTTGGCGGTAAACTGGGTGCCTCTATCGGAGACGATCTCCACCGGGAAACCATGCAGGCGGAAGATGTACTGGATAAATAGCTGGGACAACTCCACTGCAAAGGGATGAAATGGGCCATTTTGGAGAAACGATCAATAACAACCCAGATCACAGTGTTCCCACAGGAGGGAGGAAGTTCGACAATGAAGTCCATGGACAGGTGGGTCCAGGGACGGGAAGGAACCGGCAAGGGCTGTAGTAACCCACTGGGGCGGGAGTGGCTTGACTTAGATGTGGCACAAACATTACAAGCAGCAACAAAGTCCTTCACATCTTTGCGGATATCAGGCCACCAGACCAGGCGTCGTAAGAGTTCAAGAGTCTTAGCTGGGCCAGGGTGTCCGGCTTGCATGGAGCAATGGGTCTGTTGCAGGATAGGCAGACGCAGCTCAGGAGGAACAAATGCCATTCCAATGGGAGTATCTGAAGGAGCAGAAGACTGACCAGCCAGGATTTGGTCGGCAAACTGTGGATACAAGGAGGCAATAATCTTGACTGGAGGGATGATTGGCTCTTGTCTCTCAGGAGAGCGGTCCACCGGAGTGAAGCTACGAGACAAGGCATCGGCCTTTTGATTCTTGGAGCCTGGGCGATAAGTCAAGATAAAATTAAATCGAGAGAAGAAGAGAGCCCACCTTGCTTGTCTGGGGTTTAGCCTCTTGAGGGACTGGATGAACTCGAGATTCTTATGATCGGTGTAAATCTGAACAGGAATCAGAGAACCCTCCAGGAGGTGATGCCACTCTTCAAGGGCAAGTTTAACAGCCAAGAGTTCTCGGTTCCCGACATCGTAGTTCTGCTCTGCGGACGAGAACTTCTTGGAGAAATAAGCACAGGGGTGCAACTTCCCATCAGCGGGGTGTCTCTGAGACAGGATGGCTCCGGCTCCGACTTCAGAAGCATCAACTTCGATGCAGAAGGGTAGTTCAGGATTGGGGTGTCGGAGGACAGAAGCGGACGTGAAGGCCTCTTTCAAGGACTGAAAAGCTTCAATGGCAGATGGAGGCCACAAGCTGGGTTTACCCCCTTTCCAGATGAGGGCCAGGATAGGTGCAATGCGGGAAGAGAACCCCCGGATGAACTGCCGATAGTAGTTAGCAAATCCGATAAATCTCTGGATTGCCTTGGTACTCAGCGGGAGAGGCCACCCCTGGATGGCAGACACTTTCACGGGGTCCATCTCAAATCCCTCAGGAGAGATAATGTATCCTAGGAAGGGGATCTTGGACACCTCGAAGACGCACTTCTCCAACTTGGCGAAGAGAGAGTTCTTCCTCAGACGAGAGAGTACCTCCTTCACCTGGGAACGATGGCTTTCTAGGTCTTTAGAAAAGATCAGGATGTCGTCCAGGTACACGACTACGAACCTTCCTAGGAGATCCCAGAACACATTGTTAACAAACTCCTGGAAGACGGCAGGGGCATTGCAAAGGCCGAAGGGCATAACGAGATATTCATAGTGCCCGTCACGAGTGTTGAATGCTGTCTTCCATTCGTCACCTTCACGGATGCGGATGAGGTTATACGCCCCACGGAGATCCAACTTAGTGAAGATTTTAGCCCCCTTCAGCTGGTCGAAGAGCTCTGCAATCAAGGGCAGTGGGTACCTGTTTTTTACAGTGATTTTATTCAGGCCCCGGTAGTCCTTCTTCTCCACGAAGAAGAACCCAACCCCTGCAGGAGAGGTAGAAGGGCGGATAAACCCCCGCTGGAGATTTTCTTGGATGTATTCCTTCATTGCGGTAGTCTCTGCAGGAGAGAGAGGGTAAGTGCGGCCTCTGGGGGGCATGGCTCCTGGCAGGAGTTCGACAGGACAGTCGTAGGAGCGATGTGGAGGAAGGAATTCCGCAGACTTCTTACAGAACACATCGGAGAATTCTTTATATCAGGAGGGAAGAGACTTTAACTCGGTTGAGGAGATAATTACCTTCTTGAGGGGTTTAGCAGGAAGGCAATGCTGTTGGCAGAATGGGCTCCAATGAGAAATCTGTCCTGCGGACCAATCAATGGAAGGATTATGCAGACGCAACCAAGGGAGACCCAACACAACTGGAACGGACGGGCAGGAAATAATTAGGAACGAAAGTCTGTCTTTATGCAGCGTCCCAACCTGCACAGGCAATTCCCCAGTCGTCATGGAGATAAATTCAGCCTCCAGGGGTCTGTCGTCAATGGCAATGACACGGAGAGGAGAAGACAATGGGAATAAGGGAACTTCCATGTGTTTGGCGAATTGAGCGCCCATGAAGTTCCCAGCCGCTCCAGAGTCAATGAAAGCAGAGCCGACAATAGTCTTAGTGGCTAGGCGAATCCGTAATGGAAGAAGAAACCTGTGAGTGTTCTCTTGAGACTTCGGAGTAGTGCCCCCTACATGAGTTACCCTAGAAATACCTCGGGGAACAGAACTCGTGGGTTTCACCGGACAAGAGTTCGCAAAATGAGACTGTCCGCCACAATACAGACACAAGCCAGCCATTCGTCTACGGATTCTTTCTTGTTCGGATAGACGAGCCCTTCCAACTTGCATTGGTTCCTCCGGAGGAGAAGGAGAGGCTAGAGTAGCCGGAGTCTGCAGGAGAGGTCTCTGGAAGAGAGGTGCCAACAAGGGTTGAAATCTTTTACAGCGCTCCCTCTCTACTTGATGCTCTCTGAGCCGAGTGTCCACCTTAATAGAAAGTGCGATCAGATCCTCCAACAGGTCAGGGAACTCCCTGGAGACAAGGTCATCCTTAATGCGAATAGACAGACCTTGATAGAATACGGCCTTATAGGCATCGTCATTCCAGGAAGTCTCAGCCATCAAAGTTCTAAAGTCAATAGCATAGTCACTGACACTGCGGTTTCCCTGCCGGAGTTGCAGAAGACGAGAAGGGGCATTAGTGACCCGACCGGGGCATCAAACACAGTACGAAATGCTTGAAGAAAAGCCTTGGCATCAAAAGTCAGCAGAGAATTCTTCTCCCAAAGATATGTTGCCCATTCAAGCGGCTTGCCCACCAAACGAGACATCACATACCCCACCTTGGAACGTTCATTGTGGAAGTGCGAGGGTTGGAATTCGAACTGGATCTGGCACTGTGTAGCAAAACCTCTGCAGGCTTGTGGGTCCCCACAGAAGCGAGGAGGAGGCGGAATGCGAGGCTCACTTGACGAGGAACCTGTGGTAGACGAAACGGCCGCCATGGACGGATTCACCGCAGCTTGGGGAGCAGGGGGTGCTGGAGGCATACGAGAGAGAAGGGTATCGAGTGCCTGCCCTATGCGGTATTGCTGGGCTTCATAATCCTCCATACGGGATGCCAGTCCGCGGAGCGCTCGTCCGACATCAGGCGTAGCTTCCTCAGTAGGATCCATGGCCCAAGTATAATGTCAGGGAGCCGGGAGCTCCCTCCAGGGAGGTTGTCAGGATCAAGGAGGGAACAAGGTCGCGGTGTCCAAGGGGTTAATCCAAAAGAGTGGTCAGAATCCAGGCAAGAGTTCAAGGCAGGCAGATAACAGCAAGTCCAAAGTCCAGGCAGGGGTCAAGGATACAAATCAGGAACAAGATTAGGAATATCAGAACACAGGGAACCCAGGAAATACTTAGAGCAAGGTTTCCTATACTTGGGCGCCATTCTGGCGTCTAAAATGGGTATTTATTTCAAATTTGGTGCCATTGTGACGTCATTGACGTCCTTGCGCCGACGTCGGCGCACTGACGTCATCGCGCCGGCGCCGCTTACCCACGTGGCGGCCATGGGCGCTGCCATTTTGGGAGCGACGCCGGCAGGAGAGGACGCGCCGCCCGGAGCTCCTGGACCTGCTCCGGGCGGCGATCGCGACAGTGGGGCCCCTAGACAAAGTGTTGCTGGCTACTGACACAGCAAGTATTTAGGAAAATAAGGGCATACAGGCACAATATAGAAAGGAAAGGGGCAGTGCGGGGCCCCCAGAGGTGCGGGGCCCAATTGGGCCCAATTGGTCCAATTGGCCTAAGGCCGGCCCTGCGCTCAATAGCATCTCTGATGGAGCTGCGGTGATTGGCCATTCGGTCTCTAAACCAGGTAACAGTCTTACCGACATAGTAGAGGCCGCAGGGACAGGTGATAAAATGAATAACGTACGTTGAAGTACAAGTAACACTGTGATGTATCTTGAGCCTTTTGCCCGTATGAGGGTGTGGGAATATGTCCCCAATTATCAGGCTTCTGCAGGTAATACAGTTAGGGCATCTGTAGCAACTCCTGCAGTTCTTTTGCAAATTATCCAGTGGAGGTAGTACTGAGCGTACTAATATGTCCCGTAAGCTCTGCCCCCTTCGGTAACCAATGGTCGGCTGTTGATAATCTTTAAATGGCAAGGCAGGGTCTGTCCTGATCACCTCCCAGTTGTCCTTCAATGTTCTGGTGACTGTCTCAGTGCCAGGAAAGTATGTGGTGGTAAATGTGAGATGCTTGTTCCCTTTGTTTGTCGCAGGTTCCTTGTACAGCACGTCATCTTGTGTCAGCTGACTGACTTTCAGTAGTGTAAATACAAAAGGGGGGTTGTGGGAGCACCCACATTGCTAAGTAAAAATATATAGAAGTATAAGGGAAGTGCTACTGGCATATCCAAATGGGTCAGTGCACATTCCCTGGGCCCCTGTCTAAGTAATTCAGTAGATATGCAAATGCATGTGTTAACAAAGACAGGGGTTTTCAGTTACAAAGTTAGTTACAAAGTTAGTTACAAAGTTATGATCATAAAGTTGAAAAGCAACCATAACACGTCAAGGTAAACCCCATATGGCGGTCCCTAACTTGTTTACCTTCAGTCTTAGGGGCATGTTTACTAACATTGGAGATAAATATCTGGAGAGATTTCTGGAGATGTTGCCCATAGCAACCAATCAGATCTTTGCTTTTGTTTTCTAACTTGGCTGTGGCTGTTTAAATCTAATTGCTGATTGGTTGCCATGGGCAACATCTCCAGAAATCTCTCCAGATATTTATCTCCAATGTTAGTAAACATGCCCCATAGTATTGAGGATCATGTGTCTCTCTGCATAATAGCATTAGTATAGTAAAAAGTAAAAGTCTGCTGAACCTTGGTTTCTGTCTGAGGGCTAAATCCTCCCCCGCTGCTCAAGATGCTTTGTTATGTCTTGAGAAAGGTCCAGACTGGACCGAAACGTTGACAAACAAACTTCACTTTGCTTGATCTCATTATGAAGTCCTGGAGTGCGTCATTCCTTGGAACACGACTATCTGCACTATATATGACAGCACCCAGGCAGTGCACCACACATGACTATATATATATATATATATATATATATATATATATATATATATATATATATATATATATATGTATGTGTGTGTGTCTGTGTGTGTGTGTGTGTGTGTGTGTGAGATCAAACGACACTCACCATTCATTGGGTTTCTCGCCAGGTGCTAACCAATACATCAATAGTAGTCCAGAGAAAGCACTCACGGCATTGACCATCAGATATATTTCAAAGTAAATTTATTTGTGCATGGTGCATCAACGCGTTTTGGCTCACACTGACGACGGCACTATGTGAGCCGAAACTCGTTGATGCACCATGCACAAATATATTTACTTTGAAATAAATCTGATGGTCAATGCCGTGAGTGCTTTCTCTGGACTACTACATATATATATATATATATATATATATATATATATATATATATATATATATATATATATATATATATATATATATATATATATATATATATATATATATATACACACATACATACATACACACAGCATGCAAACACTCATTGGTTGCTAACACATGTTAACAAGCAATGTTTTGGCAGAAAAGATCATAGAAACTATTTTGAGCCATGTTCACTATAAAAGATTTCTAGCATACAAGAATACTTCAATTGTTTTATTTTTTTCCAGCAAACTGCATCAATCATTTAAATTTAGTTTGACTATGAGATTGCACCTCTATGAATTACTGTGCTGCAATTTGTCAAATATACAGCACCACCCTAAGGAATAATGTTCTGTGATGTGCTAAATAATAACACCAGAAAACAAGGCACTCTAGGTTTAGAGCAAATGTCAGTGTTTCAGAGCTTGCATATAAATGAGTATTTTTCTATGCTCTGCATTTGTGTGGATGAAGGTGCCTTTCAGATTGTAATGCTAATAATTCAATATTTTCACCAAGAATAAAAAAGATTGCTGTCCTCTATCTCTTTTAAAAAGTCAGAAGCTATCTTGTCTTATTTTGAGATAATGCTGCAGCAAGTATTTTCGTGAACTTGAGTGCTACAGTATATGTTGTGTTATGCATTTTTTTTATAGCAACAATCATTAAAGCTAATGAGGCTGACAGTTCTTCAAAGTTTACATTATGCAAAAGGACAACAATGTTATTGAGAAATAAATGCCCATATTACAATATGACTACCCCAATGGCAATGTTGACCATTTCTGTAAGTCTGCTCCACTGTAATAATTGAGTAAAGAAAAATGATGTCTATTTAAATTATAGTGAAATTAGAAAACCAACACCTACTGTACATAGGGTAGCTACAATCTGAGATTCTTTTTGTGGGTTGAAAGAAGGGCAGTCTATTTAATGTTTGTAGTATTTTACATGGTGATAAAAGTTACATTCACTGGGATGGGGTTCAGTTTGTTTGTTCACTTAGGCACCCTCCACTGTATTTTGTTGCTGACCTTGGAACATTGACCGTTGTCCTCCTCACCATCCCAGTGCTCTTACCAGTATCATGGCATACCACAATGTTTGCCTATATTGGCAATATTTACTTGTGTCAGCCTGAAGCAGTGAATGCAAAGTATAGTATACTTAGCAAATTAACTATACTGCACATACATGGCCCAAGTCAGTGCAAGGAATCACTGTTAATAGAAGACAATGGCACAGTGCTCTACTGTAAAGTAATCTGGCTGGTACTGACCCAGGAAGATGGAAAGAACTTAAGCCAACGTGAAAATATATAAACATCAAAATAAAGATGAAAACGATCCAACAAACAATTTGTGAATCATAAATTAATTTGTTACTCAAAATTCAAATATGTGGGTTTTATTATTTAAAAGTATATGAAATATTATTTAACATTCATAGTCAAACTTCACTCTTTAGAGAGAATCCCCCTAAACACTTAGTAGCTTTACAATGTACAGTTTAATTTCATGTATAATTACCTTGGCAAGAAGTTTATAATTCAGCTACTACTTTAACCAAAGACCAAAGAAAATTGCTGTATGCCTCAAAAATCACAGATTGATGAGGGGGAAAGAAAAGAAACAGAGCAATAATATAGTGTAGTAATTTTTCAAAATTGATATTAACACCCTTAGTGCACCACTTAAAAATTATACGTGTGTACTGGAGAAACTATACTCTCATCTTTGACATGTGTATTTATTTAGATTAATGGTGGGTTACTCATAGAGAAAAATCCCAAGAAAGAAAAAAATGAAAAAAGTGAAACATTGTGGAATTCAAAAGTTTTCATGGAAAAAATTGTGAAATTCAAACATTTTCACTTAAAATCGTGAAAAAAGGAAACTGACGCCGGCGAATTTACGCGGGAGATTCACAAATTTATTTCTGTGATGAGGGACAAAAACCAGCTAAGAACAATTGTTCTGAACTGTGAAGAGGACTGCATAGACACACATTTAGAGATCACAAGACTTTTTCCATCACAAAGGGTATATATGTTGGAGTCATCCAGTAAGACACGCAGCTAGAATGGCAGAATGGCTCAATTATCCTCAAAACTTTATAGAAAATGCTTTTTAACATTATCTGTTACATAGTAAATAGTACAAAAGGTGGACACAGACTACAAGGCACTTAGAGGCACAACTAATTATATATAATTATTATAACATACAGTATTTTGCAGCGCTGTAAAGTAAATGCGTTTATACAACTAAATCACATGAATTACATACATAGAACATATGGAGTTGCATATATCACAACCAATACCGATACAGAAGGTGAGGAAGACCCTGTGCAACAGAGCTTACAATATAAAGGTAAGTGAATAAGACAGAAGGTGTGAGAGGGAAAAAGATCAGAATGAAGCTGTAAGGACCCTGGTGGTCTAGTGGGTGTGCAACAGGGATGCCTATTTATTAGTTCCTGGGTATGATTCTCTGTTTCTATTAGTGTTTGATCCTGCCTGTCTTTGACCCCCTGCCTGTATTCTGACCATTCTCTTGGATCATGAAAACCTTCTGGTTGTACTTGTAGTTTTGCAGTACTAGGCTGTGTATCCATTAGGATTAGGGCTTTTTGCTAGATTTTGTAATTTTTTTAATGTTTAGTTGCCTGATTACCAGTTTTCATTCATTTTCCATAAATGGTGCTGCCAATTTAGAAGCATTTTAAGTTTTCAGATATTACACATTTGTAGAAAACTCTAAATTTGTTGCTGTCTCTGGGGAACAAGTTTATGGTTTTCAGAAGACTTCAAGTTTTGGTAAAATTAACAAAAACAGTTTGCTTTTTAGTGGGCTTTTCTGAAACATACAATTTGTTTTTTTACTATGTTCATAGGTAGTATGTTTATTTCTTAAGTACATGCCAAAAAATGTATTCATAGGAAACAAAATATAAGCTTTTCACCTTCCTGTATGCTGTATAGGGAGTAAGAACAACAGTTAACTTTGTAAAAAAAGAAAACTCCTAATTAATGTTCTTGCAGTTTAAAAACGACATCCATGAGGGGCTTCCACACTTTACTTTTATTGAGGACATAGCATAGTGCGTCAGGCGGTGCATTTTTGGTTTTGCTACTCTGTTCAGTTTTATGTCCATATATGGTTCGCTTAATAAAGCACTGTTAAAAATTTGGCAAACGTGCCCTTTTAATTCCTTTTGTATGATGGATTCAGGTATGCCTCTCACAGTTACCCTCTTATTTCTATTTTCCGAATTTGCTAATTGCAAAATTATTATTAGCAGATTTCAGTTCTGTTTAGGAGATGTTTTAGGTAAGTTCACATATCTTCATAAAAAGAGATTTTACCTGGTAAAAATTTTGCGTAGGCCCATACTGTGAGTACAGGATGGCTCTCTGGAGGTAGGACACACCCTTGAAAAAAAAATCTTCTTGAAAGTTCTGAGGGGAGGTGATGCTGTTCCATCATACTCCTTAAGAATCACACCAAGAAAAGCAAACTAACCACTCTGTAGTATGTTCTGACTTAGGAGGAGTGTATAGCTGATAATAAGGTGTTAATTGCTGGTGTTACAAACCCCTTTGCTTCCAGATGTTGGGTTCAATAGAAAAGCCATCAAATGCAGCTTGTGTACGTCGAGGTACCATGAGGGGCCCTGAGTGAGAAGGTCTGGTGTAAGTGGTAGCAGAAAGGGGAGATGCACTGACATTGCCATGGTGTCTGCAAATCAGGTTCCGTTTGGTCAAGCTGGTGCCACCAAGATTGTTGGAATACTCTCTGAACCTTGGTATCTTCTGGATCATTTGGATTAACAGAAACGTGTATGCCATTGGGAAAGACCAAGGTATAACTAGCATATCAACAGGTTCCATTGTAAGGTCCCTGATCTTGGAGAAAAGTCTTAAGAGCTGGGTGCTTAGCATGGAGGCCATGATGTCCACTGACAAGGAACCCCACTTGTCTGTTAGCATCTGGAAGACTATTCTTTTGATTTACCACTCTCCTGGGTCCAATTTGGAAGCCTTGAATGTAGATGGCAGTATGATAGACCTTGCTGGTTTCAACCCATAATATTATCTTGAAGATCTCTGACATGATTGTTGCACTCCTTTCACCACCCTGTTTGTTTAGGTATGCAAAGGATGTGCTGTTGTCTAACTTGACTTTGATATGGACTGAGTGGAAGGCTGTTGACCAGTGCTCTCCTGTGCTGTTCCCTAACCTTGCAATCTCGTGTCCATGGAAATCACCATTGATCTGTAAACTGCCATAGCTTGCCTGTGGCCAGACTGGGATGTAGGGACCACCAGTGTAAAATGTTTTTGATGGTATTGGATAGGAAAATTTGTTGAGAAAGATCTTGATGGTTCCAGTTCCTTTGCCAGAGGAACTCTCTTAGCAGATGTTTTATGTGATATTGTGCAAATGGTACTGCCTCTATGGCAGAGGCCATGAGCCCCAGAGTTTGTAGAACTTTGTTTTCTTTCACAGGGCTGGATTGTTTCTGCTGTACTAAGGATTGCATCTTGATCATCTTGTCTTGTGGCAGAAACAGATACTGCAGCTAGGAATCTACAATCACGCCCAGGAAGGGCATGACCTGGATTAGAATGAGACAATCTTGTTCACAATACAACTGGTGGATGTAGAGGTGGGTGGCTCGAATGTGTCTTTTCTGCTGATGCTGAATATATTAGTATGTCGTCCAAATACAGATATATGTGAATCCCCAGGGTACAAATCTTGGCTACCAGGGATCCTAGAACATTCTGAAATACCTTGCGTGCAAAGGTCAGCCCAAAGGGCATGGCTAGAAATGCGAAGAATGATTGGTTGATGCAAAATCTGGAGAACATTTGATGGTCAGTACATGTATGGTACAAGTATGCATCCTTAAGATCCACATTGGGCATAAAGGTTGCTGCTGGAATGGGTGATGTTATGAAGTGCATAGTCTCCATCTTGAAGCATTGATACTTGAGGAATTTGGAGATGTAGGTTTAGAATTGGATCGAAGCCACCATCTTTCTTGGGTACCAAAACATTATTGGACTGAAAGTCTTGAAAGTGTAGATCCTGGAGGATCCTGAAGGATCTTCCAAGGCATCAGATATTCTGGGCACATATGGATCTCACATGTGTGGGAGTGGAGAAGCAGAGCTCGTTTGGATGGGCCATCCTGAAGACACAGATCAACACACCGTGGAGGGGGCTCACATAGATGACAACTGGTGAGGTACACAGGGGGAATTAACCCACTGGACATGAGTTTGCAGAGCACTGCACCAGTATGAGGCTCGTGCTGAGGGTAATCCTGATGTGTGCACACTTCTCAAGCAGAGGGCTCACCTACAGTGAAAGAGCACACCTGATAGGATACTGTGGCTAATAAGATAAAAATATCTACCTCGAAGCAGGAGAAGAAAAAAAAGAGTAGAGGTTGACAAGCAGGGGCACTGCGCCAATGAGGTGAGCTGAGAACTCTCTCCAGGCAGTATCGCCCCACTCGTTACCTGAGACGGCAAAAATTGCCATATACATATATATGTCAGTATGAGTGTCTCAGGACACAAATACGGAACAGTAAAAACAAGGATTTTTAAAAGCAACCTGGACTGATGATTTTTTAGGGACCAAATCAAGAATTAGTTACAAGATAAAAATGTTAAAGATTTTCCTTACTTTAATCAGGGCTGTTCTGATGCCTCTTTAATTGTCTCCTTTTTAAGTTTGGTTAATTTCTGTCAGAGAGTCAGTGATGTCACCCTTGAGCTTAAGCTACAAACTAGCAAGTACTAAAAATTTAAAAAGAAAAAAAAAATTATGCAAGCAAAATTAAAATTAATTTAAATGGTTATGGCCTATTTGGTTTCACATTAAATTACACCAAAATATTGCAAAGGAAAACCAGCTGAAGGTACACCAGCTTCCAATTAAGTTGGCTGGGAGCTTCCCCTAAAATACATCTAGGACGTGGTTAAACATCTACTTGACTATTGTGTGTGATACAAGATGCAAGTGACCAAATACTGCTTTAGATCGTCGTAATGCTTTTTTTCCAGGGATAACAGAAGGTACAAAGCCTTATGCAGGTTTTTTGCAGTGTAGCTGTTGCACATGTAGTACATTTTTGAATTTCAAATGCAGTGTTACAAAATAGAACTTTTCTAAAAAAAATATTTAAAAATTAATTATTCTATCTATCTATCTATCTATCTATCTATCTATCTATCTATCTATCTATCTATCTATCTATCTATCTATCTATCTATCTATCTATCTATCTATCTATCTATCTATCTATCTATCTATCTATCTATCTATCTATCATTCTCACATATCAAATGTGTGTTCAAGAGTTTGCTTATTGTATATTTACATTACTCTTGCACAAATTTATGTTAAAGGGATACAGGAAAAACATGTTTTTTTTCAAAATGCATCACTTAATAGTGCTCCAGCAGACTTCTGCACTGCAATCTGTTTTTCAAAAGAAAATTTAATTTTAAAATCTGATATGGGCTATTCATATTGTCAATTTCCCAGGAGCCCCCAGTCATGTGACTTTTGCTCTGATAAACTTGAGTCGCTCTTTATTGCAACAAAAGAACAATGGGAAGGTAACCAGATAGCAGCTCCCTGACACAAGATAACTGCTCCCTGGTAGATCTAAGAACAGCACTAAATAGCAAACATTCAGTAGGAGTAGCCTGTCAGAAAGTAGCTCAATAGTGCAGCATTGGCTCTTCCTGAAAGCACATGACCAGGCAAAATGAGGTGAGGTGGCTGCCTACTCACTAATATTATAACTAAAAATACATTTATTGGTTCAGGAATGACATTATATATGGTAGAGTGAATTATTTGCAATGTAAACAATGTATTTTAGAAATAAAAACACCACCATAAAATCATGACAGAATCCCTTTTAACCATTTTTCTTTATTACAAATCCATTAAAAGCTGTGCTGTCCCCTTAAAGTTAAGCCTAAAGCATTTCATGCTTACCTACTTTACCACTTAATCATAGTATATATATGTAGATTCCAAAACACCCCCCTATTCAGACCAATCAATTGAAGGAGCATCACTAACTGCATCACACACCAATAAGATTCCTATTAATCGCATAATTGTATAGTTAATGCATGATACATGGTTCCAATATCATTTAAACATGTTCCAGGGTCACAGTCACTCTGTATTATACAATTTTGGTCACAAAATAAATTATGCATATGATTATTAAGAGAAGGAAACCTCCATAATTATTTATATAGAACATGTGACATCAAAATTCATGCCTACAATTATACGTGTCTGTAAATAAAATAATCCAGAAAACCTCACACTTACGTTAAAGTGTCAGCCTGTCAGGGCATCACCTCCTCTAATTCTCATTTTTATTTGTTCTATTGCCTGTAGTGAAAATAATTTTTGTTGCTATTGCTACATTCTGCAAAATGGT
The DNA here is from genome assembly GCA_038501925.1 of Xenopus petersii. NCBI lineage: Eukaryota > Metazoa > Chordata > Amphibia > Anura > Pipidae > Xenopus > Xenopus petersii. The sequence continues at coordinate 67,503,459 of CM076684.1, forward strand.
TAATGACATTACTGTACTTTTATCAGAATATCTGGTTAACATGTTCTCTAACCCTATCCTTAAGGTCATAGTGCATACATATTTTCCTTTTTATTGTACACTGAAATTCCTTTGAGACCTCAAGATTTTCACAAATATGTATCTATATAAATACAATATCCCATTCCCTAATCTTTAATCCTCTTTCTCCTATACCTACTGTGGTCCCAAATACTACCCCTTCCCTTCTCTTATCTCTCATCTCTACCTCTTTTCTACAAACCCTCTACTGGTAAACCCTAATTTCTCTCCATGAAAAAATCCATAAGGCCTCATGACTTAAGTCCCCCACCCAAATTATCTTGCATCTGCTGACTACTTCCGCTGTCCATATAGGCAAATTAAGTTTGCTTTAAGGCAGCTCCTTCCAATCTAATTGACTATTCACTTCATTTCTAAATGTTTTTAGTAGTTTTAAGGTATAGTTATCTAAAATATGTAAAGGTTTTCCAGAAAAATCAACATTTTCTTATATCCTGCTTTATTTGTTTGTTTCATCAATAGAACTCTTATTGAAATAATGTTAAAATACTAAAATAAGCAGTGTGTATCTGTATGAAACTATAACAAATAATACATGGCAACAGATCAATAAAATATCAAAAATGGAACATTGCTTCTAGATTTCATTGCTTGAAAAAGCCTTGTAAGCTTCAATTGTTCTACTTTTTTTGTGTTATTATTGATTGAATGTCTTATATTATTAATGTTACGTGCTCTTAATGATAACTGGAGCACTATGAAATTCACTTATACCTGTGACCTACAGTATGTGAATAGTTTTTTATATTTCCAGTTAGATGCTTAATCTTATTCTGTAATTTAATCAACTATATTAGTCATCTTTGCTGTCATCAAAAATTGTTTTGGTAATACTGGACAAAATTAAAACTGCAACTCAAAAACAAATGACAATTAAAAATTCATTTTTTAACTATTTGAAATGTCAGCATGCACCCCAGCTGGTTATCAATACTTCACACCTAAAAGTTATAAACAATTACTTTCAGTAGATAATTTATTGTTCTAGCTGAGCCACAGCTATTGAAGCTATTACGTTATGAAATTAAAAACAACTACAGACACATGAAAAAGTAAACATAATGAAATAAATAAAACCACCCAGGGAAGGAACACAGTATGCAGCAATGTAAAATATGAGAAATTTGCTGTAAAGGAATTGTTTTTTATGAGCCCTTAAAGAAAAAACTGGGGGCCAATGTTGATATTTAGTGTAATGTTAGAAGCAGAGTCCTACTTAGTCTTTCTTAAGGAAATTCTTGAGTCAGCTAAAGTGAAAGAACATCTAGGTTTTTCCTGATCTCACAAAACATGTATCGATTCCCAGGTCTACTACAGACTTGAGGATTGTTGGAATTTATCGGTGTGAAAATAAACCTTCTTTGAAATTCAAATTCTTTTATTTACTTTTTTTTTCTAGTTCAATGGCAATTCTACAGTTACAATATTACCGTGACAAATCTTTGCAGTAATTTGTCTGCTCTGAAGCTGCAGAGTGTACCACATCAACCATAATTCCATTCCATACTCTTTTTAATCAAATTATTCGAACCAAAAAAAATAAATTTAATGATTTAATTTTTCTCTGTAAAAACAAAACAGTACCCTTTACTTTACTCCTTATTGGAGGCAAAATAATCCTATTGGGTTTGTTTAATGTTATTTTTATTGTATTTGTTTTTATAGATTTAAGATATGGAAATTACAGAAATTAACCAGAAAATCCCAGGCCCTGAGCATTCATATTTGTACTGAACTACAGAACACTCCTTACAGTACCCACTCCTCCAGGGGTGCCACTGGACCATGAGACAAGGTTTCTGTTTCTGTGCACATCATAATGACACTGCCCGGAATTAGACAACTTTTTATCTTAAAAAAACTCTAGATCCTTCTCAGATAAGGAAACTCCCAACACACTGCCATTAAGGGGCACATTTACTAAGGGTCGAAGTGAATTCAAAGTAAATTTTTGAATTAAAAAAATTCCAATTTCGAAGTAATTTTTGGGTACTTAGACCATCGAATAGGCCAAAATTTGATTTGAATTGAAAAAACTTTGAGTATTTGACCATTTGAAAAATGAAGTACTGTCTCTTTAAAAAACATCTAATTCAACACTTCGCCACCTGAAAACCTGCCAAATTGCTATGTTAGCCTATGGGAACCTCCTAGAACCTATAGCCAATATTTGGCTAAGTTTTTAGAAGTCAAAGTTTTTTTTGTTGAAAACCGTTCGGTCGATCGATTAAATCATTCGGTTCGAACGATTTCTACGAACGAGCAAACTATTTTAATTCGATCGAAAACAGCTAAATTCAAAACAAAAAAAAAACTTTGACTATCGAATTTTTTCAACCCTTAGTAAATTTACCCCTAAGTGTATAAGTTGCATTATTATTTTTGTCAAAGTGTGTAACCTTGCATTTATCAACATTGAACCTCATTTACAGTTTGCTGCCCAGTATTCCAATTTAGTCAAATCACTCTGCAAAGCATCCTGCATAGAACCTATAGTTTTACATAATTTTGTATCATCAACAAAAATAGAAACAGTACTTTCAATACCCTCCTCCAGGTCATTAATAAGCTGAAAAGCAAAGGACCAAGTACAGAGCCCTGCGTTACTCCATCAACACTGGTCCAAATAGAAAAGGTTCCATTTACCATCACTCTTTCTTTTACTTTTAACCAGTTCTCTATCCAGGTACAAATACTATGTTCCAGGCCAACATTCCTTAATTTAACCTGTAACCTTATGTGTGGCACTGTATCAAATGCTTTAGCAAAGTTTAAATATAACACATACTGTAATAAAGTTGGAATAAACAGCTTCAAAGCAGTATTTTCAACCTGCATGTGTTTCTTTTATTAGCAGTGCAAAACACTACATGTTTCGGGTACAACCCTTTTTGAAGTGTATAAGGAAGTGCAATTAAACATGAGATTAAATACCCTCCTCCAATCCAGGATCCTCCCCCAATCATGTCATAAATGCCAAGATTCAACAAGCTACACAGTGTAAAAGAATAAATAAATATTGATCTAAAATTCCATACGATCAAATCCAAAGTGTCCTGGTGTATTATACCAAGGTGTAAGTGATATCCAAAAGTCCAGTGATGTATTAAAAATTCCTAACCGGGAAATTGCATTCTCAGCCTATCCCTGGTAATAAATGAAAAGATTCAAAAGTACTGCAAAAAACAATTGCCTACTTAAGGGTCACAAGAAGCATGTATGTATTGTTATTTAAAAATTGAAGAGACAAGCCAACATAGTTAAAGTATAGTTAATGTATAGCTCCTGTATCAGTACTTTACACTGGTGAGTATATATTGATTATATTATCAAATTACTTAAACAGCAGGAGTTCTGTGAATTTCAAAAACTGCTATCTGGTATTTAGTATCTAAGAAGAAAGGAAAGGAAAGAATAATGGTTAACATTACTTGAGATTTTGAGACATTGTTGCATGAAAAAACATTGTTACAAAAAACATTTAAGGCTGTTGTGATCATTCATGCCTCTCGGTTTGATACAGTCTAATTTCATTATCCACAGTGCTTCACATCTTGGGGGTTTCCTCTTATGGGGTGCCGTTTGTCCCAAATACATTCTGTATACAAAACTATCACTAATACACAGAATGAATGTCTCTCATGTTATATAAGTATTTGTGACCATACACAGAGAAAAAAAATATACAAAAGACTTATTTCTATTAAAGAATGAAAACAAAATCTGGTTAGTGCACAAAAGGATGTCATTATATCACAAACTCCATTCTGTACAGTTTAACAAGCAATCTGTCGCACAAATATATAACCTCCATGTAACGGACACACTTATGTGCAAAGTTACTTACAGAATGAATTATGTAAAAACAAAGTTGGACATAATATATAATAGTGTAACTAACTAGTGCTTGGCAAGCTAGATTTGACTGACAAAATAGATATCTGTGACAGAAAGCAAGATTTTATAGTACAGGATTCATTCTTTCCACAAAATGACAGTTTTGTTTCACAAAACAGATAAAATAACCATTCTGTGAAGCAACACTGTCAATCACATTCCTGAACCAATAAGAACAAAGCTTATTGCCATATACAAACAAGATGAGAAGTGGCCAGCTCTGCTCCACATGGCTAAGGCAAAGTATCTGACCTGCTATAGAGGGCGCCCTCTAATGTCCCCTGTGCTGCATAGTAATAAACATGAACAAACCTTTCCTAAAAGAGCTGCTGTTAAACACTACAGGTTCATAAATGGAAGTTTTTACAAATGGCTGAGAAATATAATGCTGCAATATATAATATATAATGCAAAACTTATATAAATATGATAATTTTAGGTGATATGGCTATTCTTATTGTAGTAACCTGTTTGTGTGGCCATTTTGGTTAAGGGCATTCCTGCTGTTTTGCCATTATCTTCCTGTCTAAGCTGAGAGTAATTATGGGACAGGCCACACCCACCTGTGCTTGTCTGGCTGCTTTGCCTGACTCTCAGAGTCAGTTATAAGTTTTGTATATGATAGTTAGACTCCAATGTCTCGTCCTAGCTGTAATCTCGCACCAATAAGCTTGTAGTAGTCTCTTAATAATGTGCTTAGCTATAGTTCAACTAATCCATAATAGCTTTAGCCATAGACTTGGGACTGATCATGTGCACACACATTGGGGCTCATTTATCAACACTGGGCAAATTTGCCCATGGGCAGTTACCTATAGCAACCAATCAGCGATTAGCTTTTAAAAGCCAGCTGCAAGTAGAACAATGAATGCAGCAATCTGATTGGTTGCCATGGGTTACTGCCCATGGGCAAATGTGCCCAGTGTTGATAAATGACCCCCAGTGTGTTTAGTATGATGTGTAGGTTATATGAGCAGCCACTCCTGAGTACTGTGTGTAAACAAAAGGCCTCAGGACTTCAACTTCACCTCCTTTCGTGAATTTAGGGTCTTTTCGCTGCTTCAGGACTTCAGCTTCGTCTTTTCGGCACTTCCGCATTCTGTAATATGCGAAATGGCCGCATGGCTTGGGCGCTCGTAAAGGGGACCTGGCTCTGAAAAATGCAGCACTTCTGGGCCCCCCTTCAGGCCCGGAACACTTGTCCCCCCCCACTGGCGGCCCTGGACATGCATGTGACATGGGCACAGTTGTGCTCTCTGCTCTAGTGTTGTGCCCCCCTCGACCCACTCTGATGTGAAAGGGTTAAGCACTGGGCAGGTAAGGGGACAGCATCATTAGAGTCTTTTGTTATAAATAAATATAAAGCATTGTGTAGCTTGTTGCTTCTATATAAATAGATTATGATCCCCTAAAATTGCCCCTGCCTAAATGAGCCCCTTTTGTTTACACACAGTACTCAGGAGTGGCTGCTCATATAACCTACACATCATACTATATAGAATGCGTGGTCATACCTGCCAACATTTTGGAAGTAAAAAGGGACAAAAAAATTTTGTCATGTAGCGCGGCAAATGTTTTTGACCACACCCATTTTTGTGGCCACACCCCGTAATTACCATGTTCATTTTACAAAGTTTGGCAGGTTATAAAAGTTTGAAAATATTTCTCCTTATCTAAACTGTTAAAATTACTTATTTATTTATAAAGCATCTTAGTTGCACCTGTTAGCTGTACTGGCCTCTCTGCCAAAAGCCAATTAAGTCAGAAATTTTGTTTATTTTTCTGGCTGTTCAGTGCAGAGAAAAGAGGGACTTTCCAGTACAAATGAGGGACCACAGGTTGAGCTGTCAAAAGAGGGACTGTCCCTCTGAAAAATGGACAGTTGGGAGGTATGTGTGCACATGATCAGTCCCAAGTCTCTGGCTAAAGCTATTATGTAGTAGTTGAACTATAGCTAAGCACATTATTAAGAGACTACTACAAGCTAATTGGTGCAAGATTACAGCTAGGAGGAGACATTGGAGTCTAACTATCATATACAAAACTTATAACTGACTCTGAGAGTCAGGCAAAGCAACCAGACAAGCACAGTAACTTCTGGTACATTTAATACAACATCACAGGTGGGTGTGGTCTGTCCCATTATTACTCTCAGCTTAGACAGGAAAAGGAACAGTCATAAAATAATGGCAAAACAGCAGGAATGCCCTTAACCAAAATGGCCACACAAGCAGGTTACAACAATAAGAATAGCCATATCACCTAAAATGATCATATTTATATAAGTTTTGCATACTTTTCTTTCTCTACAATCATTATAAGTGCAGCATTATATTTCTCAGCCATTTGTAAAAACTTCCATTTATGAACCTGTAGTGTTTAACAGCAGCTTTTTAGGAAAGGTTTGTTCATGTTTATTAATATGCAGCACAGGGGACATTAGAGGGCGCCCTCTATAGCAGGTCAGATACTTTGCCTTAGCCATGTGGAGCAGAGCTGGCCACTTCTCATCTTGTTTGTATATGGCAATAAGCTTTGTTCTTATTGGTTCAGGAATGTGACTGACAGTGTTGCTTCACAGAATGGTTATTTTATCTGTTTTGTGAAACAAAACTGTCATTTTGTGGAAAGAATGAATCCTGTACTATAAAATCTTGCTTTCTGTCACAGATATCTATTTTGTCAGTCAAATCTAGCTTGACAAGCACTAGTTAGTTACACTATTATATATTATGTCCAACTTTGTTTTTACATAATTCATTCTGTAAGTAACTTTGCACATAAGTGTGTCCGTTACATGGAGGTTATATATTTGTGCGACAGATTGCTTGTTAAACTGTACAGAATGGAGTTTGTGATATAATGACATCCTTTTGTGCACTAACCAGATTTTGTTTTCATTCTTTAATAGAAATAAGTCTTTTGTATATTTTTTTTTCTCTGTGTATGGTCACAAATACTTATATAACATGAGAGACATTCATTCTGTGTATTAGGGATAGTTTTGTATACAGAATGTATTTGGGACAAACGGCACCCCATATCCTCTCTAATGCAAGGACTTTCCAGTTTAACTGGCTCACATTATGATCTTCCCTGCTAAATGGCTGTGGTTGCCTTTGGCTGGTACAGAAGCCCAACACATAATAAACAAAATTTCTCTCCTAGTTTTTTAGTTAAGTGTTAGTTCTCCTTTAATCTTAGAGCCTAGATCCCAGATATCACACTTTAAAGTCTTCCATCTGCCAATTATTTTGTCATTAGTACCAATATGTACTAAGACTGCTGGGTCATGCCCAGTCTAACCCAATAATTTGTCTACCCGATCAACCACATGCCAAACTCTGGCACAAGGAAGACAGCAAACTATTTGTTTGTAGTGATCTGGATGACAGATTACCCTATTAGCTTTCCTAATAATTGAATCCCCTACCCACATTCTGCTTAAGCCTGGCTCTGCTCTCCTTCCCACCACTACTAGAGAAACTGGTCTCCTGCCTGTTAGAGAGAACAGCCCCATCTAGAATTGCCAATCCAGAGTTTACACTCCCATCTTCTTCACTCAATCTGGCGACTCTGTTGGGATGTATAAACCCCAGAGCAGCATTCATTTTCCTTTTGCCCATACTAGATTTTTGTCACCCAGCTAACTGCCTCATCTTCCTGTTGCTGTTCTGTCCCCCTTAATCTATCTGATCCAGCAAGGTCCTTCTCAGTAGGGATGTAGCGAACTGCCGTTAATGTGTTCGCGAACGCCGTTCGCGAACACCGGCAAAAAAGCGAACAGTTCGCGAACTTCGAACGCTCGATAAAATCGTTCGATCGAACGATCGAAGGATTTTATTCGTACGATCGAAGGATTTTCGTTCGAATCGAACGATCGAAGCTATTCGATCGAATGATTTTAATTCAATCGAATGCTTATAATCGTTCGAACGAATGGAAATCGTTCGATTTTAGCGATCGAATGGTCGAATGGTCGAATGGTCGAACGAAATTTTACTTCGAATCGAACGCGAACACCAATTGGCGAACGTCGCGCGACGTTCGCGAACATTCGGCGGACGCGAACAGTCGAAGTTCGCCGGCGAACAGTTCGCTACATCCCTACTTCTCAGTGAGCAAGAGACTCCTCTCAAGGTTGTCAGTTGACAACAGTGTTGTAATATGTTGGTCTATTGATCTAACTCAAGCCTCTAAAGTGGTCATTTGCTCACAGCCCCCACAGAGGTAAGCAGTTTGGAACTGCATACATATGGCAAACTGTGCACTGGGTCAGATTTTCAAACTTGCTAGCACTCAGTATCCCAGTTATAGATCAACAAAAAATTAGAGATAAGAACAAACTTTGACCTACTTTGAAACTCCTGTGTTTGTAACTCCACTTACAGAACACTCACTTAAAGAGCCAACACTTAAAAGCAGCTAACCACTAGAGCTAGCTCCACTGCCAAACTTGCCTTAATCTGAGGAAAAACTAGCTGCAAAGTAAAGCAGTTTGTGGCAAACTTGCTGTACGCACAATAGCACACCACATTTTGCTATTTAACAACCAAGACAGAAAAAAAAACCTATAAAAATGTAAACTATAATACTTAAATATACACACCTTACCTTAAAATAAAAGTTAATAACAATACTTATCTTTTTGTGATGATTTGTTTAATTTAGTTGCTTTTACCAGCCAGTAGTCAGTCAGTAAGTTCAGTTTTGGTGGAAAACAGAATGGTCAGAAACAGGCAGGAAGGTCAATACTGGTAGAAGGGAAGGAGAGGAGCACCGGCGGGTGCTTCTTACAGTTTTGAAAGCAAGTGCTGTAAATTATGCAATTCCGACTTATCAAAATACACAGATGCAAGCGCTGAATTCTGTGTTTAAAAAAAAAAAATACAAAATTGTGTCCACAATTGCACAATGGATTTGCATTTGTAAATAAGTAACTCTAATCCTCCTATTTCATTCTTACCCTGATATGTAATAAAAGGCACCATTTGACCAGGAGCAGTAACCTATTGCAACCAATAAGTGGTTTGCTTTTAAATTGGTGACCAGTAAAGACTAATTGGTTATATATTTATTACATAACCCCTAACCATTATTTATTTGCTCCTTTAACACACAGACACAACTTCGACAGTGCTGCTTACACAAACAGTGGGAGATGGATGGCATATGAGTGCTTACTAGTATGTGGCCAGCTTGTACATTATTCAGAATTCTCTAGCCAGCAGCTCAGGCTGATGTAAAGTAGTAGGAAGACTTATAGTTGTTATCTGCTATTAGTAACATTGCTTAGCACTAGTACTCTGTGTATTTGGTTCTAAGGGCCAAAATATTATAATATTACAAAAACTGCACCTGCACACCTGACCTCTTGATGAATCCTAGTACAGTGCTTGGGGTATAAGACGGCACCTCCACCATTAATGTAAGAAAGTAACTCCAGTACATGTAACTGCTCAACGGATTAACCCGTGTTTAATGTCAAGCCAGAAAGGTTACAATGTTTCAGGGATATACCCCTTTGTCAGGTGATCAGTACCACCCACCACCAACCTTAAATGTGTTGCTATCAGACATCCACCCCCATCATTATGTAAATATTACAATATTATAACCCTTAGTGCTTCTGCACTTGCACCTAGCTGTATTCATTTTGAACATCTCTGTTTAGCAGTGGAGAGGTTTCACATCATGCCTAGTACATTTTTCATAAGCACGCTGTTATAACAGATTACATTTGAAGTGCATGATAGAATAATATAGTAGTGTTTCAAGGTCTGTATCTATAATTTTACCCCTGACTTCATATATTTCAGACCTTGTGATAATCCCTTTAGACAAGGAGTACATCCTTGAACGCTGCAGCATGCACATCATGGAGCAGGTTATCTGGTAGCTGTCTAAGCATAGTGATTACATGTCCTTCCCTCACTGTCTTGGAGAACTATAAAAAAAACATTGACAATGTGCTTTTTTATTCAAAGCAAATAATACTCTCAGGCATTCCTTAAGTCTTCTTACTTGCTATGTATAGTTTCTTTTAGGATCTTGCTTGATAACATTCTCAACTGGGAACTGTATTTTTAAAGTAGGCACTATGGAGTCCATTTAAATATTTTGTTAATTTATCTAACTACAGTAAGTGAACAAGAAATGAGAATAGTCATTGTCCAAAAATGGTTAATGATTTAACAGAATCCGGCAGACTTGGGGCCTAATTGAAGATATCACCAACACACTTCCATGTCCTTATATTCTAGACATATACAGTATTTACAGTAAAATATAAGTTTAATCATATTTTAGTCTAAACTAATTTTTAATTTACTGTGCAGTAAAAATGAATCAATGAGTTAAAAATCTGCTGATTTGGGGAACATGGATTTATAGTACGGGTATTGGATTTATTATCCTGAAACCAAATAGCCATAAAAATACAATATACAGGAATAGGAATTGCCAATTAGGTAAACAATTCTTATTTGTTTACTGACTCAACTAAGAGAATTGGAACTTGGTTTTCATTTTGTATTTTTCTGTAACTCCTGCTAATTACTTCTCTTCTTCTGTCTTAATCATTATGTACAATAAGGTTCCCCCACAGTGGTGTAACAGCTGTAATGGCTGACACAGCCATGTGGTGGGGTGGTAGCCATTCGAGTAATGGCGGGCAGTGATATAAAGGCTCCTCTGCACCCATGGGCACAAATGGTATGACCAAATTATGTGCCCTCAGGTGTTTTGACAGTGCACATAATTTCCCATGCACTACTCCTGGTATTGTCTATAAGATGTTATATATATATATATATTTGTTATGCTGTGTAGGAAATGGCGGGATAATACACCACACATTGCCAGGCTTTTCTGTGTAAAATTCTTACATGGTTTTTCTTAGAGTGACTTCCGTTGATGTAAAATAACAGTGCCAAAACTGGCGTTTGCATGGTGTAAAATTACATAAACCATGTGTTATTTTACACAGTTTTTTACATAATTTTTTGGTGAATTTAATTTGACACAGCGTAATATATATGCCTGTCAGTCTTTCAATCACCTTACACAAAGGTTAGACAAATGTAACATTACCCCAAAGACAATTCAATACTCAATAATTGACTGCCACCATATAATCTTAAAACAAAGTGACTGTAACATTGTTAACTCCCTGCTCTCTATAGCACATGCATTATACCAAACACTTTCACTACAGTCAAAGGGGGTTATGTAATAAAAGTCCCTACGTTTTACCAGGAGTAGTAACCAACAGGGATGTAGCGAACCGCCGACTATGTGTTCGCGAACGCCGTTCGCGAACACCGGCAAAAAATGCGAACAGTTTGCGAACTTCGAACATCTGAAAATCGTTCGATTTGAACGATCGAAGGATTTTCGTTAGATCGAATGATCGAAGCCATTCGATCGAATGATTTCATTCAATCCAATGGCTTCGATCGTTCAATTCGAACGAAAATCCTTCGATTTTAGCGGTTGAAGGAATTGAATGGTCGAATGATCGAACGATTTTTGACGCGAACGCCTATTGGCGAACGTCGCTCGACGTTCGCGAACTTGCGGCGGACGCGAACAGTCGAAGTTTGCGCGAACTAGTTCGCCGGCGAACAGTTCGCTACATCCCTAGTAACCAATCAGCAGGAAGCATTTACTGGTCACCTTTTTAAAAGCAAACATCTTATTGGTTGCTATTAGTTACTGCCCCTGGACAAATGTAGTGCATCCTATTACATATGGGTTAAAGGGTTAGTTTAAACTAATTCAACAAGGTCTACAGACTACAGTAGCAAAAAGGATTAATTCACATTTAAATACACTTTCTTCCGACCTACAGTCAACTGGTTAATTAGCATTCATTTGACAACTTTCCCTTTCAGAATACAGAGAATTCAGATACATTAAAACACATACAGGTAGTGGGTTCATTTAAAATAATAGGACAACACTTTTTACATTTAACTTTACAGAAAGGTGAACAGTGAAAAGATGTTACAAAAAGGACATACATAGAATTTACAGCTGCAAACAGTAAATAAAATGAAAAATAATTAATTAGAAGGGGGGGAATGTGATAAAAGTTGCAAAGAGAATAACATAATTTGCATTAATAAGAAAAAAATTAGATTTTGCAATGCATTCTTCCTTACACTGTTATTGCATTGTGAATTTTAATTGTGCACTTTTAAGAAGCACTTGAAGGTGTTGTAGTCTTTTGGAGCAAACATAACTATAAGACTAAGGCCAGCAGGCTGATTTCAACCCACGACTGCTAACCAAATCTTGAAGCCTTGTATTGGCTCCGGGACAAACAGACTCGTGGATCTAGTTGAAGAAACGAAGCATTTCAAGCCAAAAAACGTTGAGCCTGTTTGCACTGAAGCTGACACAAGGCTTCCTGAAGCAAGCAGACAAGAAGATTTGGCTAGCAGTCAGGGGCTGAAATCAGCCTGCAGATCAGACTGATTTCTGCCCCATCTGGTCCTAGCCTTAAATTCCCAATCTCTCTTCCACTGTCAGAAGTGGTCACTGAACATTTTCCAGGGTTGCAAAAGCTATATTAAATTCACACAAAGGAACATTTGTTTGCACTAAAGCAATAGAGGGTACTTAATTCACTATATGATGCCATGGTGTAGAACTATGCATCAAAGTATGTTTATATATATAGGCTCCAGACTATAACAAGTTACTGGAACTTTTGCAAAGTAGCATCAAAATTCCATCACAAATTATTGATGATCCATGTTGTGCAGTCCATTTCGTTTTTCTCATGTTTATCTTATCATGTACAAGCCCAATTCATTCAACTTTCAACAATGTTACCAAACTGTGCTAATATTTGCATAATCAACTTTTTATATTGATTCACTAGAGCAGTGTTCCCCAACCAGTGGCTTGTGAGCAATATGTTGCTCACCAAACCCCTTGGATGCTGCTCCAGGTGGACTCAAAGCAGGTGCTTATTTTGTCATTCCTGGAATGGGGTCAAGTTTTGGTTGCGTAAAAAACAGATGTTCTGCCAAACAGACCTGCTTGTAGGCTACTATTCAGGCCTACCAATAGTCATTCACATCCCATATTTGGCACTACCAGGACTTTTTTGCATGCATGTGTTGCTTTCTAACTTTTATTTACATTTGAATGTTGCCCTCTGGTAAAAAAAGGATCCCAGAGGATCATGTGCAGGTCTAATCCATTTAACTTATCCATTAGAAAAAAATGCAACTAAACCGCACTTATATCAGCTACTCATTCTGTGCAATGCCAATTCATTTAACTTTGTCCATTAAAAAGTTACCAATAATTATTTTTATACAGTTATAATGCTCCAACATATTCAGAAGAGCTGTATAATAAGTGGGTCTATACATTGAATATACAGATTACATACAAAAAAAAACACACACTAATAAATGATACAAGAGATAAAGACTTTCCTGTCCAAAAAAAAGCCATAAAAAAGTGTTTCAATCTCCTAAAACAAATTATCATATGAATCCACTAGGTGTCACTCTTATCATTTGCAAATCCAATTCATTTAACTTCTCTAGAAGCCATGCTACCAAACTGTGCTTATATCTGCAAAAATCATTGAATGTAACAATCATTTGCAGGAAACAAACTTCAAAATACACCAATATTCACCCTTTTTCCATCAATACTGTACAAATTTTACTTGGTAAAATTAATAATTAACACGATACAATTACTTTACAATGTAAATAAAACACAGTGTTAATGTAGCAAAGTTGTGATAAAATTGGATGGCGACTTTTTAACATATAGGGGCAGATTTATCAAGGGTCAAAGTGAAAATTTGAAGTAAAAAAATTAGAATTCAGAGCTATGATTTGTGTACTTTGACTAAGGAACAGTCCAATTTTGATTTGAATTTAAAAAAAAATTGAAAATTCAAATATTGAAATTTATCATCACTATCTCTTTAAAACTTTGATTTCGACCATTCACATCCAAAACCAGATTAATTGCTGTTTTAGCATATGGGGACCTCCTAGAACCTATTTGGAGTCAATTGGTGAACTTTGAAATTTTTTTAACATTTCGAATCAAATACGATCGAATACAATGTTACTTCGATTCAAATTTGAATGAATATGGCCTATTCACCCGCTCAAAAAAAGTTCACATGTTTTAATAATTTTCGGTTGGTTTTTTTTCTATTTGAATTTCTTAGATATGGTAGTTCAAATAAACTACCATTACTTAGAAATTAAACCCTTGATAAATCTACCCCATAATGTTATTCCAGTCAGTAGCCTCAATATATATAGAAGTATGAAGTATAAAAACATCTTCCAATAATTCATAGCTTGCAAGGTATACTAAGTGGCAGATTTATTAAGGGTTGAGTTGTGTTATCCACAAATAATTCAAGTTTACTTTTTTGAAGTAAGTTTTCTGAGGTTATTTTCCAGTCAAAAATCTAGCAATTTTGAAAAAAAACTTGAAGCGTATTAAGTGGTTGGGTTAGTTCAGAGATGTAGGATGGGACAGCGTTATGATTAATTTGAATGCCAGGGTCATTAGTTTGAATTTTATATTGAAAGGTAGTGGAAGCCAGTGCAGGGATTGGCAGAGTGCTATGATACAGGTGTTGCTGAGGTGTATAAGCCTAGTGACAGTGTTCATTATGGACTGGAGAGGTTATAGTCTCTGTCAGGAAGACCAATAAATAGAAAGTTACAGTCTAGACGTGAAAGGATTATAGAGTGAATAAGAATTTTGGTGGCATCTTGGGTGATGAATGATTATAATTTGTGACATGATTTAATAATGACTGTATATGGGGAGTAAAGGACAGCAGGGCAGAATCTAGGATAACCGCAAGGTACCGGACCTGGGGAGATGGGTTGATAGTGGGATTGTTAACTACAATAGATACTTCTGGGATATTACGGGTGTTAGTTGGAGGAAAGTGAAGCAGTTCAATTTTAAAGAGGTTTCATTTAAGGTAGCATTGTATCATCCAAGTAAAGATAGCAGACAGGCAGGAGGAGACAGAGTTTAGAGCTCTGGGTTGAGATCAGGAGAGGAGAGATAGATCTAAGTATCGTCAGCATAGAGTTGGTATTGGAAACCATACAAATTGATTAGTTTGCACAGGGAAAAAGTATAGAGAGAAAATAATTAGGGGCCCAGGATAGAGCCTTGAGGAATCCCAACAGAAAGAGGTAGGGGATAAGATGAAACTACATTGTAGGGGACACTGAAGGAATGATTAGTGAGGTAAGAAGAGAACCCGAACAGGGTCTGTGTCACAAAGGCCAAGCAAACAGAGGGATTGGAGGAGGAGAGGATGAACCCACAGTTTCCAATACAGCCAAGAGCTCAAGAAGTATTAGTAGTGACAAGTGGTCATTGGCTTTTGCTGTTAAAAGGTCATTAGTCAGTTGAGTTAGGGCAGTTTCAGTGGAGTGTTGTTGCCTAAAACCAGATTGTAGGGGGTCCGGTAGGTTATTATCAGAGAGGAATGGCATTAGTCAGTTATAAACTAGGCGCTCAAGTTGTTTAGAGATGAAAGGTAGCAGAGAGATAGGTCGGAGATTATCAAGATTGGTGGACTCAAGAGAGGTTTTTTTTTCAGAATGGGGGTGACAAGAGGATGTTTTAGTTGAGAAGGAAAGATTCCAGTTGAGAACGAGAGATTAAATATATGAGTTAAGGCATTGATCAGAGAGGGATTGGCAATGTGGAGAACTTTGGAAGGAATGGGATCAAATGGGCAGGTAGTAAGGTGAGAAGAAGCCAAATGTTTTGAGACTTCTTCATCAGTCACAGGGAAGAATGAGCACAGGAGAGACTGGGGAGTGTGGAGGGAGGGTGGTGAATGTCTAGTGGGGTGTAATAGTGTAATGTCAGTTCTGTCAATTTTGGAGTGCTTGGCAATATCTTGAGCTGAGATAGATGTGCATGGAGGGAGTGAAGAAGAGGAAAGAAGAGTGTTAAAGGTAGAGAAAAGTTAATGAAAAGTTAAGAAAGGGAGTTAATGAGTGTTGTAAAGTATGTTTGTTTAGGAAAGGCAGGCCAGATTTGTAGCTCTAGAAGCGAAAGCGGGATTTGCACCAGCGACGTTCAAGTGCATAATTTACCTTGTGCCAGATATCTTGACCATTATCTATCAGTATATGAGACTTGCTTGACTGGGGTATTCTCTTTGCTTATCCAAAGGGGAGAGTATAGTGAATTTTCTGTCAATAATTTTTACAAGGTGCATCACTGCATTTGTGAGTTTATTTTGTTATATTCTATGAGGGTAGATAGTACTGCTGCCCGATAGTAGGGGATTATTTACTAATGTATTTTGAGAACAAATCATGTATTTTTATCTTTTGAGATAATTTTGTGATTTATTAAAGGTTTCCAATTTATTCGCATTTATTTCGCGAAAATTTAGTGTTTTTTATCGGTTTCCCAGAAAATGTGTTTTTCAGCAGTTGATTTAGAAAAGATTGTCTATTCTTAAAATAGATGGGAATTTCTAATTTCCAATTCTGATTTTTTATATAATGCATCATTTTGTGAGTTGCATGGTAACATGCATTTAGCATATGAGTAACTTAAAACAAATAGAGTACAAAGAGAATAGAGAAGGGAAGACAGTGGGGATGGGGGGAAGAGAAGAGGGGTGAATGGACGCCTTCTCCATTCGTCGTCTTCTCAGGGCTAATCGCCATGCACAGGGTTTAAGCGTTGGAGGAGGAGGAGAAGGTGAGTTCCTTTTTATCTTTGTTTATGGACTTTCATGTGAGATCTCCCCTGAGGGAAGCCTCTGCCCACCATTTAGTATATCGGATGGGTGCTAGTAGTTTGTGGTATTTTTGTCCCTCAAGTGTGCCTAAATATTTGCTCCAAATATCCAATAAAAAAATTGACTTGCCGAGGACCATTGAGTTCTATTGGGGAATTAAATTCACAAGGGGTAGTATCGCCCTGATGTCAGACGGCACTTTTAAAGGGAAAGTGGTGCCCAGATGTCGGACAGCACTTTTTAAAGGGGAACTGGCGCTCAGATGTGGGACGGCACTTTTTAAAGAGGAAGTGGTGTTCAGATGTCGGACAGCACTTTTAAAAGTGGTAGTGCCGTCTAGATGTCAGACAGCACTTTTTAAAGGGGAAGTGGCACTCAGATGTCGGACGGCACTTTTTTAAAGGAGAAGTGGTGCTCAGATGTCGGACAGCACTTTTTAAAGGTGAAGTGGTGCCCAGATGTCAGATGGCACTTTTTAAAGGGGAGGTGGTGCTCAGATCATAAATGCCTAAAAACTTTACAATCATTTAGCATCATGACTAGTTCAGATTCCACCAAAAAAACTATTTAAGATGTTACCGACAAAAAGGCCACTGAAAGTTTGTCCTTGAGCTAAGCACTGCAAACAATGGTGGTGATTGGGCAAGATCTAAAACCAAGACAAATTGGGAAACCATGGAATATCCAGGGATCAATCCCAATGAACAGTTTCCCATTGTGCCTTTTTTTAGTTTCAGTCTTGCACCACCAATTTAAGTGGGAAGATGAGCAGCAAGAGGAGCAATTTTTCTTGCTTAAACTTCTTGCTTTGTATTATTAACTCTACCTACTGTACCTACCTGCATACTTAGCTGTGTCTGTGCTGCAATAAAACATTTTAATTTGAAGTAGGGAACAAGGAGGACTGTAAACACTATAACCAGTGGTCCTTGTGACAGATGGGTTTTCAGGATAAGGTGTCTTTTCATAATTTGGATGTGAAGTCTACTAAAAATACATCTTTGAGTTAACTTTTAGTATGATGTAGAGAGTGATATTCTGAGAAAATTTGCAGTTGGTTTTCATGTTCTATTCTTTGTGGTTTTGGAGTTATTTAGCTTTTTATTCAGCAGCTCTCCAGTCCAAACTACCCAAGCAACCATGCATTGCTTTGATTGCTCAAATTGCTTTGAGACAGTAATATAAATTCGAAAGGGATTCAATAGAAAGAGGAGTAATAAAAATAGCAATAACAATACATTTGTAGCCTTCCAGAGCATTTGTTTTTGTATGGGGTCAGTGACCCCCATTTGAAAGCTGGAAACAGTCAAAAGGAGGAAGCAAATAATTAAAAAACTGTAGCAAATAAATGATGAGGACCAGTTGAAAAGTTTCTCAGAATTGCCCATTCTATAACATATTTAGGGGCAGATTTATTAAGCTCGAGTGAATAACAAGAATGCAAAAATATTAGAATCTCAAAGTATTTTTTTGGGTACTTCGACCATCGAATTGGTCAAATTCGGTCGAATTAGATCGAATTGAATGATTTGAAGTAAAAATCTTCGACTATTCGATAATTGAAGTACTGTCTCTTTAAAAAAAACTTTGACTTCATACTTCGCCACATCAAAGCTACCAAAGTGCAATGTTAGCCTATGGGGACCTTCCAGAGCACTTTTCTAAGTTTTTTTTGATCAAATAAAAACCAATCGATCGATCGCTTAAAATCAACCTTTTGCGCTAGAACCCTTCTAATTTGATATTCGAATTCAAAGGATTTTACTTTGAGGGTAGAATTTGAGGGTTTTTTAACCTCGAAATTCGACCCTTGATAAATCTGCCCCTAAAAGTTAACTGGAAAGTGAACCACCCCTTTAAAACATGAATTCAATCCAATATGATTGGTTTGCTTCTAATTTGGATTAATTATATAACTTAGCTGGGTTCAAGTATAAGCTACTGTTTTATTATTACAGAGAAAAAGAAAAGAATTTAAAAAAGGTAAATGTTCAAATTTCCTGGGCAATGCTCAGTACATTAGCTAGTTAATGAATAAATTTAAATACCAAATTAAAGATTTCCACTTAAATTTATATATGAGCATGCCACTTGAATGTTCTCCTCTCTTTTCTCACTTTTATGAAATGTAATTACACAAACAAACAAACAAAATAAAACAAATTCCATGCTCCCTAAATTTTTTGGTGTGTCTGGCCACGAAATTACGGTAACTCCTTGAGAGCACTTTTTGTGTTAAAGGCACAAAGAACATGAAAGCCAAGAACTATGGGACTGTGGAACATGTCTGTAAGTTAATATATATTTAATAAAAATAATGTATAATGAAAATATATATATTTATTTATGTACTGATGCTTCAAAGTGGTAGGGACACTTCCTAACATGCAGAACTATCTATAGAGGTTCCATAGGGTTCAAATACCCTTTTATTATATAAAGAAAGGTATTTTATTAGTTTCCTGGTGGAAACCCATATCATTCCAGACTTGAATCCTTCTAGAAACAGTTTGTCCCAAGCCCTGGTTACCTATTATTCCTGGATCCAGGAGTTAGAGTTAGCATGTTAATCAACTTATATACCCCCGGTTATGGACTGGAAAAGGTGAGGTCCGTTAACAGCTGATTGAACTATGAGCCGCTCACTTCTGGTATAATAACCAGTCCTCACTCAGATGATTTCAGCAAAAAAGTGAATAGGTTATGTAAAAGTGTTCATATGAGCTCAGTAAAGAATAGATCATAGCTCTTTATCAGCTACCTCATTATATAAGCTGGGTATATGGATTTTACATCTACTGCTGCAGTTTTTAGTGTCCACTTGCAAGCAGCAGGGTGTATGATCAGCTAGTACAGAGATCAGGCAAAATAAGTTTCCTGGATTTGTGCTCCTTGGATGCATAACAAGTAGTGATGAGCACATCTGTCCAATTTCGCTTCATCAAAAAATGCGTGAAATGGCGTAAAAATATGCGAAATGTCGATAAATTTGAGGAATGCATTGAAGCCAATAGGCATTTTTACATGTGACTTTTTTTACGCGCACTACAATTTTAGTCAATTAAAGTCAATGGGACGTTTTTTCTTATGGGCTTTTTTTCTCTGCAAATTTTTTCCTCAGTTTCGCAAAAAAAATCTCACATCCATGGCTGGCTCATCACTAATCACAAGAATATTCAGGATCTTCCATCAGCTGCACCCCTCCTCTGGAACGCTCTCCCACGGTCTGTCCGACTTTCTCCCAACCTTTCTACTTTCAAAAAATCTCTGAAAACGCACTTCTTTCGAGAAGCCTACCCTCACTCTGCTTAACTACCAAACGCAACTCCACATACAGTACCACATTTCTCACCCACTTACTTCGATCTTGCCCACTCCCACACCTTGTATATTACTCCCTCCCCTTTAGACTGTATGCCTATGCATAGGGCCTTCCTCACCTTTTTGTACCTGTATTGATTGTGACGTTTGTTATTCTATATATGTAATTCGTGTGATGTAGTTGTATAATCACATTTACTTTACAGTGCTGCGCAATATGTTGGCGCTATATAAATACATGTTAATAATAATAATAATAAAATCAGAAGCATGGGGCTGTTTTGAGTGAGTGCTGTCTAACTTTGAGGAAAGCTCATTACTTTTCTGCTTTAATTAGCAAGTAGTACATTGGATAGCAGAGGTAGCACATTGGATAGCAGAGGGGGTTGCTCTTTGTTTGGGTTTCCCATCTATGAAACGACCTATGGGTTAAAGAGTACGTATGTAAAGTGCATCTGAGTTTAGTCTGGGGAGGGGATTTTGCAAAAGCAGAGTAAATGGATACTGGAGTTAAATTCACATTATGGCTGATGTTCTGCCACTCCTAACTTGTACTCCCGCACCTCATGATTACAGAGGTGCCAAACTCACAAGAGAAGATCTAGAACAGCAATTTAATGCCAAAGATTACAAATATTCAGTATTCATGAAATGGATAATATAATGCTATTTATTATGTCCAAGTTCAGCTTTTTCCACTTTTGTGATTAAAAGATGCTCTGTTGAAACATCTGACTTTTTTAAATACAACATTCTATTTACTGTATGACCCTTTACCCCACACATGTACATCTACAGAGTCCCCAGTACACAATACACAACTGTTTTTTTTTTAAAGTTCCAAACTTTTATAAGAGTTGCAACATGTAATAGCAACAAGTGCTTCATTAAAAATTGATGCTTACCTAAACGTTTTTTTAACCCAAAAAACTATGGGTTTCACCTCCTTATTTAATTTCTTTTTAGGCAGCCTTCTATACACTGCCTAAAACAAAATGAATATTGTGGTAACATGTACATTCAATTAAAAAGACATAATTGAAGTTTAAATGAAGTGCTTGAATTAGGTGCCTGCAATGTACACATTCTCTCATCTCCTGCTGCTTTGCATACTAAGAGATACTGTAATACTGTGTAATGTGTTTGCAAATTGCTTTTATAGGTTATTTTTCAGGAAGATTTGTGCCCTTTCAATTAAATACCCAAACAGTGCATTGCACTTACATTTATTGTACTGACTGTGATTTGAAGTTGTCTCCACTGACAAGAGTGAGCCCAATAGATTACATTATGCTTATTTCAATAAACTTTTCTTTTTTGCAAATATCTACCCAAATGAAGCATGCAACCCAGAATCACCTATTAAATGCTCATGTTAAAGGGGACTCTGCTTTTTATGTTATGGAAAATACATTCTCTTTTGTATAAGTTTGGGATTTGGCAGAGAAGGAGCAATTTTATCAGCTTATTTATTTTTATAGTGCACAACTGTTTTATGTTGTTTTTTACATTGACTCCTTTTATTTGTACATTTGTTAAAGGATACTTGCTAAGTTTGGTTATTGCTAATGTTTATTGCCACTTCTACATTTATTTGTTGTAATCATGAGTTTAATGTATTTTATAGTGAGAATTTCAGTATTCTGCAGTCTCATGCACTTTGTTGTTTACTGTAAGTGACACTGTCATGCTGCGCAATGTGTCATTACTTTGTTTTTATAGGCCACTTTTCTTCAAGATTTGTACTGCATTTTAAAGGAATAATGATGCCTTTATTTGTAATTTCAACAATCACAGAAATGCATTAAAGCTCTGCTGTCTTTTACTTGTCTTTCTAAGCCAGTGCTATGTTTGCAACGGTAAGAGGAGTCACTTTCTGCAAAACAGTGACCACTTCATTGCACCTTGGGCAATTTCCTAGCCGTTTATATTCTGATCAGGTACAGCATTTTCCAGTTACTCCACCATTTCAGTTAGTCTTAAAAGCATCGTTGTGGGTGTTTAAAGGAGGTGAACACACACAAATTGTCTACTGTTGTTTTCACAACTGCATCTAAGACTTCAATGAAACACCATTCTAGCATCTAATGGACTGTGGTACTGGAGGTGGGCATCCCCTTTAAAAGCCACACTGTATTTTCAGAACCTAGTATAATTAAGTCAAAAGCAACTGGACATTGAGTTTTTTTTCCCTTGAAAACATTCCCCCACTCATTTGAATGACTTCTTCTGTCCAACTGAAGTGGTAGCGAATTCCCTGGTATTTAAACCCTTAAGCAGGCCTGGAAAAGTCCGGGCCTAGGGCGGCAGAATATTAGGAGTGGCATGCCGCTTACTGGGGAGCCTAGCCAGCGCTCTGGTGCAGGTGCGCATGTGCACTCACACTGGAATGGGGCATGCTGGATGGTGCAAGGACTGTGCGGCCGGGCACCAGGACCGTGCAGCTTTGGGGCGCCGCCCACTAAATCCGGAGCTGCCCTTAAGGGTAGTAAAGTCACAGATATCCAATCACAATGGTTCCATTGAACTTCAGAAAGGTGTTGACTGACCTACAATGCTGCTTTTGTATGATAACCCGGCAGCTTCACAACAATTCAGACATCCAGTCATGTACATTGAAAGATTAACAACTGCCTCAATGAAAAGCATGGTTCCATTGTGACTGGATCCCTACCATTTCAGTTAAATTGAAGAAACCACTCAGATGAGTGGTAAAAGGTTTTCAAGGAAAAAAACTCTAAATGTCCAGTTGCGTTTAGATACTGTATATCATTACCTGGATTAATGAAAATCTATATAGACACTGTGATTTCATTTTACACCACTGTTTACAAGTATGCCTCTATGTAATCCTCCAAAATAGGATCAGTCCCTGGATCAGCTTGTATGAAGAGCTATTTTCAATAACCCTGTATTTCCTCACTAGCTCAAAAGTCATCTTTAACCATTCTTAAAGCTATCCAATTTATCTGCAAGCACGACTGACTCAGGGAGAGAATTCCACAACCTCACAGCTCTCACTGTAAAAACCCTTTGCGAATATTAAGATTGAACCACTTCCTACTTATTGTAAGATTGACTTGTGTCTGCTAAAAGGACCTGCTGGTAAATACAGTTTATTATTTGGTCCCCTTATATATTTATATCTTTCTTAATATTTGAGACTTTCCATAACCTTTACCAGTCTAGTTGACCTTCTTTCTATAACGTATATACTCGAGTATAAGCCGACCCGAGTATAAGCCGAGGTACCTAATTTTACCTATGAAAACTGGGAAAAGTTATTCACTCAAGTATAAGCCTAGACACAACTACAGCCCTGTCTCCCAGCAGCACACATTCCTCCAAAGCGACCCCCCCAGTGATCAACCGGACTTCTTTGCAAAGTTGATGGTGACAGAGAATTACAAAACGGATTAGTGTGCATTGTCCCACTGTCCCACTACCATGTGTAGAGGGTGCTGTGTGATATTGGCATCACTGTTAATCTTTCGTATAACCAACAGAGGGCGCTGTGTGATATTGCAGTCACTGTTATTCTTTCATATAACCAACAGATGGAGCTGTGTGATATTGCAGTCACTGTTATTCTTTCATACAACCAACAACAGAAGGTGCACTGTTATTCTTTCATATAACCAACAGAGGGTGCTGTGTGATATTACAGTCACTGTTATTCTTTCATATAACCAACAGATAGCACTGTGTGATATTGCAGTAACTGTTATTCTTTCTTATAACCAACATAGGGTGCACTGTTATTCTTTCATATAACCAACAGAGGGTGCTGTGTGATATTGCAGTCACTGTTATTCTTTCATATAACCAACAGAGGGCGCACTGTTATTCTTTCATAGAAAGTGATAGGGCGCTGTGTGATATTGCAGTCTCTCCCCAAGTGAACTGTTGGTATAAGAATGATTAAAAGTGACTGCAATCCCAGCTACTGCCCGCTGACTCGAGTATAAGCCGAGGTAGATTTTTCAGCACATTTTGGATGCTGAAAAACTCGGCTTATACTCGAGTATATACGGTAAATAATATTTCAGTTTGAGCACTGGAGAGCAAAACTGAACTATATATTCTTCAAGGGGCCTTACCAGCACTCTGTAAAGTGGAAGAATGACCCTCTCTTCCATGGAATCTATGTCTCTTTTATGATATAACTGTTATCTGGGCTCCACAGTCAGCCTTCCACTGCAGCAGTAAAGACTGCTGCTAATTAGTGATTGGTGAATTTGGGGCGTTAAGCTTTGGTGGAAAATTAGCGAAATTCGCGAAACGGCAGAAATTCTCGAAATGGCAACAGCGTCTCGATTTTGATGCCAACGTCCATTTTTTTGATGCCAGCGCAAATTCGCTGGCAAAAATGCGCCGGCGTCCAAAAAACAGAGACAGGGTCCATTTTTTCTTGACACCGGCGAATTTTCGCTGGTAAATTTTTGCAGTGCTTTTGCGATTTTATTCGCCAGTGGCGAATCGCAGGAATTTTGCCACAAATTCGTGTCTGGCGAATAAATTCGCCCATCACTACTGCTAATCATGTGCCAGGTATACTTTCACTATTATGGTCAATCCAGATGAGGACTTAATAGATGAGATTTATCTCCCAGATAAGCCACAGAAAATTAAGGCTAAGGTAAAAAAAAAAAAAAGGCTCTGCTTAACATAGAGATTATTCTCCATCACCGACACCAAACTATAATAGCGTTGAATTCAACAGGCACATTACTACCTCAGCAATTGTACATGCTCCTCAGGACTCACAGTCCCCTCAGCCACCTGCAGACACGTATCCAGTACCACCATCTACTGATATATCACAACTGATGTCATGGATCCAATCCACCATCCATACTTCTGTTAGACAAGCAGTCTCTTCTCCATCAGTGCTAGAATCAGGCAAAAGGAAGCAGAAATGCGCACCCTCCCCTACATCACACCAAGATTCTGACTCCTATCATTCTTCAGAAGAACTAAGGGCCATAGATTGTGAGTATGATTTCTCATCAGACGACCAATCCAATGGTTCTGATGACCATTCTAGGCAGCCAGAGGAATATCCTCAAAGATATATTTGCTAATTTAGATATCAAACAATAGCAGATATCTATATCGAAGGCAGATAAAGTGTTAGGCAACACATCCAAGAAACCAAGAACTAAAATTTTCTTTTCTGAAATGCAGAGTCTTTGTTGCCACAGTGTAGTTTTGCTGTTTTCGACAAACTTGAAATTCAGATAAAATTATGTACCTAGTACCCAGTGGTTCTACTATGGCACATAGTTGGTATGTTAGAGATCACTAGATCCAGTTTGATAATTATTTCTGATTAGGTCCTTAAAGGAGAAGGAAACCCTTTTTTCAAAAAAACCTGTACACCCCACCCCAGGTAGACCCCCCTCCCCCCAGGCTAACTATCCCCCTGGGGAAATGCCCCATACTCCATACTTACCTCTCGGCACAGATTCTTCCAGCGGAGGTCCACAAATCCATCTTCCGCGTCCTCTGTAAGATGACTGGGAGATCGGCAATTTCCGTGTAATTCCACGGATGCACAGTTGTCGCCAACCGGCAAACTCCGCATGCGCAGAAATACCAATCTCCCAGTCAGCTCACAGAGGAAGAATCTGTGCCGAAGGGTGAGTATGGATTATGGGGCATTTCCCCGGGGGGGTAGTTAGCCTGGGGGGAGGAGACTGGGGAGGTAAGGGTTTTTTGCAAAAGGGTTCCCTTCTCCTTTAAGAACATGCAGCTAGTTTATAAACTTGTTCCCATTAAATTTCCTGGCAGTACTGTTGCTCTATTCAATATCTGAGTAATTAAAATCCCCCATTAACATTATTTGCCTCGAACTAGCAGCCTTTTATATTTGCATCAGGATCTCATATCTGTATTGCAATAAAATATTCTAGAAAATAAGCAATAAAAGTTTTAAATGTGAAATCATATTTTTTATAAAGACTTTCCGTTGCTGCTTTGACCAGACTCTTCAGGGATCACTCCACTGCTTCTGTGCTCAGGTTAGAAATTTGCCCTGGGCTTAGAGCAAAAGCTTTTATACCCACTGTCCTCAGAGATTTTGCTGTCAGATTTTTGATGACTACAAACCTTATCAGTTTTTGCTGTATCTGGTGCAGGGAGAAGAGCATGTACTGAAATATTTTATCATTATTTCAGCAAAACATTATGAAATTGTTGTGCCTAGTGTCAACCCAGTTTGTGAAAGTGTGACTGCAAACTACATGTCCACATGCATTTTTTAGTCTGGCTTCTTAATGGATTTTAATTATATGGAAAACTCATTGATTTCTGTAGGGACTGAGAGCCTGTAAAGCATTTACAAAGGCATAAAAGGTGCTAGAAGCAAAACGCTGACATTTCCTTGAAATTGTGCATTTTTATTAAGATAAATTGACTTTGGGTATGCATAATGACATCTATGTGGATTTTTTTGACAGTGCTGTGGACGTATCTTAATCTTAGGCAAATTATTGGAAAACGCTACGGGGATAACAAAATATTACTCTAATGCAGATCTTAACGTCAGTATTTATTTTAACCTAGTTCTCACCACTTTCAGTTAACAAAGCTCACATGGAAGGGTGCTCTTGAAATTAGAGCATCTATTAGCAAGCAATATAGAACTCATTAAGAGGCAAAATTCAGTAAGTTCATCATTACATATCTAAAATCCTCTGAAAAAATGTATGTTTCTTTTGTGAAATTCAATTGTCACTGCTCTCCTTTATCAATTCTATATTATCTTCATACCAAATTGCCCTACCACATTGCGTGTACAGTAGCCTTATATAGTAACTGACAGTTTTTTATTTGATACTAATTCAAAATGATCCTGCTTTGCTGTGTCCAGACATAATTAGGCTATAATTGAGGCTAACTATCCCTGTACAAAAGTTTTGATGTAACTATATATCTTTAAGTTATTGGGGCCCCAGAGTGGCTGTTGTAAAATGCCATAGACACTCAATATTTATTGGGCTGGTGGGATGTTCTTTGGGTCTCTGTGTACTCAAAATGCCAGAGCTTATTTTGAATCTTCATATGATAGTGGCACCTGTATAAATCAGCATTCTTGACAGCATGTCATGACACAGTAAAACCTGTAATTTATGACACAATGGTCACATAATTTCATGACACAGTGGAGCTCATTTACAATAACTAGGCAAATTTGCCCATGGGAAGTCACCCATCGCAACCAATCAGTGATTGCATTTTTTTTGGCCAGCTGCAGCTGCAACAATTTGATTGCTTGTCATAGGTTACTATCCATGTGCAAATTTGTACATTGATTATAAATGAGCCCAAGTGTTCCTCCAGTATTTCATCACCTGCTTCAACATACACTCTCACCAGCATCTCAGCGAATTGAGCATTGTGCACACTAACTTCTTTTGTGAACCATACTTTTCCGCATTTCAGCCAGCTGCTTGCCCTCTCAAGATCCATCTCTATCATTGGGCAGAGTAGATTATGTGAGTATAGTATATGATCAAAATTTTAAATTCCTGCATTGATCACAAACTCTCTTCTGTTCACACTGGGGAATACTCTGGGAGTTTAAAACTGATAGCCCATGGTACTAAGGCTTTTCATTCCTCAATTTTGCAAGAAATACAACCTACTGCATCTTACTTAATTCCACCTCTTGATATCCTGTCATAAAATGAACATCTTTTTGGATTGATAGCTGTAGTGTAACTGTTGTTATAGCCCAAATCACATAATACATAACTACCCTAACAATTTCTTTGTAATTAACACCTGCACTATGACAGGGGGTAGTTACATAGTTCGATATATATGCAGGGGGTGTAAGGAGAAGTTAAGGTTTTGCCATGTATATGAGTAAGACACATAACAGCTGAATAAGGTGGTGCTGCCTAGCAGAACAAACATTGCAACCTTCCATAACTCTGTCGCCACCACCTGTTGCAGTCGAAAAGCAGTCTTCATTTAATAGCAGGTATATATAGGATACAATTTCAAAAGAGCCAAAATACAGTGTTATTATAATATTGTCCCTATATAATGAAAAAGTGTCTTCACGTCTAAAAAAAAATTGCATTACTGGCTTATAAAAGCAAGTTATTTTTCACCGAATAACATATTTTAGTAAATATGTGAAACAACATATAAAGGATAAAAATATACATTAAAAGGTCCTTTCCAGTTGCTCACTTTTCAGAAACGACTATATGTGAGCAGCCAGCAATCATAAAAATACAAATTATCAAGCAAGCCTTAAATTACATGTACAGTAAATTATGCAGCATGAGGTCAAGTTTTAAATGTCAAAGAGTAATTTATGAATCATGCATTTGTCCACCATTGCCAGTCTATCAGCATAACTAATCTTTTAGTGGTACTTATAAAAATGTATATCCTATTTCCTTGCATTTTAACCCCTTAATAACAAATGCCAATGCAGGATATCTATTGTATTTTGTCTGAAAAATGAAAACACTGATTGGTCAGACAAGATGGGACACCCCACAGTTAAAAAAAAATACAGATTGTTTTGGACTCTAATAAATTAAACAGAGTAAATTTAAAGACAAATTTTTTATCTACTCTACTATTTTGTTTCAAGGTACCACCAATTAAATAGTGTAATTACTATTTCAATGGTTATCCTCTGAAACACCGTAATGTGAATATACTTTACTCTAGCCTAGTGAGTACTAGCTCTATGGTATTTCCACAGCACCTTTTTACAAACTTTTACTGCTTTTGGAAGCACACCTGCAGGATGGTAGTATTGTGACATTAAGGGGCCTATGTATGAAGCCTTGATTTTTTTCTGGTTGTGCTTTTTATGGGGAAAACTCCAATTTTTAGAGATTTATTATACCCCAAAACTTAACTAAATATCCGAATCCGGAAATACTCAAGCTAAAGCCTGTTGAGGTCATGTAGAAGTCAATGGCAGATGTTCATTTTACAATTTGAAGTTGTTTCTTGATAACATGATCAGCTCTGGTTTTCATATGATAAAAAAGAGTGAGTTTTTGGGCAACAAATTAAAAAAATTTTATGATTCAGGCATCTAATTTGAAAAAGCCGTATGATTCGAGTTGTTGCACTATTTTGTCGAGATGATTTTCAAGATGATTTTTTTGATAAATGAGTTAAATTCATGGATGAAATTTATGTTGACTTTGTTTTAATAAAAAAATGGATAAATTTGAGTGTTAGGAAATACCCCCTAACAGTGAACTAATCGAATATCCCCTACTGAAATTGTTACTGTTATCTGCATATCCAGATAAGGCGTCTTTCCATAATTTGGATCTCCATACCATTAGTCTCCTAAACATAATTTAATATTAAATAAATCCAATAGGATTGCTTCTTACCAATATGGTTCATGTAGCTTAATTAAGATTAGTGATGGGCAAATTTGGGCCATTTTGCTTTGAAGAAAAATTTGCGAACTTCCTGCGAAATTCATGAATTGGCGAAAAATTTACGAAATGCCGCCGGAATCTTGTTTTTGATGTATTGGCTGTTCACTGGGGGCGAATCATGGGAATTTGCAGCAAATTTGCGTCTGGCGAATAAATTCACCCATCACTAGTTAAGATCAAGGTACTGTTTTATTTTTACAGAGACAAAGGAAGCTATTTTTTTTTTTAAATTAGAATTGTTTGCTTAAATCGGACTCTATGGGTGAAGTCTTTTTGGTAATTCTGGATAAGCGATCATATAACTATATATGAATAGTCTTCAATTCAGAATCCGTGTGCCTTAATGCCCTGAGACTAACCTAAATAATCATTAAGGAAGGAGCACATTCCTGGAAAATGATCATATTCTTTCTTTTATTTGTCAGCTGTCAAATAGTTGGTCATCCCAAAAGGTCAACTATCTAATTCATCTCACAGAAACAGAAAATTTATAATTAAATCCTGATTAAATTCCGTTGGTAATCATATCTGCAAATGCCTTTTTTAAAACTTTGGTTTACTGGGGCACTGCTCCAAGCAGATTCCCAAACATGATGGATGACTGTTGCCAACATTTAAAAGGGCACACAAATAAGAGTTCAGGTGAATCTTGTAGATGTTATCTGAAAAAGTTTGAAGATTCAATTTATTGAATTCATAGAAAAAGTCTTACTGGGTATACAGTACATCTACAGAAATTCCAAACAATCACAAAGGCAATTAATGAAATCCTTACTTCCACACATTTAGCGATTGGAAAACACCCAAAACCACTATTGGCTCATCAGTTGTAGCCTTGCCTGGACATGCACTGCCCCTGTAGGAGGCTGGCTTCAACCTCTTTCAGCATCTCTCATTGTCCTCCTGTTGATAGTATTCCCACTACATTACAATAAATTAAAAGGATGCATGGCATAGCAGTCAAGGGGTATCACATTAATGATGCTATCCATAACACAATTTTGCATGAAAATTTAAGGATATACAGGTCGTTGCTTTAAATCAGTAGAAATGTTAATTAATAACATTTCTTGTTGTATAACTAGACTTTGATAATGTGTATTTTTAGACCAAATCTCTCTTTGAGTTGAGTTCAAAGCTGTTTCTGATTTTGGCATGCTACAAGTTAAGTGACTCATCCCATTAGCTTAGATATTTCAAAGAAGCCTTCTCTATTGCATCCCTAGAACAAAACATTTTCAAAAGAAATTCCTAGATGACCCATGAAATAATAAGATATTCATATAATTTTTTTCCAGAGAATGTCTACTATACAGCAGGAAATACAAGAGCAATTTAAATATAAATGGTAATATTTTTACGTAAAATGAAATGACCTTCAGTTACATTTGTTGAGGGATAAATACGTTAAGCATATGCAATAGAGTGGTACTTCAAAAGATAATATAGGACTTTTATTGATGGGCTGGCATTCTTTGCTGCTATATTCCCATTCCCCACCTCCACACACACACAAATTCCTCAGAGACTTATGGAATCTGACATCCTATAAAAGACTAAATATAAAAAAAATATCTCTTGCAGAAATGCCAGAATGGATATTTTCTGCATCAGACAAGCATGAAATTACTCTGTCCTAATTTATGCACTTTAACTACTCCCAATTTGCTGACAGAGGCACGATTCATATGGAATATGTGTAAATATTTTGTAATTTCCATGTTTTGATGCGCTCATGTCTTGTTCATGACAGTTCAGAGTTGTTAACAGAAACAGAGCTTTTATAAAGCACTTAGTACTCATTTATAACCCACATTTGTAACTATAGCAAAGGAAGGTCATTGTTCAAAAGGTATAAAAATTTTAAGGGAAAGTGTTAAGGAGCAAATGTAGCACACTCTTGGGTGTGACTTGCTGCCAATGTTCACAGGGCCCTTAGCCTAATGGAAAACTCCCCTTGATGTGCAATATTAACATAGCACTTCTCACTCAGATGGATCCCCGTCTGATTGCTGACACAGGTCAGTCAACTTGGCAATAACAAATGCTTCTTCAAAAAAAATAACTTCTTTATTGGTGAGACAGATACTCACTGGAAATTGTACAGTAGTGGAGTAGGCACATTACAAAGGACCCACATTTAAAGGGGAAAGGAGCCAATGAGCATTAAGAATACTCAGGCCTGACACCTGAAGTAACATACAAAATCATTAGTGGTAGCATTGAGAAAATGCAACAGACGGAATTGGATTTGGAGACAGAGGAAGGATCTTTATTTTTTGTAATTTAAATCACACATATGAAATAATCACAAAAGTTGCACATTCTCTCAATAACATTGTATATATGACCTTAAATATACTGTCCTGCTTCTTGTAATCCCTTGCTCAGTGACATAAGGTCACAAATACAGGCTAGCCTATGTATCCTTTCGGTAACCTTATGTATCCAGATTCAGTGCGCTGTCCATGATATAGTATCTGTATACCATGCAACAACAAGTTTTGAACTAGTTTAGGGGGAAAGAGAAGAGGGAGATGGGAGGAAGATACCAGGCTTAAATGTTACACTCTAAAAATGTATTGAGTAATAAGAGAGGATAAATACTTTAATATTACAGTTAGATTTAAGCAGCTGAATATTCCCTGGAAACATAATCACAGACGAATATTAGCAAATAAACGTTTGGTCAGAAAAGTTTTCCCTAACATGGTCTGGCAGAGATCAATCACTTCATCTCAATGTATAGCCTTTTCCATATATTGAGTTCATAGAGAATTCTTGGGTGGATATAGGGCTTTATAACGGCTCTTTTTAAATCAGACATATGGTATCCCCTTGTAAGGAGCCTATCCCTAAGTTTGCAGGATTTATTTACAAAATCTTAAAATCTGAACAAAGTCTTCTTATTCTCAGAATAGGAATGTTACATATTAAGTGTGGAGGATGGGAGGAGGATGCCTTAGAATAGTATTAGCTGTGCATTTTTTTACTACAGTGATGTTACTACAGACTGTTGTGTGTTTGAAAGCAATATATCAAGAAATGCAATTGAATTTGAGTACCGTATGTGAACCTAAGGTTTAGGGTATTATCAATGATATAGTTAAAGAATTGGATAAACTGCTCATTTGAGCCTGACCACTCAAGTATAAGATTGTCAATGTAGTGAACATAAAATTTAATATAAGATTAGAGTCTTGATATATGAAGGTTTCTTCCCACTACCCCATATACAAATTGGCATATATAGAAGATGGGACAAATTGTGCCCCCATAGCCGTGCCACACTTTTGGAAAAAAAAAATATTTTCAAAAAGAAAACAAGTGACTGAGAAAATGTGCTGTGTTTATCTAAATGATGTGCTTTAGCTCTAAGGCCCTGAGTGTGGGTTATGCGTGAGTAAAAAGAGGTCACATCTGTCGTAATCCATTTGTATGAAGTATGCCATTGGAATCCCTCCAATAGAGAAATTACATAAGAGCTTCCTTTAGGTATCTTGGTAATCTTAGTACCATGGGTTGTATAAAGAAGTCTATCAGTTCTGAAAATGGTGCAAACGAAGATTTAATCCCTGCAATAATAGGTCTTCCCAGGGGAGGTTGTTCAGTTGTCTGTACTGAACCTTCAAAAAATCAGCAGTTGCATCAGGTATGAGGGATTTGTTTCTTGCAGTAGCTATTAGTTGACATTTTATATAGTTGTTTATATTGTTTAGTAAGATTGGTCCTAAGCAGGATATAAATGTTTTTATCGCACAATATGACTATAGAGCCGCTATTATCTGTACAACAATTGACAACTTATCATCATCTTGTAAATTTTTGAAAGCAGTTCTTTCAGCCGATGTTAATTTTTGTCTAAATGAAGGTATTAGTTTGGAAAATTGGAGATTGGTTAGTTCCTTCTCAATCTGTATTTGAAATAGTTTAATAGTGTCATCTCTCAGATGGACTGGATAACAGCTGGATTTGGGTTTAAATGTGTTCCCTTACTAGCAAGTATTCTTTCTTTCTTTTTTTGTAACTTATATTTTTTTATTAGGGAGAAAAAGAGTCATACATAATCATGAGCCTTACAAAAGTGATGAACAGTTACAGGGTCCATGAGGCTCCTTCAAACTTAAAGGTTAGTTAAAGAAAAAAAGTGAGAGGTAGAAAAAGGGGGTGGGGTAAGGAGAAAGGAATTGGGGGGGGAGTGGGCAAAAAAAAAAAAGAATATAATATAGATAATAATATAGATAAGTGAGTAATAAAGATAAAGAATAAAATAAAATGATAAAGAACAACAACAGTCAGCCTTGGGTTGATAGCATAATTAGAGCTAGTAGCAACGATGTTTAAAAGTAAAACTCTGTGATAATAGATCTTGAGTTAACCTGTAGGCACGTGTGCCTTACTCTGCCAGACCCCCAAGTACCCAAACAGACCAGACCTGTAAGTATTTAGGGGTTTTGTTCTGTAAAAAAGCTATTCTTTCCTCAAAGAATCGATTGCTAGTAACCCAAGTTATCACTTCAGTTAAGGTGGGACATTCACTAAGATTCGTAGTTGCGCCAGGCATAACTTCGCAGCACTTCGCCACACTTCGCCGCACTTCGCCAGGCGTAGTTTCGGCAGCGATCCGCGAAGTCACTAAAATCCGAAGTTGCGCTCAGGGGTAGCGTAAGGTTGCGAAGTTGCGCTAGCGTTGATTTGCTAAGCGAATCGAAGTTACCCTAGCGATGGTTAATTTGCATACGGCGCCAAATTCAAATTTCAATGGAGGAATATGTAGCAGCACTACAAATGCCTGGGAAACCTTCAAAACATCAAATAAAATGTTTATTTTGCCCTACACATGTGCCTACTGTATAGTTAAGTTGCCATGAGCTAGGAAATGTAGGGGGGAAGGAGGGGAGCCCCAAAAATGTTTTTGATCTTTTTCAGCCTATCACCCTAAATATAGAAAAAACGCCAGCGTTTTTTGGAACTTAGAAAAAATTTGAACTTTTTGTGAAGCAATCCCTATCTACTCTATTGCGCTTCGCCTGGTCTGAGGTGGCGAAGGAAGTCTAGCATAAAAGGTAGCGTTCAGAACAATGCACACGTTAGTGAATTTGCGTAATTATGTCCGTTGCGCAAATTCGCCAGGCATAAGGGTGCGAAGTAACACTAGCGAATTTACGCCAGTTCGTTAGTGAATTTGCGAAGTTATGAAAATGCCCAACGCTAGCGAATTAACGCTAGCGTTAGGCGCTTCGGCGCATAGTGAATTTGCCCAATAGTTGCGGGATCCGTGGATTTCCATTTGGCTGCTATAGCTTATCTTGTAGCTGTTAAAATCTGGTTGGCTAAGATCTGGGACTGTTTGGATAGTCGGGGGAATGGCTTACCTATAAGGTAAGTTAAAGGGTTTCTGGGCAAATTATAGGTGGTTACTTTGTTTAGTAAGTTCTCTATATCATCCCATAATGTTTGTAGTTTGGGGCAGGACCAAAAAGTGTGTATTAATGAGCCAACTTCTCCACATTGCCTCCAACAGGTGTTTGGGTGGTCCGGAAACAGAGCTTGTAGCTTATCTGGTGTGTGATACCCTCTCATAAGCACCTTGTATACACTCTCCTTTTGTCTGGTACAAGTGACCATTTTCTTGGTGTTAGACCAAATTGCAGGCCAATCTTCTGTGCTCAGTTGTTGTGCTAAGTTCTCTTCCCATTTGATCATATATGGGTGCTTTGGACGGTTGTCCAGTGGCGTGTCCATCAAAAGTTTGTATGTCCTGGAAATTAGGCCTTTCTGTGGTAAGCCTGATCTCGCTAAAAGTTCAAATGGTAGAGGGATTGCAGATTTTGCCTGCTGTATGTACGGTTGCAAGAAATGCCATAGCTGAAAATACTCAAATTGTTGAAGTTGAGCCATTGGGGCTTTTTGGCAGAGTTCTCCATATGTCAGGAGTGAGTTAGTGGGAGTCAATAAGTTTTTGATC
The DNA here is from genome assembly GCA_038501925.1 of Xenopus petersii. Classification (NCBI taxonomy): domain Eukaryota; kingdom Metazoa; phylum Chordata; class Amphibia; order Anura; family Pipidae; genus Xenopus; species Xenopus petersii. The sequence goes on from CM076684.1 coordinate 67,538,947, forward strand.
CTGCATAGATTTGTTTTTTGCCATCTAGAGTAAAATCCTTGTAATGTACCTGGATAAAAGGTTTTTCAATTAGATTGTATTCAAGGAGTAAGCAGCTTTTAAATTACATTTTGATTTAAGATTATTCCATATTCCCAGAGAGTGTTGTGTAGAACACAAAAGGCCAGATACAAGAGTTGGTTGTTTGCTGGAGGACCAGATACGGGAGTTAAGATGATTTCCCAAGGTCTGTTCGTTTTCGATATGGCCCCAAATGGTATTAGAGTCCCAATGAGACCAGGCCAATAGCTGTCTGAGGTGGGATGCCTCATAGTACCTCTGAAGTAAGGGAACGAAAAGACCTCCATTTCTGATCGGGGTGGTCAATCTTGTTTTAGATATCCTATGGCGTTTGTTTCCCCAAATGAAATTATGAAATGAGGCCTGGATATCCTGAAAGGTTTTGCGGGGGAACGGGAAGGGTAGCGTCTGAAATAGATGCAAAAATTTGGGGAGAATGCTCATTTTCAGTGCAGCAATCCTCCCAAACCAGGAAAGAGAATGAATACTCCACTGTTGTAAGGTGTTCTTTGTTTGGTTAATAAGAGGCGTAAAGTTGCAGCCGAACAGTTGATTATATGAAGGGGTGATTTTTGTGCCCAGGTATGTAATGCAATTTGATTTCCAGTTATATTTAAATTTAGATTGTTGAATTTCTAAGGTCATTTGGGGGTAGTTGCACTGGCAGGGCTTCCGTTTTGTTAAGTTAATTTTATGTCCCAATAAACTGCCGTATACCTCCAATATTTTATGCAAAGATGGCAAGGATTAGTGATGGTTAGTAATACATCGTCAGCAAATAAAGACAACTTAAATTGCTCATGATTAACCTGTACCCCAGTAATATCTTTGTTGTTCCTGATTACTGCTGCTAGAGGCTCTATACTAAGTGCGTACAGTAGAGGAGAGAGAGGTAGGGATGTAGCGAACCGCCGTGTATGTGTTCGCGAACGCCGTTCGCGAACACCGGCAAAAAATGCGAACAGTTCGCGAACTTCGAACAACCGAAAATCGTTCGATTCGAACGATCGAAGGATTTTAATCGTTCGATCGAACGATTTTCGTTCGAATCGAACGATCGAAGCCATTGGATCGAATGATTTCATTCAATCCAATGGCTTCGATCGTTCGATTCGAACGAAAATCGTTCGATTTTAGCGATCGAATGGTCGAATGGTCGAACGATTTTGACGCGAACGCCTATTGGCGAACGTCGCGCGACGTTCGCGAACTTGCGGCGGACGCGAACAGTCGAAGTTCGCGCGAACTAGTTCGCCGGCGAACAGTTCGCTACATCCCTAGAGAGAGGGCACCCCTGCCTCGTACCATTGGAGATTGAAATAGGACTGTGGGCTTGACCTGGAAGCTTAAGATATGCTGTTGGAGTGCTACTGTATATAAGCTTCTTAGTGCTGTTAAATAGGGGCCCGCTAGGTCTAGATGACGAAGAAGGGCAAATAGAAAAGGCCAACTTAAGCGATCGCCTTTTCGGCATCTAGGCTAAGTAGGAGCATTAGTTGTCTCTGCTTATGGGCAACTTCTAAAAGATCAATGGTTCTTCTAGTGTTATCCCCCGCTGATCTTTGTGTATGAGGCGTGGCAGGATGGAGGCGAGACGGTTAGCAAGGATCTTGGAAAATAATTTTAAATCAGAATTTAGTAAGGTTATTGGCCTATAATTGGTACATAATGTTACATCCTTTCCTTCTTTAGGGATTAAAGCTACATATGAAGTAAGATCTGTATGTGGAATAGGGGTACCCTGAAAATATTCATTAAAACGTTTTGTAAGAATTGGAGAGAAGATATGTAGGAAAGCCTTAGTATAGTATTTATATGTAAACCCGTCAGGTCCCGAAGTTTTAGCATTAGGCATTGACTATTGATCCTGAGCCCTGATACATTGCATGCATTTTTAACCCAATTGTATTTGAATGCAGATAGACAAAAGAAATTAAGTTCCAAGGCTGAAAAAATCTAAACAAAAACAAAGTTAACTGTATGAAACATCCAGTAGCACAAGAAGCATATGACCTGCCAGTTAATCCAGTCATTTATGAGCCAAAAAGAGCTTGTGGCTCTATATGAGGGGGGTAGGTAACAAGGGAAGTAGCACAGGCTCAGCCAGCATCCTGCAAAAAATTACCTTTGGTAACTAACTAAATCAGAGGTTGAGTGATCCATTAGATAAAATTATCCTTCTCTTGCTGGAGTAGAGGGGCTTAGTGCAAGTCTGAGTTCTTGTGAGGAAGTAGGAACCCTGTTCCATTGAGGAGTAAGTGTTGGTTTGACTGGAGAATGTTGTGGTGAGGTGTTGGGGCTTTTGGATTGAAGCCCTAATGCTGCCAGTAATTTACATCCCTTTGCCGGGTTCAAAAGTGTGTGTCGTGCCCCGATGATTTACAACCAATTTGAAGGGGAAACCCCATCGGTAAGGAATTTTGTTTTCTCTTAATTTCTTTGTGATTGGTTTGAGCTCCCTTCTCTTGGCCACGGTAACTGGCGACAAATCTGTAAATATCTGCAATTTATGGTTGTGAAATCCCACTGTTTTCATAGAACGTGTTGCAGAGGCTAACATTTCTTTGCCTTCGTAGTAATGAAACCTCGCAATTATGTTGCGTGGCAGTTTGTTGTCTTTAAACTACATCATCAGCATATGTCTCCAATTTGTCCGTTCGTTCACCCAGGTCAGTTAAATCCCTCTGAACCTCCCTGATTGCTGTTGTAACTGCCCGTGAGACTGTTTGTGTAATAGTGTCCTGCAATGCCTCTTTAAGCTGCGCCAAATGCTGCGCTAATATTGGTGCAGTAACTGGTTGTAAATGGCCTGGGAGTATATCAGTGCTGTGGGACTAACCTGTAAGGTGAAGCTGTGGACTTTCAGGAACCAGGCGGTAATGAAGATGGAGATGCGCTCGGTGAGTCACTCTCTTGGTGTGCAATAGATCTTTTGGTGCCATCTTGCATTACGGCCTGCTTTTTCTGCTACTGTGATCTTTGCAGGTATGGAGACGGTAGCGGCTTGGTCCTTGAGCTTTTTCTTGCCAATTTTGTATAACGGGTTACCTCCGATAACGCCTGACCTGATTTTGTCTAGCGGGCTAAGCTGGTTGCTATTTTTCGGGCTTAAAAGGTCTTTTAAGGCGAAGAGCTCCTAGTCAGCGCGTGCTTCCTCCATCAAGGTTGGCCATGCCCCCCCCAGCAAGTATTCTTTCTACTCTACCCACATCTAGGTCTTTTTCTTTTGGTAAATCCATACGTTTCATAACAGTGCAGACGTCTTGAAAATTATTCAACTTGATAGAAGAGGATAGATTCTATGTGCTCAGTACATATCAACTGAGGTGCCAGAAGTAATTTTCTAATAAACCTATTTATGTCCACCAAAGTGCTAAATAAATCAAAACATTGTGTTGGGCAAAAGGAAAGTCCTAACTTCAAAAGTCTCTGTTCAGTGTCAGTCAGTATACGTGTAGGTTCAATATCGATTGTTCCATATTTCAGTCATGCTCCTGTGGAGGGATGGAGGAAAAAGTGCCAGCCACCATATCCAAAACACCTTTGTCTTCTGAGGACTCAAAACTAGAAAAATGCTTCTTATGTGATTTTAAGATGGACCTTTGTGTGGTGCTACTAGTGTGATCTCTTTGGTATTTAGACCAATTATAGACTCTGTTTAGATCATAATCTTCCTTATCACTAATCATTTTTTTTAATTTGCTCTCCGTGATGCTCTCAAGTTGTTTAATTTTGCTTTCTACTTGCTTATTGAGGGAAGTACAATCAGAGTGCTCTTCAAAATTGGATAATTCAGTGGTTAGTGTTTCTAGTTCACCATTTAATTCAACGCGGGTGCTCTTTTTCTTGTCAACAATAAGTTCCATTAGCTTTAGGGAGCAATCCGTAAGGACCATATTCCATTTAAACTGTCAAGCCCCTAACTAATGTACTATGGGAGCTAAGTATTTCTTATAAATGTGGATTTCCTTTTGCTTTGTTAGCGCACAAAGGAGGGAAAACATATGCATTACGGTACCCATCGGATATTACCCTCTTCTGTCAACAGCTAGACATAAAACCACCAGAGCTCCAGGATTGGTGCAACTATGTTCTCAGCACAACGGAAGATGAAGTCACAGATTCCACTCAGGGCACCTCTGCCAACCAAAACTCCAGACTCTACTCCACCCAAACAATGGAGGAAACGCTACACTGCCCACTCCCCAAGATTCCGTAGTTCTCAAGGTTATATTTGCAAATGTCATTAATTAATAGAGGCCAACTCGAGCAGGTGAACCTCTTACTGGTCTATGCCTAATACCAGAACGCAAGATGGAAAAATCCATAATGATTGCTACCAACTGGCTATTTTAAGGCCAAGTAGTTAGTTAATTAAAGGGCATGGTTTTCTTTGTCAGTGAAATAATTTATAATATTATGCAATGTTTAACTTTTCCTGTTGTATGTTTTACGAACATATCAATAAGTATCATGAGTTATCTATAATCATACTGTTGCATTGTTGTACAACCAGCCAAGGGAGGACCACCACGATCATGACACCCTTAAGTCCCAGCTATTCTTATCCAACAAGTCATCTTTCACAACTCCAATCTGTTCTAAACGAGGCCGCTAGACTCATTCATCTAGCTCGCCACTCAACATCAGCTGCTCCCATATGCATGTCCCTTCACTGGCTCCCAATCTCTTCTAGAATCAAATTCAAATTACTTACACTCACATTCAAGGCCCTTAATAATGATACCCCTCCCTGTATTTCATCTCTAATCTCCAAATACACTCCTTCACAAAACCTTCGCTATGCTTCTGATCTTCGCCTCACTTCTCCTCTGATCACTTCTGCCCATTCTCGTCTACAAGACTTCTCTCGGGCTTCTGCTTTTCTCTGAAACTCTCTGCCACAAGCTGTCAGAATTTCTCCTTCTTTCCAAACTTTCAAGCGCTCCTTAAAGACCCAACTGTTTAAAGAGGCTTATTCGATGTACCTTAATTAATCATTGCTGTATCAAAAATGACAAAGTGTTTATATAATCCTAATGTCTCAATTGTACCCTAACCTTTAGTTTGTAAACTCTAATCTCTAGGTCCTTCTAACCCTATTGTACTCTGTAATCCTTGTTTATTATCCACCATTTATTCCCTGTTTGCTATAACTGCAGTAAAGCACTGCGTATCTTGACAGCGCTAAAATAAATGATGATGATTCTTATCAAGGAATATCAAATTGAACATCTAGACGATTATTTGGGCAATAGAACATATTAAATTTAAATCTTGATATGTCTGTAATAGGTAAAAGATTAAACAAACAATACAGCACCTGACACTTGTGTCATAGGTATATTGCCCAAATCAACCATTGCGTGGTGGTCCAGACCAAATGACACTTTCATAATCTAAGGTTCTAAAATACGATGTTTAACATTTTTTGGTTCTCTCCTTTATTATCTCTTTCATATCTATTCACTATGGAGACCTACAGACAGACGACGCTAAGATTTACTGATGTCAATCCCTTTCCCCCAAACAGACAGCTAGCCTAGACTACCTTGGACCAACAGACCTTCGCACACTGTAAACAGGCTTGTGGCCTGGAGAGGTAAAATTTTATAACAGCACCCTCTCGCATCTACTACCCCCTCAAAGAGGTTATACCTCACACCACAATATCTACATACTAAGTAAGTCAAAGACTTAACTTAAAGACTTTTCACTTTAACTCTCTATCACCCTTAACTTTCTCCACCTCCTCCCCTCTCTCTCCCCCCTCCCCCCTTTTTTTTCTCCCCTCTCTCTCCCCCCTCTCCTCCACCCACCTCTCGCTTTAATCACCCACAGGCACAGAAGGGATTCACACCCAACATGGCTACTACACAAATTCAGGCATTAAACGTATACACTATAAATGCTAATGGGCTCAACTCCCCTAGGAAAAGGAAAGCTCTATTACAAGAAATCAAAAAGAATACATGTTGCACTAATACAAGAAACACACTTTAAGACAAATCATATACCAAAATGGTATGACAAACAATTTTCAAACATTTTCAAACAAACACAGCGAACCACAACCTACAAAAGTTAAAGGAAGAGCTATACTGATAGCAAACAACCTAGAATTTCAAATTGAAAGCACTAAAAATGACCTGCATGGTAATTACACATTTGTTAAAGGGAAAATACACTCAGAACAATACATGTTTGCCTCCATATCCTTACCGAATAACGAACAGCACAAACTCATGGAGTAGATATGCACTCAACTTTTAACATTTGGAACAGAAGGAACTCTGATCTTAGGAGGAGACTTTAATACTCCCTTAGATCCCAAAATTGACTGCTCCTCAAATACAGCATCTATAACTTACACGAGGATTAAGCAAGTCAAATTACAGCTGCAACTACTTCAGGTTATAGATTCGTGGAGGATTTACAACCCCACAGGTAAAGACTACTATGGGGTGCCGTTTGTCCCAAATATATTCTGTATACAAAACTATCCCTAATACACAGAATGAATGTCTCACATGTTATATAAGTATTTGTGACATTACACAGAGAAAAAAAATATACAAAAGACTTATTTCTATTAAAGAATTAAACAAAATCTGGTTAGTGCACAAAAGGATGTCATTATATCACAAACTCCATTCTGTACAGTTTAACAAGCAATCTGTCACACAAATGTATAACCTCCATGTAACGGACGCACTTATGTGCAAAGTTACTTACAGAATGAATTATGTAAAAACAAAGTTGGACATAATATATAATAGTGTAATTAACTAGTGCTTGTCAAGCTAGATTTGACTGACAAAATAGATATCTGTGACAGAAAGCAAGATTTTATAGTACAGGATTCATTCTTTCCACAAAATGACAGTTTTGTTTCACAAAACAGATAAAATAACCATTCTGTGAAGCAACACTGTCAGACACATTCCTGAACCAATAAGAACAAAGCTTATTGCCATATACAAACAAGATGAGAAGTGGCCAGCTCTGCTCCACATGGCTAAGGCAAAGTATCTGGCCTGCTATAGAGGGTGCCCTCTAATGTCCCCTGTGCTGCATAGTAATAAACATGAACAAACCTTTCCTAAAAGAGCTGCTGTTAAACACTACAGGTTCATAAATGGAAGTTTTTACAGAGAAATATAATGCTGCACTTATAATGATTGTAGAGAAAGAAAAGTATGCAAAACTTATATAAATATGATCATTTTAGGTGATATGGCTATTCTTATTGTAGTAACCTGCTTGTGTGGCCATTTTGGTTAAGGGCATTCCTGCTGTTTTGCCATTATCTTATGACTCACGCCTGTTCCTCTTCCTGTCTAAGCTGAGAGTAATAATGGGACAGGCCACACCCACTCCCTCTTTTTACTTCCAAAATGTTGGGAGGTATGACGTTCTCTATAGTATGATGTATAGGTTATATGAGCAGCCACTCCTGAGTACTGTGTGTAAACAAAAGGGGGTCATTTAGGCAGGGGCAATTTTAGGGGATCATAATCTATTTATAATCTACAGTCTGGTCATTTCCCTATGGGACCAGACTGTAAATTATATCCTTATAAACGGCGCGTTCTTCCGTCAGAATGCGCCGTTTATATGCTTAAAGAGACAGCACTTGCAGCTGCTGCTCTCTCCCCTACCCTTGTTTCCCACCATTTTGGCTATCAAGCGCAACATTTCTTTGCTTCCCCCACATGACACGATCCACCTGTTTCAATCCCTCACATGTAACTGCTTCTTTTTCCTTCCTGTCACGTCTCACGTCTTCCTCTCAGTTGCCTCCCTGCCGGTGTTGCTCCCTTACTCACTTGATTCCTCTCCATGCTCGCTCCCTCCTCCCATCCATTATCTCAAATCTCGGCCCCCCCTCCTGTCCACTATCGCAAGTCTCGCTCCCCCCTCCCATTCAAAATCTCAAATTCCGTTCCCGCTCTGTGTCGCTCCCTCCTCCTTCCCTGGCCTCCTCCCCCCTCCCACATCTCTAATGCAGCTGAATGACCACGCAGAGCAGGGTCCTGCAAAAGAATCTGAATAACATGCCAAAGAAATACAGGTACTAAAAGGGATACTGGGAAAGAAAAAAAACAACAAGGAGGGACAACAGCAAAAAAAGTATTGCATTTTGTAAAAAGCAAAGACTGGAAGTAAAAACTGAACTGAACTGAACTCAGAAACTGTAGATTATAATGAATAATTTACCCCCTACTTAAAATTTATAGAGATATTATTAGCACCTCGGAGTTATGTGACCTGTATAAAAGCACTCGGCCTGCGGCCTCGTGCTTTTATATGGTCACATAACTCCTCGGTAACATAATATCTTTATAAATTACAGTAGGGGGTACATTATCCACTATATATAGAAGCAACAAGCTGCACAATGCTTTATATTTATTTATAACAAAAGACTCTAATGCTGCCATCCCCTTACCCCTGCCCAGTGCTTAACCCTTTCACATCGAGGGGGGCACAACTGTGCCCATGTCACATGCATGTCCAGGGCTGCCAGCAGGGGGGACAAGTGTTCCGGGCCTGAAGGGGGGCCCAGAAGTGCTGCATTTTTCAAAGAGCCGGGTCCCCTTTACGAGCGCCCGAGCCATGCGGCCATTTCGCATATTACAGAATGCGGAAGTGCTGAAAAGACGAAGCTGAAGTCCCGAAGCGGTGAAAAGACCCAAATTCATGAAAGGAGGTGAAGTTGAAGTCCTAAAGCCTTTTGTTTACACACAGTACTCAGGAGTGGCTGCTCATATAACCTACACATCTTACTACACACAAAGTGTCTGCATATGATCAGTCCCAAGTCTCTGGCTAAAGCTATTATGTAGTAGTTGACCTATAGCTAAGCACATTATTAAGAGACTACTACAAGCTAATTGGTGCACGATTACAGCTAGGAGGAGACATTGGAGTCTAACTATCATATACAAAACTTATAACTGACTCTGAGAGTCAGGCAAAGCAGCCAGACAAGCACAGTAACTTCTGGTACATTTAATACAACATCCCAGGTGGGTGTGGCCTGTCCCATTATTACTGTACTCTCAGCTTAGACAGGAAGAGGAACAGGAGTGAGTCATAAGATAATGGCAAAACAGCAGGAATGCCCTTAACCAAAATGGCCACACAAGCAGGTTACCATATCACCTAAAATGATCATATTTATATAAGTTTTGCATACTTTTCTTTCTCTACAATCATTATAAGTGCAGCATTATATTTCTCAGCCATTTGTAAAAACTTCCATTTATGAACCTGTAGTGTTTAACAGCAGCTCTTTTAGGAAAGGTTTGTTCATGTTTATTACTATGCAGCACAGGGGACATTAGAGGGCGCCCTCTATAGCAGGTCAGATACTTTGCCTTAGCCATGTGGAGCAGAGCTGGCCACTTCTCATCTTGTTTGTATATGGCAATAAGCTTTGTTCTTATTGGTTCAGGAATGTGACTGACAGTGTTGCTTCACAGAATGGTTATTTTATCTGTTTTGTGAAGCAAAACTGTCATTTTGTGGAAAGAATGAAACCCGGTACCATAAAATCTTGCTTTCTGTCACAGATATCTATTTTGTCAGTCAAATCTAGCTTGACAAGCACTAGTTAGTTACACTATTATATATTATGTCCAACTTTGTTTTTACATAATTCATTCTGTAAGTAACTTTGCACATAAGTGCGTCCGTTACATGGAGGTTATACATTCTATGTTTTCATTCTTTAATAGAAATAAGTCTTGTATATTTTTTTCTCTGTGTATGGTCACAAATACTTATATAACATGAGAGACATTCATTCTGTGTATTAGGGATAATTTTGTAAACAGAATGTATTTGGGACAAACGGCACCCCATAGACTACACCCATTTCTCTCACAGCCATAATACACACAATAGAATTGATTACATCTTCCTTTCATACAATAGCATAGATTACATGAAGGAAGCTACAATAGAGAACACTACATGGTCTGACCATTCCCCAGTAATCCTTCGACTACATACCACCGCCACACAACATAGACAATTCTCATGGAAACTAAATGATAGCTTACTAAAGAATCCAGAAATACTCAAAACTATAACAACCTCTACTAAGGACTATTTTAAGACAAATATTGATACTGCTAGCTCTGCCATTTTTGAATGGGAAGCATATAAATGTTTCATATGTGGAATCCTAATTTAACAAGGGGTGAAAATCAAAAGAGATAGAAAGAAACAGAACCTACTACTTAAAGGAAAACTATACCCCCCAAACAACGTAGGTCTCTATAAAAAGATTTTGCATAAAACAGCTCATATGCAAAATCCTGCTTCATGTAAATAAACCATTTTCATAATAATATACTTTTCTAGTAGTATGTGCCATTGGGTAATCATAAATAGAAAATTGCCATTTTAAAAAATAAGGGCCGCCCCCTCTGGGATCGTAGGATTCACTGTACTCACAAACCATACATGTTAGGTCACATGAGCCAATTAACAGGCAGAGTTGTGTCTTTTGCTTCCACACTTCTTCCTGTTGAGGAAGTTAGAGTTGAAGAATTTCTGGTCAGGTGATCTCTGAGACAGCACAGAGACCATCACTAAATGGTGGCTCAACTTAAATATATATTCCAGTTTGGTAAGATTCTTTAATATGAAACTTAATATATGAAATGAATCTGTTGCTTAAGTGTTCATTTTGGGGGTATAGTTTTCCTTTAACATAAAACAACTGGATAACCACCATAAACTCACTAGGGCTACCCAAACTCTCTCGGAACTAACAACAGCCAGACAAGAACTGAAAATGTTGATACAAACAGAGACAGATAGAGCCACCTTTGTATTAAAGAAACTATATTAAAAACAAAAGAACACAAAAGTCACATATTCAAGATGAAAGATCCAAAGGGCCATGTACACACGTCACCTAAAGCCATACATACAATTATGACTGACTTTTATAAACGCTTTTACCAACTACAAAGTACCAATAACACCACTCCCTTGAATACATGCTACCAAGATTTCTTAACTTTTTCAGATATGCGTAAAGGAAATCCTGACTGGCTAAATACCCTAGAACAAGACATAACACTAGCTGAAATAGAATTGGCTATTAAAGACTCCCCTTTGGGGGAAATGCCCTGGCCCAGACGGGTTCTCCATGTTTTTTTTTACAAAACGCTGCATCCTCATTTGTCTACAGGCCTGTGTAGAGCATACAACGCAATTCAACAAGGACAACACTGGTCCTCACCTTCCTTAGAAGCACACATTAGCTTAATACCCAAAAAAGACAAGGATCCAGCATCACCCACTAGCTATAGACCTATTTCCCTGAATGACATGAAACTGCTTGCAAAAATATTGGCATATCGTGTCAAACCAGGTCTTTATCAGCTCATACACTTAGATCAGACTGGTTTCCTTCCAGGACGTGAAACAAGGGATAATCTCAATAAAATCATTAATTTGATAACAGAAGCCCATCGGAAAAACACCCCACTTTTCCTTCTGTCGACGGACGCTGAAAAGGCTTTTGATAGAGTGAGAAGGGACTTTATGTTTAGCTGCCTTTCTTACATTGGAATGGGTCCACACATGTTAGCATGGATCAAATCTCTATATCACAACCCCACTGCTAAGCTCAAAATCAACAATACACTATCTGACCCAATTACATTACAAAACGGAACGAGACAGGGTTGCCCGCTCTCGCCCCTTCTCTTTGTATTAACCCTTGAACCATTGCTATCTAAGATATGCAACAATGTTAATATACAAGGTATAACGGTAGATGCAACATCATACAAAATTTTTGGCTATGCAGATGATTTATTGTTCACTCTTACGCAACTACTGTTACCCTGCCCAATTTATTGCAAGAGATAAAGGAATTCAGCTATCTGAGTGATTTTAAAATAAATTATGAGAAATCTAGTGCGTTGAACCTTAGCCTCCCACAAACTACGGTCCTAGCTCTGAAGGACAAGTTCCCCTTTAAGTGGGAAAAGGAAAAATTGATCTACCTAGGCATGTATTAATTACACTTCTATCCTACAGGTAATCAAAAGAGACTGTATAATCTGGTCTAACAAAACTCTATCCTGGTTTGGCAGAGTAAACTCTCTCAAAATTAATATGCTGCTAAACTGTAGCTTTGGTCTTTTATAGTGTAATTACAAAAGTAGTATCTATCCCCACCTTGCCTGACCTTTGTCTATTTAGCCTCTCTATCCCCACACCCTTCCTTTTTCTTCCCTTCTATTTTCCACCTTTGTTCCACACTATACTTCCTCCTCATATTCTTGATCCCTACCCATTCCTGACAAGCGCACGGACAGCGGACAGTGGTTCTACCAGTTCGCAAAGATGTATTTTCTCATAGGAAACGCACTGACACAGTTCATTCTGCCGGAGAATAATAAATGTATTTTGATAGATATTATCACCACTGTATCCTCATACCCTTGGAGGGATTTCTCTGATCTTTCTGAATAATTACCAATAAAAATAAAAATTATAAAAAAAATAATTCTCAAATGTGACTAGTTCCCACCATAACCTGTTTTTTTATTTGAGAGATTCTCATACTTGTGAAATAATTGTTTGGGTTGAATAAGGTTATCTGTCTTTTTTTTTCAGTAGAAAAAAAACTCTTTTCAAAAATGGTTAAATAACAAATTCCCAGTTTTTTTTCAGTTAATTTCAATAATTTTAGTATACATAAAGCTATTTTGTAAAATTTCAGCCCTAGTGGATAAAGAAACATTTAGGGGCAGATTTATCAAAGGTTGAGGTGAATTTTCGAATGAAAAAAATATAAATTTGACCAGGGAATAGTCCAAATTTGATTTGAATTTGAAAAAATAGCTGTTTTAGCCTATGGTGGACCTCCTAGAATCCATTTGGAATCAATTGGTGGACTTTCGAAAAATCAAAGTCTTTTTGGGGAAAAACTTTGATTAGAATTTGATCAAATGTGCTATTACTTCAATTCCTACGATTTGAATTTGGCCAAATACGGGCCTATTCGATTTAAAACTGACCTATTTGGCCAAATAAAAACTTTGACTTCATTTCGGTTGGTCTTTTTGAATTTGAATTTCGAAATTTTTCAAATTCGACCATTGATAAATATGCCCATTAGTTTAGATATATAAATATACCATGGGTTTATAAGTGAATTAGTATCCTGTACCATAAGTTATACAAATAAAGTACATTAGTGTCTGTGATATAAATATATATATATATATATATATATATATATATATATATATATATATACACATACATATATACACACAGATCCTCAATGGTGCACTCCACAATAAGGTAGGTACTTGCCTAGGTGCTGGTAACAAAATTACATACAGTACTTGAAAAAAAGACCGCACTCACAGGACTTTCGCAAGAAAATGAGCCCCCATGGGCTCATTATATGAGGAATAAATGTCACAGCCCATGGGGGCTCATTTTCTTGCGAAAGTCCTGTGAGTGCGGTCTTTTTTTCAAGTACTGTATATATATATATATATATATATATATATATATATATATATATATATATATATACAGTATCTATATATTCTAATGGACCCATATATAATACAATAGAAGGATAACAGTTGCTAACCTAGGAAAGTGGAACCCGGGTGTACTGGGGATTTCGATTACATTTTGATTGCATTTCTTGATATATTCCTTTCAAACACACAACAGTCTGTAGTAATATCACTGTATGGTAAAAAATGCACGGCTAATAATATTCTTAAGACATCCTCCTCCCATCCTCCATACTTAAAAAGTAACATTCCTACAGGCCAATTTCTGAGAATAAGACAACTTTGTTCAGATTTTAACGATTTTGTAAATAAGTCCTGCTAACTTAGGGATAGGCTCCTTACAAGGGGATACAATATGTCATTTAAAAAGAAATATAAGAACCAACAAACCCCTGCCACACCTTCCTTTGTCTCCAAATCCAATTCCGTCTCCTGTATTTTCACTTTTAGTCCACAATATTTTGAAATTGTAAACATTGTCAAGAGAAATCAAGCCATACTTAAAACTGACCCCACACTAGACTTCATTCTAAGGGATGGATGCCATTTTGTTTCTAGAAAATCAAGGACAAAAAAAAAAACGTGCAGATTTGGTCTGAGTTTTTTTCAGAAAATATTGAGATTGGACTTTGATAAATAATGCAAAAGCTGTCATCATGCTGCTACATTTCATTGCTCACTTACGGTGGCCATTTCATGGTTCTATCCAGCACCTCCCATATTTATCAGGCTACCATACTCCCAACATGTAAACTAATGCAGTGCTTTGTGTGAGCTAAGACTCCATTTTACAGTCCATGTTGTGGAAGAAGCACACCGTTTTGCATTCTCCCTTTATGGTAGCATTGCTGGTAAGCTAATGGTCTTAAAGCTGCATTAATCCATCTTTACAGCTGCCAGCACCCTCAGAGACATTGCTGCATATATATTTCGGCACAGCTAATATTTTTTGTGTTGTAGTTATGTACTCTTACATGTTTATATTACTGTTCATTTCAAACATACTCATTTCATGTTCTGTTATTTGTATTACAGTTTCACCTCTACTCTACTCTATTCCATTTGCCTATTCAGTAAAATCTACAGACTCCAAGCTAGTCTCTTTATTGGATTGTGGGGAGATTTAGCTGCATGTCGAACTACACACTGCCCCGGGGTAATACGTATGGAGGACAGAACACTTAGCAACATCTTACCCCCTACTATGATTCATACTCAAACGTGGCTGACCTTTCATCCCATTTTGTTATGACCTTATATTAATGGCCCTCATATTATATTAGCATATAAGATAAAATACACCATATATCATTTTATAATAGACAGTAAGCTGTAAACTGCCCTGTGAGTATTCAATGTATGATTTAAAAAAAACCAGGACAAACCAACCTCATCTAATTGCATTTAGTGGAACAGTCATTTTAAATATACACAAAAGCTATGAATATCTTGTAAATGTTATCCTTATAAATGGTGAGTTCTGATGTCATCAGTTATAAACAGTGAGTTCTGATGTCATTTCTGTCACATGACTCACTGAAATTTGTGTATTATAATAAAAAAGTACCCCCAGTTGCAAAATATGAGGCTATTCGAAGTTACCTCGAATTTCCATGACCTGTATAAAAATACTTGGCCTTCGGCCTCGTGTTTTTATATGGTCATGTAACTTATAATATCCTTATATTTTACAAGAGGGGGTACTTTATTCACTATATATATATATATATATATATATATATATATATATATATATATATATATATATAGAGAGAGAGAGAGAGAGATAGAGATATAGAGATATAGATATTTCTATAGAGATATATTTATTTTATAGAGATATAGATATATTCGTACGTAGGACCAGTGCACACACATCACAGGTATTTGCCTAGGTGCTGGAATATTCAATCTTAATATAGAACAGCAAAAAACCACACTCATAGGACGACTCACGTTCAAGAGCCGAAATGTTGAATTAAACACTTTTTCACCCCTCAACCAGCCTACAGTTCTGAATGTGAGAAATATAGACCACATATACCTCAATGGTTGTGGCCTTCAAGTCAGCGGTTATAATACAGCAACTGTATCATGCCTATCTACTGCTTGACTGCTGCATTAATGCACATGTGCAGTACAGCCTTATGCATTTAAACAAGAACTGACAACTACTCTCAAACCAGTGTATACACATGCCTATTGAGGCCATATTGACCTCTGTGTTATACAAGTGCATAATACCATATACTGCAGAGCCTTTGTACAAAGTCAGAATTGGCCTTAGCCACTCCATTTAGACAAGATATAAGTCTACAACAGTTATTACTATTATTATTATTTAATGCATCTATAATTCATATATTGGTTGGGTCATACTCTCAGGGGCACAGTCCATTAAGCCATTATTTACTGCTGTATATAAGAGTAGAATACTTATCTCCAGCATAGCTTCTGCATATAAATAATTATTTAATATTATACCTGACTTGGCTCTCATATTTAAGCCAGTCTTAGCTGCTATATTAAGCAAGCATATGATACACAAATAGCTTGTTTGCAAGAGTAATCCATGCTTATAACTTGACTCAAATGTTATATAAAACAAACATGACACAGGGCCAGTGGAACAGTGACTTATGTTACCCATACTTACATGAAAACCTGGAGGCTGTATAAGCAAGTACAGCCATGGCTACCATTTGGAAAATGCATTAATCACTGAGCTGTTTAACGCATAACTTCAGTTAGGAAGGTTATATTAAGGTTATATTAATTGTTGTCAAAATTAGAGAACTGTACATTTATTGTTGGTTATTATCTTAGCCAGCCCAAAAGCCACTGAAATGTTTCAGCATATACAGTACATTTGGTTTGGTTCTAATATTAAACAGTGCCAGGACCAAAGAAATGTATAATATGTTCATTTATAATTGGTTATTATCTTAGCCAGCCCCAAAGCCACTGAAATGTTTCAGCATATACAGTACATTCTGTTTAGTTGTAATGTTAAACAGTGCCAGGACCAAAGAAATGTATAACAATTTCTTGTTATTACAGTCAGCCCCAGAACCACTGACATGTTTCAACATATACATTCAGTTTGGTTGCTACATTATGCCAGACTGAGTGCACTCTGCTAAATGTCAAAAAAGAGTCAAGAGCCCAGTCTCTCTTGCTGCCAATTCCCAGCTAGCCAGAATCCCCATAAACACTCATACACTGACTGAACAGTGTTCTGCTAACCTACAGCATTGCCTTAGCGTCTAATCTAGCTAGACTCTGAAAAGCAGAGTAAAAGAAGTACATGTTCTTTTAAAACTAACATACCTGTACAATAACAGAAAAGTGTTGCAACATAGTAGATTTCACCTGATGCTTATGAGAATCACTCTGAGCTGCTAAGGGAGGGAGTAGAAGGAGATCCTACCTGCTCATGAACAATGAACCCCAGAGTCATTACCGGATTACCGGTAGAACATAAAGACCAGCATTGAATTAGCACTACCCACTGAACATGCAGACCAGCATTACATTAGCACTGCTCACCGAACATGTAGACCAGCATTGTATTAGCATGGTTCACAGATCATGCAGACCAGCATGCATTAGCACTGCTCACAGAACATGCAGACCAGCCTTGCATTAGCATTGCTCATAGAACATGCAGACCAGCATTCATTAGCACTGCTCACCGAACATGCAGACCAGCATTGCATTAGCCCTGCTCACAAACATGCAGACCAGCATTGCATTAGCCCTGCTCACAAACATGCAGACCAGCATTGCATTAGCACTGCTCACAGAACATGCAGGCCAGCATTGCATTATCACTGCTCACAGAACATGCAGACCAGCATTGCATTAGCCCTGCTCACAAACATGCAGACCAGCATTGCATTAGCACTGCTCACAGAACATGCAGGCCAGCATTGCATTATCACTGCTCACAGAACATGCAGGCCAGCATTGCATTATCACTGCTCACAGAACATGCAGACCAGCATTGCATTAGCACCGCTCACAGAACATGCAGACCAGCATTGCATTAGCACTGCTCACTGGACATTAGGGATGTAGCGAACGTCGGAAAAAAAGTTCGCGAACATATTCGCGAACTTGCGCAAAAATGCGAGCGGTTCGCGAACGGTTCGCGAACCCCATAGACTTCAATGGGAAGGCGAACTTTAACATCTAAAAAAGACATTTCTGGCCAGAAAAATGATTTTAAAGTTGTTTAAAGGGTGCAACGACCTGGACAGTGGCATGCCAGAGGGGGATCAAGGGCAAAAATGTATCTGAAAAATCTGCCTGTGTGTGCTTGGAAGAGATAGTGTAGGGGGAGAGCTGTTAGTGATTTCAGGGACAGATGATAGTAAGTTTGCTGGCTAGTAATCTGCTTGATACTGCTCTGTATTGGAGGGACAGAAGTCTGCAGGGATTTGAGGGACATTTTAGCTTAGGTAGCTTTGCTGGCTAGTAATCTACTGTTCTCTTTAAACAACTGCCATACGTTGACCTTGTAGGCATTGTTTGCCCAGTTTTTTTGGACGCAGCCACTGAAGCACAGTTGCCAGAAAAAATATGCCATATAAATGCTGAAAATAGTCATTTTTCGCCATACGTTGACCTTGTAGACATTGTTTGCCCAGTTTTTTTTGGACGCAGCCACTGAAGCACAGTTGCCAGAAAAAATATGCCATATAAATGCTGAAAATAGTAATTTTTCGCCATACGTTGACCTTGTAGACATTGTTTGCCCAGTTTTTTTGGACGCAGCCACTGAAGCACAGTTGCCAGAAAAAAAATGCCATATAAATGCTGAAAATAGTCATTTTTCGCCATACGTTGACCTTGTAGACATTGTTTGCCCAGTTTTTTTTGGACGCAGCCACTGAAGCACAGTTGCCAGAAAAAATATGCCATATAAATGCTGAAAATAGTAATTTTTCGCCATACGTTGACCTTGTAGACATTGTTTGCCCAGTTTTTTTGGACGCAGCCACTGAAGCACAGTTGCCAGAAAAAATATGCCATATAAATGCTGAAAATAGTCATTTTTTGCCATACGTTGACCTTGTAGGCATTGTTTGCCCAGTTTTTTTGGTCGCAGCCACTGAAGCACAGTTGCCAGAAAAAATATGCCATATAAATGCTGAAAATAGTCATTTTTTGCCATATACGTTGAGTCAACGTATGGCAAAAAATGACTATTTTCAGCATTTATATGGCATATTTTTTCTGGCCTCTGTGCTTCAGTGGCTGCGGCCAAAAAAACTGGGCAAACAATGCCTACAAGGTCAACAACGTTGACCTTGTAGGCATTGTTTGCCCAGTTTTTTTGGCCGCAGCCACTGAAGCACAGAGGCCAGAAAAAATATGCCATATAAATGCTGAAAATAGTCATTTTTTTGGTCGCAGCCACTGAAGCACAGTTGCCAGAAAAATTATGCCATATAAATGCTGAAAATATAAATTTTTTTGGTTGCAGCCACTGAAGCACAGAGGCCAGAAAAATTATGCCATATAAATGCAGAAAATATGCATTTTTTTGGTCGCAGCCACTGAAGCACAGTTGACAGAAAAATTATGCCATATAAATGCTGAAAATATAAATTTTTTTGGTTGCAGCCACTGAAGCACAGAGGCCAGAAAAATTATGCCATATAAATGCAGAAAATATGCATTTTTTTGGACGCAGCCACTGAAGCACAGTTGCCAGAAAAAATATGCCATATAAATGCTGAAAATAGTCATTTTTCGCCATACGTTGACCTTGTAGACATTGTTTGCCCAGTTTTTTTGGTTGCAGCCACTGAAGCACAGAGGCCAGAAAAAATTAAACCAGTAGGGTTTGCACCCTAGTTTGTAACGGTGGCGGAGGGAGGAGGACGCTAAAGGACAGCTGTGTGTGGAGTCATGAGGCTTGAAGAGAAGGACAGCTGCATAGAAGTCAGAACAAGTCTTCCGGCGTGCAGTAACCCTCCGAGATCCACCCCTCATTCATTTTAATAAAGGTCAGGTAATCGACACTTTTGTGACCTAGGCGAGTTCTCTTCTCAGTTACAATCCCTCCTGCTGCACTGAAGGTCCTTTCTGAGAGCACACTTGAGGCTGGGCAAGACAAGAGGTTCATGGCAAATTGTGACAGCTCTGGCCACAGATCAAGCCTGCGCACCCAGTAGTCCAGGGGTTCATCGCTCCTCAGAGTGTCGATATCTGCAGTTAATGCCAGGTAGTCCGCTACCTGCCGGTCGAGGCGTTCTTTGAGGGTGGATCCAGAAGGGTTGTGGCGCTGCCTTGGACAGAAAAACATTTGCATGTCTGACGTTACAGACCGGCCAAAGGGCTTTGTCCTTGCAGGTGTGCTCGTGGCAGGATTACTGGCACCTCTGCCCCTGGAATGTTGATGAGTTCCTGAAGTGACATCACCCTTAAAAGCATTGTACAACATGTTTTGCAGGCTGGTTTGTAAATGCCGCATCTTTTCGGACTTGTGGTATGTTGGTAACATTTCTGACACTTTATGCTTGTACCGAGGGTCTAGTAGCGTTGCGACCCAGTACAGGTCCTTCTCCTTAAGCCTCTTGATACGGGGGTCCTTCAACAGGCATGACAGCATGAAAGACCCCATTCTCACAAGGTTGGATGCAGAGCTATCCATCTCCGCTTCCTCATTATCAAGGACTGCATCATCCACGGTCTCCTCCCCCCAGCCACGTACAAGACCAGGGGTCCCCAAAAGGTCACCACTAGCCCCCTGGGAAGCCTGCTCCTGTTGGTCCTCCTCCTCCTCCTCCACAAAGCCACCTTCCTCCTCTGACTCCACTTCTGGCACCTCTCCCTGCGTTGCAGCAGGTGCCTGGGTTCGTTCTGGTGATTCCGACCATAAATCGTGCGCTTCCAGCTCCTCGTCACGCTGGTCTACAGCCTCATCTGTCACTCGTCGCACGGCACGCTCCAGGAAGAAAGCGAAGGGTATTAGGTCGCTGATGGTGCCTTCGGTGCGACTGACCATATTTGTCACCTCTTCAAAAGGTCGCATGAGCCTGCAGGCATCGCGCATAAGCACCCAGTAACGGGGGAAAAAAATCCCCAGCTCTGCAGATCCAGTCCTACCACCCAGTTCAAAAAGGTACTCGTTGACGGCCCTTTGTTGTTGCAGCAGACGTTCCAACATAAGGAGCGTTGAATTCCAGCGAGTCTGGCTGTCAGAAATCAAACGCCTGACTGGCATGTTGTAGCACTGCTGAATGTCAGCAAGGCGTGCCATGGCTGTGTAGGAACGTCTGAAATGGGCCGACACCTTTCTGGACTGGGTGAGAACGTCCTGGAATCCTGGGTACTTGGAGACAAAACGTTGGACTATTAAATTTAACACATGTGCCATGCAGGGCACATGTGTTAAATTTCCCAGTCTCAACGCTGCCAACAGATTGCTTCCATTGTCACACACCACTTTTCCGATCTGCAGTTGGTGTGGGGTCAGCCACCGATCGGCCTGTGACTGCAGAGATGACAGGAGTACAGATCCGGTATGGTTTTTGCTTTCCAGGCACGTCATCCCCAAGACAGCGTGACAACGGCGTACCTGGCACGTCGAATAGCCTAGGGGGAGCTGGGGGTGCACAGGTGTGGAGGAGGAGAAGGAGGACCCAGCAGCAGAGTAAGAAGAAGAAGAGGAAGAAGACGAGGTAGAGAGCGATGGAGGAGTAGAGGTGGTGGCAGAACCGCGTGCAATCCGTGGCGGTGACACCAACTCCACTGTTGTTGTTGTTGTTGAGCTACCCATTCCCTGCTTCCCATTCCCAGCCATTACCAAGTTCACCCAGTGGGCAGTGTAGGTGACATACCTGCCCTGACCATGCTTGGAGGACCATGCGTCAGTAGTCATATGGACCTTTGGCCCAACACTAAGTGACAGAGATGCGGTAACTTGGCTCTGCACATGTTGGTACAGGTGTGGTATTCCCTTTTTAGAAAAAAAATTGCGGCTGGGTACCTTCCACTGCGGTGTCCCAATTGCTACAAATTTGTGGAAGGCCTCAGAGTCCACCAGCTGGTATGGTAAAAGCTGGCGGGCTAAGAGTGCAGACAAGCCAGCTGTCAGACGCCGGGCAAGGGGGTGACAGTCAGACATTGGCTTCTTACGCTCAAACATGGCCTTCACAGAAACTTGGCTGGTGGCAGATGACTGGGAATGGGAACAGGTGGTCAAGGTGGAAGGCGGAGTGGAGGGTGGTTCAGATGGGTCAAGGAGAGCAGAGGTAGAGCAGTAAGATGCTGGACCAGAAGGAGTGTGGCTTTTAGTTTGCCTGTTGCCTTTGAGGTGTTGCTCCCAAAGTGCTTTGTGCTTGCCGCTCATGTGCCTTCGCATAGAAGTTGTACCTACTGTATGTGGCTGTTGGGCTTACCAAGGCTCAGTTTCTGACTGCACTCATTGCAAATTACAATGCTTTTGTCAGAGGCACACACATTAAAAAAATCCCACACTGCTGACTTTTTGGAAGTGTGCGATCTGGCGGTAACAGTAGAAGTTGGCGGCATTGGCGGCAATGGCGGGTGCGTTGGCCGGCTGAACACAGGTGCCGATACATGTTGTTGCCCTACTGATCCCTGCGGGCTGTCCTCCCTGCTTCTTCTAAGTCTTATTCTCCTACTGCCTCTCTGACTCTCCGTCTCTCCATCTGAACTACCCTCCTCTTGCTCTCTTCTACTAGGCACCCACAAAACATCAATCTCCTCATCATCATTCTCCTCAGATGCATCAATTTCTTCTGACACATCACAGAAGGAAGCAGCAGCGGGGACCTCCTCCTCATCACTCATCATTATGTCCATCTCTGTCGTGTTCTCTGCCAGAATTAAATCTGGTGTAACGTCCTCATCTCCTTCATCTTCTTCTGCCAATAATGGTTGCGCATTACTCAGTTCAAGAAACTCATGGGAAAATAACTCCTCTGACTCCAGTGAAGAAGGGGCACCGGTGGTGGAGGAAGTGTTACGTGGGGTGGCCATAGCAGTGGAGGATGAGGAGGATGTTGTGGTAAAGTTAGAAACGGTAGAGGATGGGGTGTGCTGTGTAAGCCAGTCAACTACCTCTTCAGCATTTTGGGAGTTCAGGGTCATTGGCTTTTTAAAACTGGGCAATTTGCTAGGGCCACAGGATTGCATAGCAGCACGGCCCCTAGCACGGCCTCTGCGTGGCGGCCTGCCTTTGCCTGGCATTATTTTTAAAAAAACAACAACAACAAAAACTCAGTTGGTTTTTCTGGAAACGATAATACACACAGCTAGATGGCAGTTTGAAGAAAACAGTGTGCAAATAATGCCTACAAGGTCAACGTATACACAGCGGTGGATACGGATTACGTAAAATATAAGAATGCTGCTTGAAAAAAAGTAACTCAAGTGGTTTTTCTAGAGACGATAATATTATCAATATTTAGACAAAATGTGAACAAGCTCACACAGCTAGATGGCGGTTTGAAGAAAACACTGTGCAAATAATGCCTACAAGGTCAACGTATACACAGCGGTGGATACGGATTACGTAAAATATAAGAATGCTGCTTGAAAAAAAGTAACTCAAGTGGTTTTTCTAGAGACGATAATATTATCAATATTTAGACAAAATGTGAACAAGCTCACACAGCTAGATGGCGGTTTGAAGAAAACACTGTGCAAATAATGCCCACAAGATCAACGTATACACTACTACAGCGGTGGATACGGATTACGTAAAATATATTATGGCTGCTTGAAAAAAGTCACTCCGGTGTTTTTTCTGGAGACGGTAATATTATGGATATTTAGACAGAATGTGAACAAGGTCACACAGCTAGATGGCAGTTGGTTGAATAACACACTGGGCAAAAAATGCCTACAGGGCAAATAATGCCTAAAAGGTCAACTTATACACTACTACAGCGATGGATACGGATTACGTAAAATTTATTATGGCTGCTTGAAAAAAGTCACTCCGGTGTTTTTTCTGGAGACGGTAATATTATGGATATTTAGACAGAATGTGAACAAGGTCACACAGCTAGATGGCAGTTGGTTGAATAACACACTGGGCAAAAAATGCCTACAGGGCAAATAATGCCTAAAAGGTCAACTTATACACTACTACAGCGATGGATACGGATTACGTAAAATATATTATGGCTGCTTGAAAAAAGTCACTCCGGTGTTTTTTCTGGAGACGGTAATATTATGGATATTTAGACAGAATGTGAACAAGGTCACACAGCTAGATGGCAGTTGGTTGAATAACACACTGGGCAAAAAATGCCTACAGGGCAAATAATGCCTAAAAGGTCAACTTATACACTACTACAGCGATGGATACGGATTACGTAAAATTTATTATGGCTGCTTGAAAAAAGTCACTCCGGTGTTTTTTCTGGAGACGGTAATATTATGGATATTTAGACAGAATGTGAACAAGGTCACACAGCTAGATGGCAGTTGGTTGAATAACACACTGGGCAAAAAATGCCTACAGGGCAAATAATGCCTAAAAGGTCAACTTATACACTACTACAGCGATGGATACGGATTACGTAAAATTTATTATGGCTGCTTGAAAAAAGTCACTCCGGTGTTTTTTCTGGAGACGGTAATATTATGGATATTTAGACAGAATGTGAACAAGGTCACACAGCTAGATGGCAGTTGGTTGAATAACACACTGGGCAAAAAATGCCTACAGGGCAAATAATGCCTAAAAGGTCAACTTATACACTACTACAGCGATGGATACGGATTACGTAAAATTTATTATGGCTGCTTGAAAAAAGTCACTCCGGTGTTTTTTCTGGAGACGGTAATATTATGGATATTTAGACAGAATGTGAACAAGGTCACACAGCTAGATGGCAGTTGGTTGAATAACACACTGGGCAAAAAATGCCTACAGGGCAAATAATGCCTAAAAGGTCAACTTATACACTACTACAGCGGTAGTAAAATAAAAAAAAGTAAAATAAAAAAAAAATGAATATTAAAAAAGAAAAATTACAGTTGGTGCTGCTGAACTACTAGGAGCAGCAGATTAGCACACCAGTCCCACTCGCCAACACTGCTAGACTAATAGCACTGGGCTCTTATAGTAGTAGTAGTAGTAGTAGTAGTAGTAGTAAAACAACAAAAAAATAAATAAAAGCAGTCCTTACAAGGACTACTGTTATTGCAGCAGTCAGCAGATGAGATCAGAAGCAGGACAGCTGCCCACTGCAGCTACATACAGAGCACTGCAGTAGAAGGTAGATTACTAGCCAGCAAAGCTACCTAAGCTTAAATGTCCCTCAAACCCCTGCAGACTTCTGTCCCTCCAATAACAGAGCAGTATCAACACGATTACTAGCCAGCAAACTTTCAACTGTCCCTGAAATCACTAACAGGCAGCAGCTCTCTCCCTACACTATCTCTTCAGCACACACAGGCAGAGTGAAAAAACGCTGCAGGGCTTCGGTTTTTATAGGGAAGGGGAGTGGTCCAGGGGAGAGCTTCCTGATTGGCTGCCATGTACCTGCTGGTCTGGGGTGAGAGGGCAAAAAAAAGCGCCAACAATGGCGAACCCAAAATGGCGAACGTCGCGCGACGTTCGCGAACTTCCGGCGAGCGCGAACACCCGATGTTCGCGAACAAGTTCGCCGGCGAACAGTTCGCGCCATCTCTACTGGACATTCAGGTCAGAATTGCAGCTGTACCCTTCACACAATGGCCAAGCTGGACCATCCATTCTTAAGAGACTCTAACATCAAGATGGCACTCCAAGATTAAGCATAACTTTTAACTGCCAGCAGAATAAAGGCCCCAGGTTCTTTTTGTAAATTACCTCAACCTTGGAAAATACTTGTGAGGGAGGCAGCTGGTTCTGAAATTCCTCCAGAAGACAAAAATGATACCCCAGTATAGGGAAAAAGGATGCCATAAGGCCCAGGCCACTAACTAAATATTCTGTATAACCTGGTGTTTTTGAATCAGCACAGAAATGTAACCAAAGGTTGGTACAACAACATTAAAGGGATACTGTCATGGGAAAAAACATGTTTCAAAATGAATCAGTTAATAGTACTGCTCCAGCAGAATTCTGCACTGAAATCCATTTCTCAAAAGAGCAAACAGATTTTTTTATATTCAATTTTGAAATCTGACATGGGGCTAGACATATTGTCAATTTCCCAGCTGCCCCAAGTCATGTGAGTAGCCCTATTAACTGATGCGTTTTGAAAAAAACATGTTTTCCAATGACAGGATTCCTTTAATATACATGTCTTTCTTACTTGCAGAGAAGCTTATTATTAATGAAATAATTATTAATAGAATCATCAGTAACATCTGCCACAAGCAAAGCCAACCAATCATCACATTGCATCATTCCAAGTAAAATTTTGGTTACAAATTTTTGAGGAGACATTTGGGTTGAGTAACTATTCTCAAATGGCATGTGAGTGAATTGTGTCAGTGTGTAAGGCAGGTGCAGTAAGTGCAAGTGCAGTGTATTGGTCATTTGAGAGGTGTGATATTGTACATTTTTATCATACTGGGTTATGTGTAGTCAGTTAATCTCGTTGCTATGTAGCAGTCTTGCAGTTGTATAGTCAGTTAATCTTGTACTTATGTGCTGTCAATCTTTTAGTTTGTGCCTTGTGGTTTGTATGTTTAAAGATTGCAACTAATTCACTAATGGTTATTTTAAAAATTATTGTAGACAAAATATTTCTATTGATTTTTAATTACTATTTTATAAAAGGGAAAAAAAAAGAACTTCCGTCAACTTGTATGTGTGACATGTCGAACATTTTTCCCTTTTTTTAGATAAAGTTCCAATAGGTGACTCAGTTGGATGTTCAACAAGACAGCTCTTCAGTGAACCAGAAAAATGTCCTGAAATGGAAGACAGAAGTTTAATTGTTGATACAATTTTAACATGTCCTGAAAATGTTACAGATTATTATACTGAATTTGCAGAATTTCTGACTGAGGCTGATAATGATAATAATACTAAACCCTATTAGCATTGTCCCTAACAAGCACAACAAAATAGTAAGGTCACATCCACAAGTAGTAAAGTTAGAGTAAAAACAAGTGAACAAGAACAGAAGTTGTTTCCATATGCCTCTTCAATTGTCAAAAATCGTTCATCAAACAATTGCATTTTGTTCATCTCGATTTATGTACATTCAAATGTGGCTCTTGAGTAAAAAAGTCACAGAGTGAGACTGATAGCTGCCACTACATTAGCTGCTTTTGGCCTCCCACGTTGAAATCAGGGTGCTTGCAATGGCATGCTTATGACAGGCTGGCCCTTGTTTCATAGGAGCAAATTTACTAAGGTATTAATTTTTAACTTTGGAAAACTTTGCCCAACCACATCAGATGTTATTTGCTACGACTACGCATTTTCACTAAAATGCTTACATTTATCATGACAAAGAATGTTGGCATACTTGTGTCAGCGATGTTTCACTGGTGCCAAAATAGGTTTTCCACTAGCATTACTTCCCTGGTGGCAAATGCAATGAGGAATGTATTAGTGATGCAGCTGAACTTGGTGGAAGGTTTTAATTTTTTTATCAAAACGTCCAAGGGTCCGAAAGAAAGACAGAGATCTTCTATTGTTCTAAGGTCATCATGACCCTACTGAAGGCAATGTTTCTCCTGCTGCACAATTTTTTTTTCTTTGACTAGTTATGTAACCTCAAACACTCTGGGCCAAACTGTCTGGCAAGGATTCCCAGATAAACCAACATGGCTCACAAAACACTCTGATGCACTGAAATACAATCTGTGATCAATGCTGAGGGGTGTCAAAATCGAATCATCAAGACTTGCCAGAAGCGTTTGACTGATATTAAAAGGTTGGTGTATGGGACAATTTTTTGTTTTAAAAAGGTTGTTTCTTTTATAACTTTTCTCTTGTTCTGCTATGTTTTCTAATATTTAGATAGAGATACTTGATTTTCAAGCATCACATATCAAAATGACTGCCCTTTCTAGCCTCATAATGGCAGAGATCAGGAAAACGACTGTTTTGTTGCTATGGTACTGTACAGTATATGTACTATAGCAACTACTTACAAAACTTGTTGTAATGACCTTATTTTAAACATTGTGGTCACATCCATTTTTCATTAATGATATTGGAATTAGGAAGATGGCTACTTGTTACTATCTATCTATTTAATGAAATTCACATGTTAAAAATGTCTAAAGGTTTGATTATTATTATTATTAACATGTATTTATATAGTGCCAACATATTGTGTAGCACTGTAAAGTAAATGTGATTATACAACTAAATCACATGAATTATATACATAGAACATATGGAGTTACATACATCACAATCAATACAGGTACAAAAGGTGAGGAAAGGCCCTATGCATAGGCATACACTCTAAAGGGAAGGGAGTAATACATAAGGTGTGGGAGTGGGCAAGATCGAATTAAGTGGGTGAGAAATGTGGTACTGTATGTGGTGTTGCGTTTGGTAGTTAAGCAGAGTGAGGGTAGGCTTCTTGAAAGAAGAAGTGCGTTTTCAGAGATTTATTGAAAGCAGAAAGGTAACGGAAGCCAGTGATTGACAGAATGGCGAGGCAGAGGTGTAGCGGTTGCTGAGGTGTATGAGCCTCGCAGCAGTGTTCATTATGGACTGGAGAGGTGACAGTCTCTGGAGGGGAAGGCCAATTAAAAGAGAGTTACAGTAGTCTAGACGTGATATGATGAGAAAGTGAATAAGAATTTTGGCAACATCTTGGGTGATAAATGATCGTATTTTGGATATGTTTAGTCGAGGTCAACGCCAGGTATAAAAATGGAGGAGATACAAGCAATATTGCTGAGACCAGAATGATGACACAAGTGTATCAGTTTGTTCTGTTGTACCATATTGGTGGACAGACCGTTTATTTATAGGTGGAGTGCATACAGAATTAGTTAATGATTATGCTTTAAGGTGGTTTAGGGTGGTTTCCCACCGTAACCAATTAAAGAAGAGTATTTATGTATAGAAATAACAAATATGACATGACCGTTCACCTAGTTCTGTCTCAAGGGTTTAGTCCTTGATTGAGGTATAATTAACTAGGGGATGTTTGCTAATCATGATAAGCCTGATGAAAGTTTGGGAACTTTCCACTCATGTCATACTGACCTAGAATATCATAGAATATTATTATAAAAAAAGAGATGTAGTTTTAAAGTGGTATACAGGTATATAGTAGATATAGTATATATGTGATTATAATAAAGGCTACCTTATCAGTTTCTTAGGTGGAAGTGACATGATTTAATAAGTGACTGGATATGAGGAGTGAATGACAGTGCAGAATCTAGGATAACCCCAAGGCACCGGCCCTGGAGAGAGGGGGTAATAGTGGAATTGTTAACTATGATGGATACTTCTGGGATGTTACTGGTGTTAGTTGGAGGAAAGAGAACCATTTCAGTTTTAGAGAGGTTTAATTTAAAGTAGTGTTGCGACATCCAGGTAGAGATAGCGGACAGGCAGGAGGAGACACGACTTAGGAGTTCTGGATTGAGATCAGGAGATGAGAGATATCATGACTACCATATACTGTATATAAATATTTCTAGTATGTCATATGCTAATATTTTCATGTCTGTGCATTTTTTCATTACAATTAGAAATGTCTTTCCATGCCGCCCTAGTTAACAATTTTTTGATATCCAAAAATACAAAACTTTCATCTCATAAAATGTCAGTTACGTATTCAAATTTAACAACAAACTTTTTTTTTAAGTTAAAAAGAATTCTGCTCATAAAATATATCAGAGTGGTACTGCAGGAGAACCACCAAAAGATTTTGACCTCAGGGCCTATGAATTAGAAAAATCAACTGGGCGAATTTGATGCGTTACGTTTCACCAAAAATTTGCTGGCGGCAAAATGTCATCGACATCCATTAAAGTCTACAGGCATCAAAAATTACGCGCAGCAAAATTTATTTGATGCACATCTTTTTTTTTTTGACGCATGACACCATACAAGTCTATGGTCGTCATTTCCACGGCGAAAAAAGGCAAAAATTTGCCAATCTCTAATATCAACCATACTTGCACCAGGCACAATTACTGGCATGGCAGGAAATTATAACATGGACAGGTAAAATCAATGTATGTAAATTTATTTTACTAGGAATCTTGCTTCATTTATATGTGTCCCATTTTGATAAATGTGACATTAAAGCTTAACAAACAAATATTCACCCACTTTCTAATAATTTCTGTCTGGTTTTTAGAAGTGTTTGGATGAAATGTTCAACTCCTACATTCAGCCATTTTAAAAGAAGCTTCTAAAAATGCTATAGCTATGATTAGAAAGTGTTTTTATGTGTGGTAACTTGTAATCTCCCATTATGATCAATGTGCTCCTAATGTTTATCAAAATGTCTTTTATAAGCCATGCATTTCTACATGCTGGTGGCTAAAATATCTTTAACTCTTTTTGCTGACTTATTAGAGCCAACCGACACATAGGAGTCTTACAATCAACAGCATAGTGAACAAATGCATGTGGAGGAGGAAGAGGAACGTGAATGCAACCAAACACTACCAAGTAAATGTTGCAATTAAATCTTTTTATTGTTCAGATGAAAAAGAAATGTCCACAGTAGAAAAGGCCATTTGGAAGCTTCAATGGCTTATTTTGTTAAAGTTCCTGTCAAAAACAAGTAAAGCATAATGAATGTTCTTAAAAATATGACATTCTTCATTAAGGCTAACATAATAATGTGAAATTGTACATGAAATCTTTTGTCATTCTCACATCCCTACTTTATTATATGAACTGACCTGTTAAACTTGACCAAACAACTGCAAAACCATCAATTAATGGATTTTGATGTAGCGAATTCTCTAAAAATGCAGGTCAAGGGGGTTATTTATCAAGGTACAATTTTTGTGGTGTCTTTTGTGATGGTGAAAACCCAAAATTAGAGTGTAGAGAATAAAAACCCACCCCCATGGGGTGGGTATTTATTCTCTACACTCTATGTACACTGTATCCTTGAGAAAGGTCCCCATGTGGGTCCGAAACGTCGGATAAGATGTGATTTTTGATTAATAAATCAACACAATTTCACCAAACTACAGAGAGTGCTGATCTTCTTTTCATATATTATTCATATTTGGATCGTGCAACTCTGGCTTCATCCTTTGGATTGAGTGCAGGCACTCTGTTTAAATTTTTTGGTAATTTAAACAGAAGATCAACTTACCCACAAGCCATCTATATGAAAATAACTCAAAACCCATAGAACATTTGTAATGAATGTATACTGCAAAATTGATTACAATTTTGGTTTCTTTTATTAGGCAAAATATATTTTTTTGGGTAGACATTCCTTTAGATGCTACATGAATGCAATGTATAGCACTTAAGACATTCCGGATGCCACTGACAGAGTAGCACCTCACTACTTCTTCCTCTGATAATCCATCTAGAGTTGATCTTTCCCAGAAAACTTGAGGATGCATCACTCTATGGCAATTACAGACTTGATTCTCTTCTGCAGATTCAAGCAAAAATCTGACTGCAAACTCCATCTTGTCACCAGAGACAATCCCCACAGATGAACGGCAACTGCTGTTGTTTAGTAATATCACCCTGGGAGTACTATTTTATGCTTTTATCACTTAAAAGATGTTTGTGAATTATGCATTAGAATTAATTCTATACTATGAGTATCGCAATGTGATTACAATTTCACTTTGCGGTAATCATTCTTTAGATAAACATTGTTTTTTAAGCCACAAAACTATGCATTAAGGAATAATGACCTTTTGTGAATTGGCCCTATAGTATCTTGTATCTCCTGTATGGAAAGGGTTAAACATGCATTTGTATCCATATTCCTCTATTAAATTTTTAGTTGTCATTCTCCATGTGTCCTCTTCCATTAAATATGTTATTAAGGTAATATTATGCACATCCATCAGCAAGCAATTTGATGGTAGAGCAATATTGTATGGATCACATAGCAAGAAAGATATGAATAGAGCAATTACTTGAATGCTGCAAAGAAACGGAATTTGATGGCAGAGAATAACCCATTGGCTCATTTATCCTCCATATTCTCACCCACTCTAAAAAAAGCGCACTCTAACCTTCTTTTATGCTCAGGACATTGTCAATTCTAAATTTTCACACATAACTTTATTTTTTGTGATTGATTATAGTAATTTTAATGAATTAAAATGGAGTATTTATTTTATTAAAAAATAATTTTATTGTTAAATATGTTTCTTTACATCCCCTGCATGTTATAGAAAGGTTCACACAGATGGAAAATTCACACTTACATACATACTTAAATATGACATTTTAATGATTTGCCAGTAAAGGTAATAGTATAGGCGCTGTATTAAAGGAGAAGGAAAGCTATGCAGGCATTTTATTGCCAATAGATTAGTTGCAATAGTGCCAGCTAGAATGCTATATTTATTCTGTAGAATGTTTTACCATACCTGATTAAAAACCTCTAGAAGCTCTCTGTTTGTTTAGCATAGCAGCTGCAGTATTAGCTTGGTGTGACATGACTTCCTGCCTGAGTCTGTCCCTGCTCACTTATAGCTCTGGGCTCAGATTACAGCAGAGAAGGGGGGAGGAAGAGGAGCAATTTGAGCATGCTTATGCCCGGGGCAAGGAGGTTTAAGCTGAAGGCAATAGAAGGAAAGAAATGCAGTGTTTCTTTTTACAGAGGACTTGGTATATTTAGGTGGACCTTTCAGATAAGACTTACTTAGTTGTAACCTTTCCTTCTCCTTTAAAGGGATTCTCTCATGATTTTTATGGTGCAATTTTTATTTCTATATTAAACTGTTTACACTGCAAATAATTCACCCCTGAACCAACAAGTGTATTTTTTTTTAGTTGTAATATTTGTGTGTAGGCAGCCATCTCAGGTCATTTTGCCTGATCCTGTGCTGTCAGAAACAGCCAGCCCTTCATGATGGAACTGCTTTTAGACAGGCTATTTTCGCAGTGGGACTTGGATTTTTTCTGAAATGCCAGATTATGTAGTTTCTCCACAGGCTGTATATCTGCTGCCCTGGATTCTCCACTTGCATGAAATCTGCAGTGTAATATATTGTCTGGTCCTAGCCTTACTGTTGAGTGCAACAGTAAAGAGTAACTGAAGTTTATCAGAGCACAAGTCACACGATTGAGGGCACCTGAGAAACTGACAACATGTCTAGCCCCATGTCAGAAAATTAATTTCAGTGTAGACTTCTACTGGAGCAGCACTTTTAACTGATGGATTTTGGGGGAAAAAATATTTTCCTGTGACAGAATCCCTTTAAATTGAAAAAATATATATGGTATGATTTACTTTAAGGTTATTTCCTTTACCCTCTGTTGAAAAAAAGGATCTAACTGCCACAGAACATATATTCTATGGTAAACTGTGTACATTCTAAAATATATGGTTTTCTGTGGTAAACATATTTTGGGTATTTACCCTACATAAAATGCAGTAAATATATTGCTTCTGCAAGTAGCTGAAGTGACCTCCATGACATTTCATATGCAATGTTTTCACTATACATGCCAGCTACTTTGGTAATCCTATGAATACTAGGCATCAAACGGTTTAGTGGACTCCTGGCATTTAGTTTAAGATGTGTTATTTTGGTACCTAATTCCATGTGGGCGATACAATGTTATAAAATGCTTTGAAGGGATTCTCAGATCATTTGGAGTAGAAACAGATTTACCAATTTTAGATTCAGCAGAATGTGCTCTTACCAAAAATGACATTTATTTTGTGACTTTACCCCACACAAAATGCAGTAAATGTACTGTTTTTTGCAGTAGCTAGGGTCTTTACATGGATCTGATTTTGATAATTCTATACATTCTGGGTATCAAACTGTTCAGTGGATCCCTGACATTCATACTGTATATATGGTGTTTCCTTGAATTTATTGGATCATTCTATGACCTGTAAAAAAAGCACTCAGCCTTTGGCCTTGTCATGGAACTCAGTGACTCATAATATCCTTATATTTTATAGTGGTGTACATTATTTACTATATTATGAAAAATATACTTTTTAATATACTTTTTTATACAGAGCCCTATATTGTGTTACAGAAGGGGACTAGTGATGGGCGAATTTATTTGCCAGGCACGAATTCCCGTGATTCGCTGCCGGTGAATAGGGATGTAGCGAACGTCGGAAAAAAAGTTCGCGAACATATTCGCGAACTTGCGCAAAAATGCGAGCGGTTCGCGAACGGTTCGCGAACCCCATAGACTTCAATGGGAAGGCGAACTTTAACATCTAAAAAAGACATTTCTGGCCAGAAAAATGATTTTAAAGTTGTTTAAAGGGTGCAACGACCTGGACAGTGGCATGCCAGAGGGGGATCAAGGGCAAAAATGTATCTGAAAAATCTGCCTGTGTGTGCTTGGAAGAGATAGTGTAGGGGGAGAGCTGTTAGTGATTTCAGGGACAGATGATAGTAAGTTTGCTGGCTAGTAATCTGCTTGATACTGCTCTGTATTGGAGGGACAGAAGTCTGCAGGGATTTGAGGGACATTTTAGCTTAGGTAGCTTTGCTGGCTAGTAATCTACTGTTCTCTTTAAACAACTGCCATACGTTGACCTTGTAGGCATTGTTTGCCCAGTTTTTTTGGACGCAGCCACTGAAGCACAGTTGCCAGAAAAAATATGCCATATAAATGCTGAAAATAGTCATTTTTCGCCATACGTTGACCTTGTAGACATTGTTTGCCCAGTTTTTTTGGACGCAGCCACTGAAGCACAGTTGCCAGAAAAAATATGCCATATAAATGCTGAAAATAGTAATTTTTCGCCATACGTTGACCTTGTAGACATTGTTTGCCCAGTTTTTTTGGACGCAGCCACTGAAGCACAGTTGCCAGAAAAAATATGCCATATAAATGCTGAAAATAGTCATTTTTCGCCATACGTTGACCTTGTAGACATTGTTTGCCCAGTTTTTTTGGACGCAGCCACTGAAGCACAGTTGCCAGAAAAAATATGCCATATAAATGCTGAAAATAGTCATTTTTTGCCATATACGTTGAGTCAACGTATGGCAAAAAATGACTATTTTCAGCATTTATATGGCATATTTTTTCTGGCCTCTGTGCTTCAGTGGCTGCGGCCAAAAAAACTGGGCAAACAATGCCTACAAGGTCAACAACGTTGACCTTGTAGGCATTGTTTGCCCAGTTTTTTTGGCCGCAGCCACTGAAGCACAGAGGCCAGAAAAAATATGCCATATAAATGCTGAAAATAGTCATTTTTTTGGTCGCAGCCACTGAAGCACAGTTGCCAGAAAAATTATGCCATATAAATGCTGAAAATATAAATTTTTTTGGTTGCAGCCACTGAAGCACAGAGGCCAGAAAAATTATGCCATATAAATGCAGAAAATATGCATTTTTTTGGTCGCAGCCACTGAAGCACAGTTGACAGAAAAATTATGCCATATAAATGCAGAAAATATAAATTTTTTTGGTTGCAGCCACTGAAGCACAGAGGCCAGAAAAATTATGCCATATAAATGCAGAAAATATGCATTTTTTTGGTCGCAGCCACTGAAGCACAGTTGACAGAAAAATTATGCCATATAAATGCTGAAAATATAAATTTTTTTGGTTGCAGCCACTGAAGCACAGAGGCCAGAAAAATTATGCCATATAAATGCAGAAAATATGCATTTTTTTGGACGCAGCCACTGAAGCACAGTTGCCAGAAAAAATATGCCATATAAATGCTGAAAATAGTCATTTTTCGCCATACGTTGACCTTGTAGACATTGTTTGCCCAGTTTTTTTGGTTGCAGCCACTGAAGCACAGAGGCCAGAAAAAATTAAACCAGTAGGGTTTGCACCCTAGTTTGTAACGGTGGCGGAGGGAGGAGGACGCTAAAGGACAGCTGTGTGTGGAGTCATGAGGCTTGAAGAGAAGGACAGCTGCATAGAAGTCAGAACAAGTCTTCCGGCGTGCAGTAACCCTCCGAGATCCACCCCTCATTCATTTTAATAAAGGTCAGGTAATCGACACTTTTGTGACCTAGGCGAGTTCTCTTCTCAGTTACAATCCCTCCTGCTGCACTGAAGGTCCTTTCTGAGAGCACACTTGAGGCTGGGCAAGACAAGAGGTTCATGGCAAATTGTGACAGCTCTGGCCACAGATCAAGCCTGCGCACCCAGTAGTCCAGGGGTTCATCGCTCCTCAGAGTGTCGATATCTGCAGTTAATGCCAGGTAGTCCGCTACCTGCCGGTCGAGGCGTTCTTTGAGGGTGGATCCAGAAGGGTTGTGGCGCTGCCTTGGACAGAAAAACATTTGCATGTCTGACATTACAGACCGGCCAAAGGGCTTTGTCCTTGCAGGTGTGCTCGTGGCAGGATTACTGGCACCTCTGCCCCTGGAATGTTGATGAGTTCCTGAAGTGACATCACCCTTAAAAGCATTGTACAACATGTTTTGCAGGCTGGTTTGTAAATGCCGCATCTTTTCGGACTTGTGGTATGTTGGTAACATTTCTGACACTTTATGCTTGTACCGAGGGTCTAGTAGCGTTGCGACCCAGTACAGGTCCTTCTCCTTAAGCCTCTTGATACGGGGGTCCTTCAACAGGCATGGCAGCATGAAAGACCCCATTCTCACAAGGTTGGATGCAGAGCTATCCATCTCCGCTTCCTCATTATCAAGGACTGCATCATCCACGGTCTCCTCCCCCCAGCCACGTACAAGACCAGGGGTCCCCAAAAGGTCACCACTAGCCCCCTGGGAAGCCTGCTCCTGTTGGTCCTCCTCCTCCTCCTCCACAAAGCCACCTTCCTCCTCTGACTCCACTTCTGGCACCTCTCCCTGCGTTGCAGCAGGTGCCTGGGTTCGTTCTGGTGATTCCGACCAGAAATCGTGCGCTTCCAGCTCCTCGTCACGCTGGTCTACAGCCTCATCTGTCACTCGTCGCACGGCACGCTCCAGGAAGAAAGCGAAGGGTATTAGGTCGCTGATGGTGCCTTCGGTGCGACTGACCATATTTGTCACCTCTTCAAAAGGTCGCATGAGCCTGCAGGCATCGCGCATAAGCACCCAGTAACGGGGGAAAAAAATCCCCAGCTCTGCAGATCCAGTCCTACCACCCAGTTCAAAAAGGTACTCGTTGACGGCCCTTTGTTGTTGCAGCAGACGTTCCAACATAAGGAGCGTTGAATTCCAGCGAGTCTGGCTGTCAGAAATCAAACGCCTGACTGGCATGTTGTAGCGCTGCTGAATGTCAGCAAGGCGTGCCATGGCTGTGTAGGAACGTCTGAAATGGGCCGACACCTTTCTGGACTGGGTGAGAACGTCCTGGAATCCTGGGTACTTGGAGACAAAACGTTGGACTATTAAATTTAACACATGTGCCATGCAGGGCACATGTGTTAAATTTCCCAGTCTCAACGCTGCCAACAGATTGCTTCCATTGTCACACACCACTTTTCCGATCTGCAGTTGGTGTGGGGTCAGCCACCGATCGGCCTGTGACTGCAGAGATGACAGGAGTACAGATCCGGTATGGTTTTTGCTTTCCAGGCACGTCATCCCCAAGACAGCGTGACAACGGCGTACCTGGCACGTCGAATAGCCTAGGGGGAGCTGGGGGTGCACAGGTGTGGAGGAGGAGAAGGAGGACCCAGTAGCAGAGTAAGAAGAAGAAGAGGAAGAAGACGAGGTAGAGAGCGATGGAGGAGTAGAGGTGGTGGCAGAACCGCGTGCAATCCGTGGCGGTGACACCAACTCCACTGTTGTTGTTGTTGTTGAGCTACCCATTCCCTGCTTCCCATTCCCAGCCATTACCAAGTTCACCCAGTGGGCAGTGTAGGTGACATACCTGCCCTGACCATGCTTGGAGGACCATGCGTCAGTAGTCATATGGACCTTTGGCCCAACACTAAGTGACAGAGATGCGGTAACTTGGCTCTGCACATGTTGGTACAGGTGTGGTATTCCCTTTTTAGAAAAAAAATTGCGGCTGGGTACCTTCCACTGCGGTGTCCCAATTGCTACAAATTTGCGGAAGGCCTCAGAGTCCACCAGCTGGTATGGTAAAAGCTGGCGGGCTAAGAGTGCAGACAAGCCAGCTGTCAGACGCCGGGCAAGGGGGTGACAGTCAGACATTGGCTTCTTACGCTCAAACATGGCCTTCACAGAAACTTGGCTGGTGGCAGATGACTGGGAATGGGAACAGGTGGTCAAGGTGGAAGGCGGAGTGGAGGGTGGTTCAGATGGGTCAAGGAGAGCAGAGGTAGAGCAGTAAGATGCTGGACCAGAAGGAGTGTGGCTTTTAGTTTGCCTGTTGCCTTTGAGGTGTTGCTCCCAAAGTGCTTTGTGCTTGCCGCTCATGTGCCTTCGCATAGAAGTTGTACCTACTGTATGTGGCTGTTGGGCTTACCAAGGCTCAGTTTCTGACTGCACTCATTGCAAATTACAATGCTTTTGTCAGAGGCACACACATTAAAAAAATCCCACACTGCTGACTTTTTGGAAGTGTGCGATCTGGCGGTAACAGTAGAAGTTGGCGGCATTGGCGGCAATGGCGGGTGCGTTGGCCGGCTGAACACAGGTGCCGATACATGTTGTTGCCCTACTGATCCCTGCGGGCTGTCCTCCCTGCTTCTTCTAAGTCTTATTCTCCTACTGCCTCTCTGACTCTCCGTCTCTCCATCTGAACTACCCTCCTCTTGCTCTCTTCTACTAGGCACCCACAAAACATCAATCTCCTCATCATCATTCTCCTCAGATGCATCAATTTCTTCTGACACATCACAGAAGGAAGCAGCAGCGGGGACCTCCTCCTCATCACTCATCATTATGTCCATCTCTGTCGTGTTCTCTGCCAGAATTAAATCTGGTGTAACGTCCTCATCTCCTTCATCTTCTTCTGCCAATAATGGTTGCGCATTACTCAGTTCAAGAAACTCATGGGAAAATAACTCCTCTGACTCCAGTGAAGAAGGGGCACCGGTGGTGGAGGAAGTGTTACGTGGGGTGGCCATAGCAGTGGAGGATGAGGAGGATGTTGTGGTAAAGATAGAAACGGTAGAGGATGGGGTGTGCTGTGTAAGCCAGTCAACTACCTCTTCAGCATTTTGGGAGTTCAGGGTCATTGGCTTTTTAAAACTGGGCAATTTGCTAGGGCCACAGGATTGCATAGCAGCACGGCCCCTAGCACGGCCTCTGCGTGGCGGCCTGCCTTTGCCTGGCATTATTTTTAAAAAAACAACAACAACAAAAACTCAGTTGGTTTTTCTGGAAACGATAATACACACAGCTAGATGGCAGTTTGAAGAAAACAGTGTGCAAATAATGCCTACAAGGTCAATGTATACACAGCGGTGGATACGGATTACGTAAAATATATGAATGCTGCTTGAAAAAAAGTAACTCAAGTGGTTTTTCTAGAGACGATAATATTATCAATATTTAGACAAAATGTGAACAAGCTCACACAGCTAGATGGCGGTTTGAAGAAAACACTGTGCAAATAATGCCTACAAGGTCAACGTATACACAGCGGTGGATACGGATTACGTAAAATATAAGAATGCTGCTTGAAAAAAAGTAACTCAAGTGGTTTTTCTAGAGACGATAATATTATCAATATTTAGACAAAATGTGAACAAGCTCACACAGCTAGATGGCGGTTTGAAGAAAACAGTGTGCAAATAATGCCTACAAGGTCAACGTATACACAGCGGTGGATACGGATTACGTAAAATATAAGAATGCTGCTTGAAAAAAAGTAACTCAAGTGGTTTTTCTAGAGACGATAATATTATCAATATTTAGACAAAATGTGAACAAGCTCACACAGCTAGATGGCGGTTTGAAGAAAACAGTGTGCAAATAATGCC
This sequence comes from Xenopus petersii, assembly GCA_038501925.1. Taxonomy (NCBI): domain Eukaryota; kingdom Metazoa; phylum Chordata; class Amphibia; order Anura; family Pipidae; genus Xenopus; species Xenopus petersii. The sequence continues at coordinate 67,578,500 of CM076684.1, forward strand.
TACAAGGTCAACGTATACACAGCGGTGGATACGGATTACGTAAAATATAAGAATGCTGCTTGAAAAAAAGTAACTCAAGTGGTTTTTCTAGAGACGATAATATTATCAATATTTAGACAAAATGTGAACAAGCTCACACAGCTAGATGGCGGTTTGAAGAAAACACTGTGCAAATAATGCCCACAAGATCAACGTATACACTACTACAGCGGTGGATACGGATTACGTAAAATATATTATGGCTGCTTGAAAAAAGTCACTCCGGTGTTTTTTCTGGAGACGGTAATATTATGGATATTTAGACAGAATGTGAACAAGGTCACACAGCTAGATGGCAGTTGGTTGAATAACACACTGGGCAAAAAATGCCTACAGGGCAAATAATGCCTAAAAGGTCAACTTATACACTACTACAGCGATGGATACGGATTACGTAAAATATATTATGGCTGCTTGAAAAAAGTCACTCCGGTGTTTTTTCTGGAGACGGTAATATTATGGATATTTAGACAGAATGTGAACAAGGTCACACAGCTAGATGGCAGTTGGTTGAATAACACACTGGGCAAAAAATGCCTACAGGGCAAATAATGCCTAAAAGGTCAACTTATACACTACTACAGCGATGGATACGGATTACGTAAAATTTATTATGGCTGCTTGAAAAAAGTCACTCCGGTGTTTTTTCTGGAGACGGTAATATTATGGATATTTAGACAGAATGTGAACAAGGTCACACAGCTAGATGGCAGTTGGTTGAATAACACACTGGGCAAAAAATGCCTACAGGGCAAATAATGCCTAAAAGGTCAACTTATACACTACTACAGCGGTAGTAAAATAAAAAAAAGTAAAATAAAAAAAAAATGAATATTAAAAAAAAAAAAAATTACAGTTGGTGCTGCTGAACTACTAGGAGCAGCAGATTAGCACACCAGTCCCACTCCCCAACACTGCTAGACTAATAGCACTGGGCTCTTATAGTAGTAGTAGTAGTAGTAGTAGTAGTAGTAGTAAAACAACAAAAAAATAAATAAAAGCAGTCCTTACAAGGACTACTGTTATTGCAGCAGTCAGCAGATGAGATCAGAAGCAGGACAGCTGCCCACTGCAGCTACATACAGAGCACTGCAGTAGAAGGTAGATTACTAGCCAGCAAAGCTACCTAAGCTTAAATGTCCCTCAAACCCCTGCAGACTTCTGTCCCTCCAATAACAGAGCAGTATCAAAACGATTACTAGCCAGCAAACTTTCAACTGTCCCTGAAATCACTAACAGGCAGCAGCTCTCTCCCTACACTATCTCTTCAGCACACACAGGCAGAGTGAAAAAACGCTGCAGGGCTTCGGTTTTTATAGGGAAGGGGAGTGGTCCAGGGGAGAGCTTCCTGATTGGCTGCCATGTACCTGCTGGTCTGGGGTGAGAGGGCAAAAAAAAGCGCCAACAATGGCGAACCCAAAATGGCGAACGTCGCGCGACGTTCGCGAACTTCCGGCGAGCGCGAACACCCGATGTTCGCGCGAACAAGTTCGCCGGCGAACAGTTCGCGCCATCTCTACCGGTGAATAAATTTGAGAAACCGCAGTGAAAATTCGCCAGTGTAAAAAAAAAATAGACACCGGCGTCCATTTTTTTTGGACACCGGCGTAATTTCGCCAAAAACGGATGCCGGCTTCCAAAAGATGTCGGCGCCGTTTCACAAATTTTTTGCCATTTTGCGGGAAATTCGCAAATTTTTCGATGAATCGAAACTGCCCAAATTCGCCCATCACTAAAGGGGACCATTAGTTACATTATTCCTCATAGGATTTTTTATCAGCTGACGGTAATTATTTACATCCATCCCTAATTAAAGTGGTACCGCTGGAGGTCAGGGTGGTTTCTTACAATAAATTATACAAATCATCTGACCTTCAATACCATGTTAAAATAAAGGTTGTTTCAAAAGGTGAAGTTCACCACCCAGAGCTTAGTCCTTAATTAATCTACAAAATTCAGGTCTACTATGTGTTTGAAGCCAATGGAATAATTACATTAATTATTGATTATTAGCTGTAATAATAGTATAATGAGACCCCACAGAGAATCAGGGCAGGAGGGAAATAGTGATTAAATGTTTTTGCTTCCTTGTCTGTAGGAAAATATACTATTAAAAGAGAGGTTTTTATGGAGCAGAATTAAATATATTCATTATTAATGATCAAACAACTGTTCCACTGGAAAATGAGTCTAATCAACCACATTGTGTGTTCCGTTTCCCCACATGATTTATTTTATAGCATCCTAATTTTCACATCACAAGCAAAGCAATGTTCACATTCATTATGTAGAACAGCAATGTTTTGGTTTGAGTCCATCTCTCTTTCTCTCTAATGTAATGAGCTCTAACCTTATACGCACAATGAATTACAGGACTTCAAATGACCTGATCTGCATTGCAGCTGACTGTACAGCTTTCGCCTTAGGCCAGCTTTATATTGCTGGAAGGAAGACATGTGGCTTGATTTGGGTTAGAACAAAAATTCAAGGAACACTCTAATCACAGGCATTTCTTCTCTTCAACATGCAGGTTCCATCTCATTAGCAGACCATCTCATTAAGTGAACACTACCTCAGACCTTTAAATTCTGTAGTGAAAACATTAACATGGTCCATATGTGCTGGATGAAGTTGTGTTACAATTATAACTTTGCAAGATATCAAGTCTCACGCAGTGGCTTAAATGACATTGCAACTGTGACATTTTCAGAGCTTATGTGAATTACAGTGTAATTTGATTTCAGAAATTTTTTATTTTTTATGTTGTTGGCTGCTGATAAAATGGAAAACTAACAGTAATGACAACCAAATTTTGAAATTATAATTGCCAAAATATATATTTTTTAATTTTACATGATACAGTTAGAAATGAGAATGAATACCTATTTTTGTGGGAGGGAGTTTTGGCAAATGGCAAGCAGCAACATTTGTCCCCCTGCTTATGCAGGAAAGACCTGAAAATGGGATGGAAAATTGCAAATTTATGTAACACTATCTTGGCTATCCAGACCACAGATAGTTAATGTCCAGCTAATGGTAATGAGCATGGGTTACTTTGGGCTCACACATCAGGATCAGGGCCTTTGCTAAGTGGAAGTTTCCCAAATAGATGTAGTGGACTACTACACACAGGCTACTGTACATAAAAATAGGAAAAAATATTGAATGCCAGGAGGTTCTAATGGTGAAATAACAGAATCGTAGTTTATTATACAAAGGGCAAAATGCAATTGACCACAAGTTTACTCACGTATGAGGTGTATCATATCACAGAGGAGGGTAGATAGAGGAGGATGATACAGCAATCACAGATGTCACTCCCATAAGTCAAATAGTCAAGCGTACATGAATTGCCTTAACAAATACACCTTTAAGTGGTCCGGATCCCATCCAGTGGAGTGGTTAGGGAGAAGAATTCTAGCCTAACACCCTTTCCAATGTGGTCCCTTCACTTAAAGGAACAGTTCAGTGTGAAAATAAAAACTGGGTAAATAGATAGGCTGTGCAAAATAAAAAATGTTTCTAATATAGTTAGTTAGCCAAAAATGTAAAATATAAAGTCTGGAGTGACTGGATGTCTAATAAAACAGCCAGAATCCAACATCCTGCTTTTCAGCTCTATAACTCTGAGCTAGTCAGCGACTTGAAGGGGGGCCACATGGTACATTTCTGTTCAGTGAGTTTGTAATTGATCCTCAGCATTCAGCTCAGATTCAAAAGCAACAGAAATGACCCATGTGGCCCCCACTCAAGCCTCTGATTTGTTACTGCCTGGTAACCAGGGTAACCAGTCAGTGTAAACCAAGAGAGCTGAAAAGCAGGAAGTAGTGTTAAGACTGACATGTTATACATCAAATCACTCCAGCCTTTATACATTACATTTTTGGCTAACTAACTATATTAGAAACATTTTTTATTTTGCCCAGCCTATCTATTTACCCAGTTTTTATTTTTACACTGTACAATTCCTTTAAGGCATACAAGGAAGCCTTGTGGGAAGCTACTCCCTGCTATTATCCTTGATGGAGCACACAACTGCTCTTTCTATATAATCTTACTCTAATAGAGAGTCTATTAAATAAACTACCCTGTGCTTGTTAACCTTGTTCACAGGGTTTCCTGGTCCCCGATTTAGGGCAGTGGCTTTACTGGACCTTGGTGTACCCAGGCTCAATGGGAAACACCTAGCTGGAAGGACACCAGGAGCCAAAGAGGAAGATGCACCCCTTTCCAAACACTATATGGAAGTGTAGCAGGAAGTGGTCATTACATCCTTTGGCCAATAACTAATTGGTTGTGCAAATAAAGGAGAAGGGTAGGGATTTAAAGCTATAGGAGCCTAACAGATCATATAGGTCCCTACATTTGCTAGGGGGTAACTTAGAAGTGGATAAAACTACACATAGAATCCTCCCGGGTTCTTCTGTCCTAGGGTTAATAGAGATGTTAAGCAATACTGTTAAGTCCTCCTTGACTGTCAAATAACCACCCTTAAGTGCCATTAAAGGTACATTGGTTTCCTTTCATAGATGTCCCATTTGAGAGGTTATGAATTTGGCAGGCCTCCTAAGAAAAATTTGGGAATTTGCTCAAGTAATGGAAGCAATAGGAGCTTTTCACATCATAACCAGTACCTGATCCATCCTGATAATCTGATACCAGATGTTAATAAAGTTGACTTGATCTGAATTAGGGATGTCTTCTCTGCTCTCCCTGTGTGCTCATTGAACATGGTACTCTAAAGAGTGATCAACATTCAAATGAGAACTTTTACCATGATTTAAGGTTTTTTTGTGGTAAAACTCACAAACCTGAATGAGCTTTAATGAAACTCAAGTTTTTGAAAGTGCAGAAAACTCAAATGTAAAACTGAAGCATTTAAAAGCTGCAGAGTTCATCTATACGTCAATGGGAGGGTCTGCAAATACTGTTGAAAAAACTCTATACTACACTGATGTGCCACAAGAAGATTGAAATTGCAAAAACCATTCATGTTCAATGCTTGGCAGTCACAAAAGGCCTTTCATAACTGTCCAGCATGCAATCAATTGCACCTTCATAAATGTATGCAAACTGCAAACCTATGTGTGTTAAAAGTGAGAGAAAAATTATTGTCTGATAATTGTGAAAAAGACATTGAAGTTGGGGTCTGATCAGTTGCTATCCTGACCTTGCATTAAAAGACTGCAAATGTTTTCACTAAACTTCTGCAAAGATTTGCCATGGAAAATTTTGCTGCGACAAAAAAAAAATTGTCGGGTGTCAAAATTGTCACGCCTCAAAATTATTGACTTTAATGCATTTAGACAAAACAGTTGCGCACATAAAAATTGTTGCACGCCAAAATTATTCGATGCCCATTCACTTTAATGCATTTGGACAAAAGAGTAGCGCGTCATTCGCGTCAAAATTGTCACGTGTCAAAATGATTTTGATGCCCATTGACTTCAATGCTTTTTGTGAATTTTTCACGGGACAGATTTGCTGATCACAATTGTTGAGCTTAAACCTGTATGGTAAATTGGTAATTTTAGGTATAAAAACTTTTTACCTAACCTGACTTATTGGTTGCTCTCACGGAAAATTTGTGTTGGCATAATACATTTTAGTTGCATTCTCTCTTCATGTTGAGTTGTTAAGTTATGGCATTTTTTGCACTTTTGATTTGTAATGTTTTACTCAGTCTTAGAAAACATTTGAAAAAAATGGAATGGAAAAACAACAAAATAATTATTTTCCATTACAATCTGCTGTTAAGTGATTAAAGGATGCTTATTCTTACCATACAGCAGTACCAATTGCAGAAAAAACATTCTCTCCCCTGCATTAAATGTCTTAGCTAAAGAAAAAAAGCCTGAAAAATATTACTCACATTATTCATGCAAATGGGACATTGACATATTCTGGGAAAATGGCCAGGCAACTTTTTGACATCTGGTTAAATTTGAAACAGTATTTGACTAGTACAGACTACAGATTAGGCACATTACTAAAGCTGTTCCTTGGGTCCAGTTCCCAGGGTATACGTTGATTCTGAAAATGCAAGGTGACTTAAGTAAGTTACAGCTGTTTTTACGGTTTGCATGTCTTAACATCCATTATAGGTTAGCTTAACAATGGGGTACTCCGCAACTCTACCAACAAGAAATGAGTGATTGTAAGCCATAGTTTTGTTTGCCAGCAAAAGACATTTTTGTTTCCAAACTAAAGTGCTGCAACACAATGAAAGTAACAAAATCAGATACTGTACATAACAGGCCTCTCTTCACTAAGATCTAGAATCAGCCATGTGGAAATGGGTCACAGCCTGTGCTGCGTTACTCCAAGCCCTGGCTGATAACAGCCATTCCAGGTGGGAGAGTAAAAGCCAAGGAGGGGCATTCACATTAAGGCCCCTCATACGTGATGAGGAAGTCATGATATAACATATACATATATAGATATTTATCATTCCAGAATCCATACTGGTTGTACCAACAGTATAAAAATTGGTTATGTGTTCAATGTAATATGAGCTTTTAAAGGAGTCCAAACATGCATCCGGTTTACCACATGGGAATATCTGGGCAGGACATACAGTATTGCTATTTAGTATCTATGGAATCCATAGGAAAATGAATAACTGATGAATAGAATTGAATTTCTCCACCATGTCCCTGTTAGGAGTTATGGTTATTATAGTTACATGGATACATAGTTAAATTGGGTTGAAAAAAGACAAAGTCCATCAAGTTTAACCCCTCCAAATGAAAACCCAGCATCCATACACACACCCCTCCATACTTTCACATAAATTCTATATACCCATATCTATATTAACTATAGAATTTAGCATCACAATATCCTTTAATACTATGTCTATCCAAGAAATCATCCAAGCCACTCTAAAAGGCATTAAAGTGGACCCGTCACCCAGACACAAAAATCTGTATAATAAAAGTCCTTTAAAAATTAAACATGAAATCCAATTTCTATTTTTTATTAAAGCATTCATAGCTGTTGTAAACTCATTTAAAAATCTCAGCTGTCAATCAAATATTGTCTGCACCGCCTCTATGCCTAGGCATAGAGGCGGGCAGACAATTACTTTCACTTTCCATTCAGCACTTCCTACATGCCACTTCTCTCCCCACATTCCCCCGTTCTCTTCACCATTTAATTGTGTAGCCAGGACATGGAGATGGACATCAGGTCCCCCATTCTGGTGCACAAACAAGATTCTGAGATGATACAAGGCTTGTCTTAATAACAGTGTCCACAAAATGGCTCCTGCCTGCTTGCTATAATTATGACTTCCCAGACTGAAGGAAACAAGATTCAAATAATTTATATAGTGTAATTAAAGTTCATTTTGCTTGACAAATGTGATAAAATAAGATTTTGAATAATTTTTTTCAGTGACGGGTCCACTTTAACTGAATCAGCCATCAAAACATCACCCGGCAGTGCATTCCACAACCTCACTGTCCTCACTGTAAAGAACCCCCTACGTTGCTTCAAATGAAAGTTCTTTTCTTCTAGTCTAAAGGGGTGGCCTCTGATATGGTGATCCACTTTATGGATAAAAAGGTCCCCTGCTATTTGTCTATAATGTCCTCTAATGTACTTGTAAAGTGTAATCATGTCCCCTCGCAAGCGCCTTTTTTCCAGAGAAAACAACCCCAACCTTGACAGTCTACCCTCATAATTTAAGTCTTCCACATCTCTAACCAGTTTCGTTGCACGTCTCTGCACTCTCTACAGTTCATTTATATCCCTTTTAAGGACTGGAGTCCAAAACTGCACTGCATACTCCAGATGAGGCCTTACCAGGGACCTATAAAGAGGCATAATTATGTTTTCATCCCTTGAGTAAATGCCCTTTTTTATGCAAGACAGAACTTTATAAGCTTTAGTAGCCACATAACGACACTGCCCAGAATTAGACAACTTGTTATCTACAAAAACCCCAAGATCCTTCTCATTAAGAAACTCCCAACACGCTGCCATTTAGTGTATAACTTGCATTCATATTATTTTTGCCAAATTGCATAACCTTGCATTTATCAACATTGAACCTCATTTTCCAGTTTGCTGCACAGTTTCCCAACTTAGACAAATCACTTTGAAAAGTGGCAGCATCCTGCATGGAACCTATAGTTCTGCACAATTTAGTATCATCTGCAAAATGATATTCTTGGTCCAGTTCCTTCTCACAGGAGGTAATAAAAACTCATGCTGTGTCCTGCTAGGCCGTGCCCCTTGCATTCCAGTTGTAATGGGAGTGTCTAGTTACCTGGTGCCCCTGCAAACTGTGATAAATAGTCAGCTCTTCTGACCAAATTTTGGATTTACTTTGGAGGACCCATTTCCCTGGGGGTTTATCCTGTTTGTTTCCCCTTGCCTCCAGAACTAGAACATTTAATATTTTGAAATAAGTATATGTTTTTCCTTTTTATTTTAGAAAAACTGTTTGTATTTTTCATTTATGTCCTTTTTGTAACATCTTTGTGTTTGAACTGTTAGACCTTTAATAATATTAAATGTAAAATGTAATATGTTAATTACTGTCTATGGTGCTCTAAACAACCCTAGCCCATGTGTGTAACTGTAAGCCTTAGTCTTCTGCATGCTGAATGGAAATGCTAGTCTGTGTGAATGCTAGTTAACCCTTTAGTTAGGGATGGGCAAATTTTTTCGCCTCGTTTCGCCGAAAAAATGACGCCCATAGACTTGTATGGAGACGTGCGTCAAAAAAAAAGACGCGCGACAAAATAATTTCGCCGCGCGAAAAATTTTTTTTGACGCCCATAGACTTTCATGGGCGTCTGCGACATTTCGCCGGCGGCGAATTTTTGGCGAAACGAAACGGGTCAAATTCGCCCATCCCTACCTTTAGTTCCTCCAGTGTATTTGTTGTATAATGAATGGAGGTATGTCTCCTGAGCTTGGTGGCAGCAAGTTCTTTGTATGAGTTTTGTTGGTGCTGGCAGGCCCGGATTTGCGGCAAGGCCGCATAGGCCGGGCCGGGCCTAGGACGGCATCAATTAAGGGGCGGCATGCCACCTAGCTGCACAAGCAGTTTTTTTTGTCGGAGCACTAGCGCCGATCGGCTAGTGCTCCGAAACCAAGCTAAGAGGATGCACATGCGCGCTATCTTTAGAGAAGGAAAGGGTGACCGAGGATGCCGGCCTCTTAGTGGATGTGCATGCGTGCTATCTAGAGAGTGAGAGGGGGCAACGGAGGACGCTGGCCTCTGGGCGCCCTCAGGGCAAATCCGGCCCTGGGTGCTGGTTGGTGTTTGGGGTGCTTTTGTGTTAGTCTAACCTGTGTGCAAGGTGGGTGAGAGACTGGGTTAGTGACCATGATAGCCACACCTAAAGTAACGTGCAGCCAGAAGTACCCTAATCGTGACAGGAGTACACCAAGACCAAGATTGGAACTAGGGGTAGGCAGAAGAGGTACGTGTATGGCGCAAAGATAGGGGGGGAGGGCTAGGCTGTGCCTCTTCTGCCTGCCTATCCTGAGTTCTGGTCCTAGCTCCTCACCTGATAGCACAGCTATCACTACTTGACTCATATTGCTTCTCCCTCAACCTGCTTCTCGATGCTGTCCCCTATGACTTGCCCCCTTCTTGCTGTGTACTGTGGGAGAATTCATTGGGGTGGGGGGAGGAGCAGGAATGGTGAGGAGGGGAGGTAAATCTAAACAGTTTAAGCATTATGTAGGCTGTATGTGTCACTGCTGGCTTATATAGTAGCTGCTTTCATTCAGCAGATAACTTCTGCTCCTAGCTCCTCACTTGCCTGCCCGGCTGTTACTGTTCCGATCTGCTCCCCCCCAACCTAATTAATTGATGCCCTGTGTAACCTGTCTCTGCTGCTTGCTTACTGTGGAGAAACACATTGCCGAGGGGGACGAGGGGGAAGGGTGATGAGCGGCTGATCCTGCCTTGGGCACAATTTGCCCAAGGCCTGGCACTGAACAAGACAATATATTCTGAATAAATAAACTAAAATAACTAATATTAGACCACAAATATGTTTAGTTTATTACACAATATAATCTGTGATTCTCCACTCTTAGAGTTGAATCACTCGCTTTAAGTGAAAGGGACACTGTTGACATGATGGGCCTGGATTGTCGCAAAAAGTTTTGGTGAGTTAGTGCATGACAAGCAAGTGTAGGGGGACCTGTGAATACTTATAGCAACACTGTTTATGAGCTCTAGTTAATCATTTGAGAAATGTGCTAAGATATGTTTTTATTTTGTTTTGTTTTTTTATCTGGTCTGCAGCAAGCAGAAATAATTTTGCACTTTGTGGCATAAAATAACAAAAAGCATAGGTAAGTCTTAATTAAAACAATAGGCACTCTGTGGACTGCTAGTTTGTTTGACTTTGCTCTTGGCTTTAGTTTAAAGGAAAACTATACCTAGGTTAGGTCACATGAGCCAATTAATAGACAGTTCCATACTTCTTTCTGTTAAAACTGCAGTATTTCTGCTCAGATGATCTCTGAGGGACCACAGAGAATATCATAAAATGGGGGCTTAAGGTAAAAGATGTAAAAGGGCAATATTTACTGAAACTTATATTCCAGTTTGTCAAGATTCTTATCTTGGGTCTGCTGGTTAAGTAATTATTGTGGGGGTATAGTTTTGCTTTAATATTCACATTTTGTCCAGAATAAATAACAAAAAAAGACATATTTCCTAGTTAAAACAATAGGCAAAAAAGTATGTTCAGCACAAGCCTATTCATTCAATCAATGTTAAAAGAGGTATGCCTTCACTTTAAGGATTCCTTTAGTGACACTGTGAAAATTGGTATTTTTTTTCTAAATATTATTTTGCAGAGGCACATTTGATCACAATCTACATAAAGTTAGGGTAAAGAAATATTTTAGCAGGAAAGGTAATTTTACCCTTCAAGTGCCTCAGAATGTAGAATCTACATTCTGTGGATAAAATGCTCTAAGTGCCACAGAACGCAGATTCTACATTTTTCAGCACTTCCTGATTTGGGAGCGGTGAATCGGCTTGTAAAGCCTTACCCCTGCTCTTTGCTTGTTCCCCTCCCAAACACACACATTTTACTCTAATGCACACTTACAATCAGGGCCGCCATTAGAAATCACGGGGCCCCGTACAACAAAATTTTTGGGGCCCCCTGGGCCCCGCCCACACTGACGACCAAGCTCCACCCCATTTCCCGCCCACTCCACATCGCAGTTAAAAGACCACACAGACATCAGCGCTAAAAAAGTAACCCCCCCCACACAAGTTGTAAAAAGCTATTGATGGTCAGGGCCCCCTTATAAAAAATTGGGGCCCCCAAAAAAAAAAAAAATTAAAATTTTTTTTTTTTAAAAAAAACATTGGTGGCAGGGGCCCCCTTATAAGTTAAAAAAAACTTGGGGCCCCAACAAAAAAAATGTAAAAAAAACTAAAAAAAAAAAAAAACATTGGCGGCAGGGGCCCCCTTACAAGTTAAAAACAAATTGGGGCCCCAAAAAAAAAATTAAAAAAAAAAAATTTTTTTGAAAAAAAAAAAAAAACATTGGCGTCAGGGGCCCCCTTACAAGTTAAAAACAAATTGGGGCCCCAAAAAAAAAATTAAAAAAAAAAAATTTTTTTGAAAAAAAAAAAAAACATTGGCGTCAGGGGCCCCCTTATAAGTTAAAAACAAATTGGGGCCCCAAAAAAAAATTTAAAAAAAAAAAAAAAATTTTTTGAAAAAAAAAAAAAACATTGGCGTCAGGGGCCCCTTACGAGTTAAAAAAAAAATTGGGGCCCCAAAAAAACATGTTTTAAAAAAAAAGATTAGTTGCAGGGGCCTATAGAATATTAAAATAATACATTGGTGGCCAGGAGATTAAAAAAAAAAAAAATACACAAACTGGTGTTCAGTAGAATTGAACTCACGGCTTCAGTACTTCAACTTCACCTCCTTTCGTGACTTCGGGTCTTTGCGCTGCTTCAGGACTTCGGCTTCGGCTGTTTTCGTGACTTCGGGTCTTTTCACTGCTTCAGGACTTCGGCTTCGGCTTTTTCCGTGACTTCGGGTCTTTTCGGCGCATCGGCTTCGGCTTTTCGGCACTTCCGCATTCGGCAGCACAGAGGCAAGACGTACGGCTCGGGCGCTCGTAAGGGGGGCCCGGATCTTCAAAAAATGCAGCGCTGCCGGGCCCCCCTTCATGCCCGGGCCCGGTACGCTTGTCCCCCCTGTCCCCCCCTGATGGCGGCCCTGCTTACAATCATATTTACACATACTCACATAAATTTATTGGTTTCCGTGGTTTAAATGGATTTTAGTGATTTTATTGCATTTCGCCTTCTTCTTTGTTACTTGTTTTGCCCATTTTGTCTGCCATATATCCATTTGGGGGTCTCTGTAAGCCACATAGTTTGGTAGATCTATGCATATTGGGCATCAAAGTGTTCAGTAGACCCCTGGTATGCTTATTTAGGATATTTTATGTTGGTGTGTTATGAAATCTGGGGCAAGCTTTGTGCCAATTTTGAGAAATTTCATAAAAACCTCTAACTTTGGCATGACGTTGCAGTTTGGTAGTTTGCCATAGAAAGACGTATTTACCAATTTTGAATTTGTCAGAATGTGTACTTTAGAAAATATATGGTTTGAAATTTCATATGCACTGTTTTAATTTGGGGGTCTCTGTGTGTCACATAATTTGATAAATCTATCTATATATAGATATATATATATACATACACATATATGGCATCAAAGTGTTCTGTAGACCCCTGGTCAGGCCTGTATTTGTGGAAAGGCCACCTAGGCCCGGGCCTAGGGTGGCAGGATTTTAGGGGGCGGCATGCTGCCCAACCACACCCACATTGGTTCAAAAACACTGGGGATGTGCAGAAGATACAATAATTTTGTAAATTTCCCGTGCCCAATCCACATTGAGGTCCGGTCCCGATTATGAAAATTTGCATGAATAAAGGGGGGGTCATGGGCGACGAACATCAGTGGGCCTAGGGGTGCCCACTATGTAAATCTGCCCCTGGTGTGCTTATTTAGGATGTTTTAGGTTGGTATCTTATATAATATTTGGTATACAATGGGGTAACATGCAAGCTTTGTGCCGATTTTGACAAATCTCTTAAAAAACACTACTTTTGGCATGGTCACGCAGTTTGGTAGGTTGCTGTAGAAAGCTGGAATACAGGGCTGAGGTTTATCACCCCAATTAAGAACCAGCCTCCAGATGGTATTGTAGCAGAAGACATGGGCAAAGAAGTGTTAAGTGTGGAACATAAGAGATTACAGCATCTTTCTTGTCATTTCATGTGTGTCATGGTAAAATTCTCTAACTGATTCGGAAGTTGAGGGCAGGAGGAGGGGATTGACAAGTCTTGTGTGCTATTATTATGATTGGAGGGTGGACATAGCTCTCTAGCATGTAAAACCCCATCAATGAAGGTGTGAGAGTCAGGAGAGATGATGTCTTTGATCTCCTGGAGCAGACAGTGTGGAACCCTAGTAGTGAGAAATCCCATGATCTTCTACCCAATCTGAGACTCCCAACTGGTTAACTGAGCCTGGCAAAGACAGTGGTGGATTCTGACATCCTAGTCTATAGGACTATAAAGCAGGAGCTCAGTTAGAATGTCTTCCCAATGAATGACTCATTGCCCTAATACAAAGACCATGCTCCAGGTCTTTAGAGTCTCTCTCTTGGTAGTAAGCCGGCAGTGGTTAGAAGCTTCTTAGGAGCCCCTTGGGTGTATGACAAACAATTGCTGGTAATATCCCATGTTACGTACCTGGTGATAAAAGCTGGATGCTAGGATACACCACTGTGGCAAAGGATCTGTATACAAGTATCCCTGTATCTGTTGGAGATGGAAGGTGTGCACTTTAGAGCATATACAGGACATCTTGCCCTCCCTATTTAAAGGGTAGGCTTGAAACACCAGCAGAGACCCAGTGATTTCCCATCCAGAGAATGTCCAATAACATTTTAGCGAAGAATTATTGGGTAATTGGGTATTGGATAAGACATATCAGCCGGTACCAGAGTGGAGAGACCACCCCATCTCATAGAAAGCACTTCAGCAAGACTGTTACACTTTCCCAGGTGGGTCAGAATGCAATTCTCTAGTTCAATGAAATTCTGTGAGACTGGATTTTCTCAGCTGACATGTACAGTAGATGCCTAAATATGTAGTGACTAGGGATGCACCGAATCCAGGATTCGGTTCGGGATTCGGCCAGGATTCGGCCTTTTTCAGCAGGATTCGGATTCGGCCGAATCCTTCTGCCCAGCCGAACCAAATCCGAACCCTAATTTGCATATGCAAATTAGGGGCGGGGAGGGAAATCGCATGACTTTTTGTCAGAAAACAAGGAAGTAAAAACTGCTTTCCCCTTCCCACCCCTAATTTGCATATGCAAATTAGGGTTCGGATTCGGTTCGGTATTCGGCCGAATCTTTATCGAAGGATTCGGGGGTTCGGCCGAATCCAAAAAAGTGGATTCGGTGCATCCCTAGTAGTGACACTAGTCTCCCACGAGATATCACAAAATACAGGAGGCAGGCTGTCTACCTATAGAGGACCTTTCAAAAGGCCTGAGTCCTTGGATCAATTCATCCAGGCAGATCAGGCAGCAGCATAGAACTCTTAACACTCTTGTTCCCATTCCAGATCAATCAAGTCCTGGGCCAGGAGGACTACATCATCAGCATATGATGCAAGAACCACCCTCGTGTCTGGTTCTCTGAGCATCAGCCCCATGAGCCTTTTACTTAGGAGACACAGAAAGGGCTCAATGGTCAGTGTGTACAGTTATCCAGAAACATCCTTGCCAAACTCAACGTCCAAAAGCCTGAGGTGCACTCAGGCAAGTTTATTTTAAAAACGCTCTGCAGAGGCATACAATGTTTTCAAGTAGCCTACAAACATTGGGCCAAAGCTGTAGGCTTGCAAAGTGCCTATAAGATATCGGTGATCCACCCTGTAAAATGCTTTCTCTTGATCCAGACAAAAGCATGAGATAGACCAATCCTCTGGGTAAAATGTATTAAGTCTCATATCAGAAAGACATTATGAAAAATTGTCCAACTGGGGACTGAATAGGACTGATCAGGATAAATCACCTCTACCATCACAGATTTGAGCCTGAGTGAGATACCTTTGGCTACAATCTTATAATCTGTGCTGAGCAGTAAGACTGGTCCCCAATTATTGATAAGGCGGAGATCCTCCTTCTTAGGCAACAGTGATAACACTGCTCGATGACACAAAAATGGCATCTCACCGGACTTGAGGGCCTCAGTTAGGACCCTATGAAAATAAGGTCCCAGAGTATCCCAGAAGAACTGGAAGAACTCCTTTGTCACGGCCAGCACCCAATACCAGAACAGGTGCCAAGTACCCTGGTCTCGGCTTGGCTTCACCAGTAGTGTGACCACCGTTGGGCTTCGGGAGGAGCCCTCAGCTTACTTGGGGCCACCTGGACTTAACGAGGGGTACAAGGCAAGATGTTCTGGCCAGCAGAGGGGCACAGCAGGTAGATAGTCTTTTGGGCCGAAGGTCACGGTACAATTGGAGCAGGCAAGAGAATAGTCAGACAGGCTGGGTCGATGCAGGCACATATCAAGAATTGTCAGGCAGGCAAGGGTCAAACCGGGTTGTCAATCAAAGGGTTAATCAAAAGAGGTAGTTGGTAATCAGGCAAAGGTCAGGATCCAGAAGTCAGAATAGTCAAAAGCCAGGCAGGGGTCACAACAGGAATCACAAATAGGTTCAGACAAAAATAGCTTAAGCTCAGAAGCACCAGGGACAAATCCTATCACCTGCAAGGTGCTGTGGACAAATGGCCTTAAATACTCTTTGAATTTCGCGCCTTTGCGCGCTGACGTCATACGTCAGCGCGACTGTGCCTTTAAATATGAGGGAACGAGCCACGCGCGCCCTTAGGGAAGAGCCGGCGCCAGCGCATACACGCTGGCGCGGCTAGAGGACAGGACGATGCGGCGGGCGACACCGCCGCACAGGTATTATTACATCCTTCAAGCCCTGGAGATTTATTGCGGTGCATTAAAAGGAGCGATTGAGAGTAGTGATGGGCGAATTTCTCCCGTTTCGTTTCACCAAAAAATTTGCGAATTTACCACTGAATTCAAGAAACAGCGAAAAATTAGCAAAACACGAATTTTGATGCCAGCGTCAAAATATTTTTGATGCCAGTGACAATTCTGATGCCGGCAACAATCCGGACGCCCATTAAAGTCAATGGGTGCCTAGATTTGTTGTAACTGCAACTGCAGCTTTGCACATAGGCGCCACAAGCCATTGTTCCATGTTGTACAGAGTTTGTTTAGTTTCTAGGTATTTGCACTGTGCTTGGTCTTATCTAGTATAGGTAATTCTAAAAACAGCTGGACTTGCTGAGTAATCAATGAAGTCGTTTCATTACACATCTGAGCAGCTTCTTCCGAGCAGCTTCTTCAGTTCGGTTGAACTGTAAAGCTGCTTGGATGAGTAGGGAAACATCTTCATTGATTACTCAACAAGTCCAGTTGTTTTTAGATTAACCTATAGTAGATATACCATGACATGGATGAATGAAAATCTTCATAGTCATGTGCTTGGTCTTCAGAGCCTACAGCCTTTGCTTAAGATTAAGCATATCCCCATTCAGTGCCTCAATCTCTGCTTTAAGCAAACCTTGCCTACATCCCACTACTTGTCAATGTGGCAAATTCATCCTGAAAAGCCCTACAGTCTGTCCATGTTTCCCGAACCAACTTCACAAACCCTTCATCTTCTAATAAACTGTTGTTAAAGTGCCAATAAGCTGGTTTTGTTAGAGTTGGTGTATCTGACATTCTCAGGGATGCACCATTGTGGTCTGAGAATGGTGTCAACCTAATGGCACTGGACTGGGCTTGTGACATGACATGGCTCAATATATATAGCCTATTGATCCAGGATTGAGAAACATGACCGTCTCTCACCCTGACATAGGTGAAGGAATCTGTCTCTAGATGTTGTTCACGCCAGACGTCAACCAAGGAGAAATGGGCAATGAGTCCTTTTTCTTGGGTACCAAGGATGCTCTCAAGAAACTTTTTGAGTTCCTCAGCATGGATGATCTGGGTATGAGAATTTGCCACACCTGTGTCAACCTCCTCTTCGATGTTCCCCTCATCCCTAACCTCTTCCTGGCTGAGGTATTGATATTTCCCTGCTTCCACTGGAACTTTGGTAAACTCTCCACAAGAAGTTACAGGAGTAGGACCCAAAGAACCTATAATCTGGAGACCCTACAATGGCTTAGGTGTTCCTTCAATTTCACTAGGAACACCTTTAGAGGTGTTTGGCTCAGGAGTAGTAGATGGGATTAGTTTCTCAGCAACAGGAGAAGCTTTAGAGGTTTGATGGTCAGCCTCTGACATTTTTACTGCCTCCTGAGCATCCTGGATGGCAATGACATTAGGGCTCAGTGGAAAACAAGGGAGAACAGATTAGCATGAACAGAAGATATCAACGGGCTGTTTTTTCCGCATCTGACTGGCTACCCTCCTCCATATTCACAACCCCATCCTCACCATCCACCCTTGCATCCTCATCTGCAGGATCCTGTATGGGGGTTATCCCAATATTCTCCCCTTCCTGGTGCAAAATTGTCCAAGACACTAAGAGTTAAGGCTGGTTATATTTTCCAAAGCTTAGCCTCAGTAACATTGACATTCCCTGCTGGGTCTAGAGGTGACTGTCATGTCCCAGCATAAGCTGTCATCATGCTATTGTATTTCATTGCTCCTTGAACTAACTCCCGCTGCTGGACACTTGCTGTAATTGCACAAGGCCACTTCCTCCCTTTGCCACAGTCAGTGCCGCACTGGGAGTAAAAAGCAGCCCGGGCAAAAAAATCTAAGCAGCCCACACGTAAACTTGTGATGATCTTGTACACATCCACTCATACATTGGGGTAAAACTGCAAAAAAAAATGTGCATATAGAGCTGGTTTCTCACTTAAGTGTAATTAATGTAAAATATGTAAAAGATTCTGCAACCTTGTGCCTTTCTATGGTCACAGAACAACCTCTCAGTGACTTCTAATATCCTTATATTACAGTAAAGCAACATTAGCACTATAGCGTAATTTTTAATTAATGGAATTAAATGAAATGTCTCAAAAGACCCGCCTCACAAAACACAAAAATAAACTGAGACTTTATCCAGGAGGAGCCATTATTTCCATTGCTATTAAAGGGGTGGTTCGCCTTTAAGGTAACTTTCATTATGTTATAGAATGATTAATTCTAAGCAACTTTTTAAATTGTTTTTCATTATTTATTTTTTATAAATTTATAGTTATTTGTCTTTTTCTTCTGATTCTTTACAGTTTTCAAATGGGTGTTGCTGCCTTCTAATAAAACAAATACTCCGTAAAGCTACAAATGTATTGTTATTGCTACTTTTTATTGCTGATCCTTCTATTCAGACTCTCTCCTATTCATATGCCAGTCTCTTATTCAAATCAATGCATGGTTGCTAGGGGAATCTGGACCCTAGTTACCAGATTGCTTAAAATGCAAATTGAAGAGCTGCTGAATAAAAAGCTAAATAACTCAAAAACCACAAATAATAAAAAATGAAAACCAATTGGAAATTGCTTCAGAATATCACTTTCTACAGCATATGAAGTTATCGCAAAGGTGAACAACCCCTATAAAGGTGTTGATATGCTGTTATAAACTCTGCATGCAAGTGCATATTTGATTCTCACTCATTGTACCTAATTAGGAGATTTGCCACTTGTCCTACCCATAACTTCACCTCAGATGGGCCTCAGGACAGTCTCAGTTAATATGGGACTCAGTAAAGACCCTGTCATTTTCAGTAAGAGTAAGTAAGTCATGGAAAAGTCTAGCAGAGAAAACTGCAGGCTTCTGTCAGGGCCTTTCTCCTTGGCCTTTTCACCTCCAGTAACTCTCCCTGAACTCAGTGTGGCACATTCCACCCCAGCTGACTCTCATGTGCCCAGGGGAACATCATGCCAGTAGCTATTCCCTCACCTAGGCCCCACATAGCTTGTTGCTCACACTCCATCCTGGCCATTGCTTCTGCTTCAGGGAGTTACTTGGCTTGTGTCTTGGGTGAAGGGGACAGTCCCCAGTAGGATCAGCCGGAAAGAGGGCCTTGCTGTGCAGTCAGTAAAAGCCTGAGCTAAGCAGCATGTTACCCCTACCTCCAAGCAGCATGTGCATAGAGTGCCAGGGGCCATAAGGAACAATTTGACGGGATAAGAGGCAACAGGAGTGGGGCAGGCAGCAGACAGTGTGGTACATTATATATATAATGAGTGAAGCCACATGTGCTCCATTCTGGTCTTTGGAAACTAAGAAGCTAGACACACTGCCAGCTCTGGAAGAAAAGTGGGGTAGGGTTACATGAAAATCTTTTAATATATACAATATAAAGATACAGTGAACACAGTATAGTACATTAAATAAATAACAGTTAGCGTGGAATTTAGAAAATTGTGTCTCCATAAATAAGAAAACATATTTAATTTTTTTTAAATAGAACAGATTCTCTCTTAAAGTACCCAGGGGGAGTGGGCCAGGCAGCACACAGTGGGGTACATTATATATAATAAGTGAAGGCCCAGTTTTCCTGCGCACTGTTTGTATCCTTGGCTGAGCTAGAAGATTATAGGTGTCGTGTGAGCTGCTAGAAGGGCACTGAGCCGTGGTGTAAAGAAGCCACCTGGTGACTCTGCAATGCGGAGGTGGTCTTGGGCATTGGACTGGCCTGCTCCCCCTTCAGGACTGGACTGCCCCCCTACAGGACTGGATTGCCCCCCTTTCAGGACTGGCCTGGACTGCCCCCCCTTCAGGACTGGACTGCCCCCCCTTCAGGACTGGACTGCCCCCCTTTCAGGACTGGCCTGGACTGCCCCCCCTTCAGGACTGGACTGCCCCCCCTTCAGGACTGGCCTGCCCCCCTACAGGACCAGCCTGCCCCCCCCTACAGGACTGGCCTGCTCCCCCTTCAGGGCTGGACTGCCCCCCCTACAGGACTGGACTGCCCCTCCTACAGGACCGGACTGCCCCCCCTACAGGACCAGCCTGCCCCCCTACAGGACCGGCCTGCCCCCCCTACAGGACTGGACTGCCCCCCTTTCAGGACTGGCCTGGACTGACCCCCCTTCAGGACTGGCCTGCCCCCCCGCCTACAGGACTGGACTGCCCCCCTTTCAGGACTGGACTGCCCCCCCCTACAGGACCAGACTGGACTGCCCCCACCACAATGCAGGGCCCTTGATTACCTCACTGTTTACAACAGTGTACTCCATGCTGAGCTGGGACATTCACACAGCAGGCAGCAGCAGCAGCATGAGAGACGAGGAGAGGAGTGGGAGGGGCAGAGCCAGGATGGGAGATAGGACGGAGGAGCGGTCCTAGAGACCTTCGGATGTACTGAAAAAACTTTAGAGGCAATCACCACTTATTTCAGGTGAGAAGCGGCCCACTTAAACAAAATATCGAGCGGTCCCACGGGCAAATGCCCGAAAAGGCAGATTGCCAGTTCGGGCCTGGCCACAGTGGTGTACCATACTCCCACCATGTGACCTAGAGCAGTGCCTTGTGGGAGCTAAGACTTCATTTTACAGAACATGCTGTGGAAGAAGCATGCACAGTTTCATCTCTCCTCATGGTAGCATTGTTGGTAAGCAAATAGTTGCACCAAATCACCTCCACAGCTGCCAGCACCCCCAGAGACATTGCTGCATAGACTTTTCATGCCAGCTAGCATTTTGATGTTGCATTTATATGGATATATGTTTATATTGCACTGTTCATTGCAATCTATTTATCCTATTTTCTGTTATTTGTTACAGTTTCACCTATTCCCCTTGCCATCCAGTAAAATCGACAGACTTCAGTTCACAGTCTCTTTATTGGAGTGTGGGGAGGTTTAGCTGTATGTCTAACTACACACTACCCCAGGGTAATACGTAGGGAAGACAGAACAGTAACTGTGCACTGTCTGGTACCAGTTGACCAGCACTTGGGCTAGATAATGTCACCACATGAGGAGCAGATATTTTGCTGGTGTTTTTGCCCTTGGATAAGGGTGATCCATCATTGACCACTGATGATCCATTCCTCAGGTACCAGACAGTTGGATTTAAATGTCCTCTTCTTTTTCATGTCATCTGCAGAGGAAGGGCTACTCTCTTGTTGGGCACCCCACACTATCTGGGGTGCTCATACAAGGGGTAGATTGATTTGTGGTCATAACAGCTTTAACACTGGGGGATATATTGACCTTTCCCCCCCTTCTGCTTTGCTACAGTTGAAAGACAGGCGGCAACCTTAGATAACCCCAGTGAAGGAGGAGGAGGAGGTTTGGAGGTTCAGAGGTGGATTGTATAACATTGTAATTTGATGTGACTATACTCACAGTCAAGTTGTGAGTATATTCAAATTTGAAAAATTTGAAAAAAAAAATCTAAATTCGACCTTTGATAAATGGGCCTCCAAATAAAACAAGCAATCATTTCTTAGACAGGGATTTCTCTGTTTAATTTGCACTGAAAAGAAAGCTCTATTGTTTGCAGTAAATGTGAGTTCAGTAGCTGAAGTGACTTCTGGGACAATTTGTGTGCTCTGACTTCAGATACTTTGGTAATCCTATGCACAGTGGGCATCAAACTGTTCAGTGAACCCCAGGCATTTTTTGATCTATAGATGTCAAACACCTCCATAAAATTATACATATATGCTGTTATGAGGCTTTGCACATCAGTTGGATTTTTGTGCATACAATTTTTTTTTCTGGTATAAAAATAGCAATTTATTTATTTTTCTTTGGTATTTAGAACTCTAAGGGGTTATTTTTCTAAATCTCAATTTTTTTTCTGGTCAAGGTTTTATTGGCCTACGTATTTCTGGTTGAGGACTTATTGTATCCTAAGCTGTAAAAAGTCACAATCTGAAAATCCGCCATCTCAAACCTGTAAAGGGTCATGTATAAGTCAATGAGAGATGTCCCTTTTACAATTTGAAGAGATTGTGATTTGCAATGTGTTTTATCCGACTATTTGGGGGGTTTTGAGTTTTTATTATCGATAAATCAGATAAAATCATGGATGGGAGTTTGGTCGAGCTTGGCTTAATAAAAATAGAAGATACATTTGAGTTTTAGTAAATAACTACAACTCCAGAAGTGGAAATATACAAAATGCTGGCATATTTAGAAAGCTCAGGTTCTCCTGAAAAAAATGATGTATAATGCTCCCAGGAAATGTCCCTAAAGTCAGATAGTACAAAATATTCAAAAAACGGTTGGCATTGAAATGCAAATTAAATTCTTCTGGCACTTAAAGGGTTATCTACCTACAAGAATAATAATAATAATAATAATAAAGACAACTTAAATGTTTATACATTAAAGCTATGTCCTTAAAGGGGAACTCCAGCTTCCAAACCAAAATTTTATAAATAGTCCCACATAACACAAAAACCCCTAATATACCCATAACAGTTACCTTTTTCTTCAGAAAGTATGAATAAATGCCATTTTCTATGCTGAAATCCAGCTGTTTAACAGTTCTTTTTCTGCATCATTTGAAATCCTGGCAGGGAAGGAGGGACTAAACACTGATGTTACAAATTGTAACAACTTCTCCACAGCTTACAGACAGCATGCAGGAACTACATAACCCACAATGCATAGCACAGTGTTTATTATTATTCCTTATTGAAATCATGTATGCAGGGAATTGTGGTGTCAGGAGGATGCAGGCTAAGGACAGATGGCTGCGGATACAAAGTAAAAGTAGTCAGCCAGCTTAGCAAAGTAGTCAGACAGATCAGTAGGAGAGCAGGGGGCTAGGCTTACAGAATTGTTCCAAACCATTAAAAATCATGAAAAGTCTGCATATTTTTAATTGATGTATATTGCAAAGTTGCTTGAAATTATGTTTAATTTTCAAAAAGCTTAAGTTATGTTTGTGTGGAGTTCCCCTTTAAAATATTTTTTTATAATTCTGCCAGTTTTTAATACAATGATGATTGTAACCAAAATTGTACATAGTAGCTGTAATGCCATGATTTGTCTAAAGCAGAGAATTAGGTGTTGGAGCATTTTACTAATTCCAGTGCTATAAAACCAGTACAATCAGTAAAATATAGCACTGAAAGATAGGATTTTATGTAAATCAGGTGAGCATAACAAATCCTGTTATGAGCATCCTAAGGCAGCTCTTTAAATGCCAGAAAATGAATCCCTAATCCCCTTCATTCTCTGTATGTTCAGATATTTTGGAAAAAAATGTCAGTATTGCAGATCACCTTTGTCACTGGCTCTTGCTAAATGTATGTTTTATTATTTTCTGGCAAAACTAGCATATTTTCTGCAGTCTTGTTCTATTCTATCATCCCTGTAATGTCTTCTTTTCTACAACATATTCTGATGTATCTAATACAGTATCTCATTTGTTTATCATCTTAGATTGCAGGCAGTGAAAGCAGGCCATTTTCTATTTGCTTTTACTCTGTTGAAAGCACCATGACTGTGTTTCCTGTTAGATGTTATAATTATACAGTTGTTACATAATTATCCCCTTTTAAATAGCTTTTTAATAAAATAATTTTTAAATAAGTAATTTTAAAGTTTCATTGATTGACTTTTCTGTACCTGAACTAATCTTTTTTGTCATTTTAACTTTCCCATTTACTTAAATGGATTGGTATTTTTAGCAAACAGTACTATAAAGGTAAAGAGGCCTTTTACTTAAACTTGTCATGTGCTCTTGCTCTGATTTGCTCATGTAAATCTAGGATTACCACCTTTGCCATATAAAATATATTGATGGAGATGAACACACCAGCGCCAAGCCATAAGACCTTAAAACACCCGAAAATATACCACCAACTTTTGTCTTTCAACAGATCGGATCTATATACACATCTGAGAGACGACCCAGCTGCATAAAATGGGCAATAAAAAGTTTAAAGACCAGAATCCCACAACATCTGTATAACTACAATGCTCCCAAGCGCACAACAAGCAGACTGCATACCAAAATGGCGCTGATAGACTGGACAAGCACGAGAAGGAGATCTATAAAGCACCTCTTCCTCCTCACTACCACAGGACCTGGAAAGCTCACAGAGCCTACATGCAGTTCAATCCCTTTGTATTGACACATCCCAGTAACAGCCGCCATCTTAGTGCAGCAACTTATGCAGCTGCAAAATATATTACAAACTACCATATCCCAAACTGTCTCTATTTATGATCTGGGAGATCGAACAGATAAAATAGAGACTTACACTGACGATATGGCTAACATTTTTGAAGGATGAAAATCTTACACTAAGGGATGATATGGCACAACTTAGGGAAACCTGCAAAGACTTAGAAAACAGATCCAGAAGGCAGAATTTAAGGTTCAGAGGAATCCCTGAGGTGGTATCAAGCCCTGACATTTCAAAATATTTGCAGGGCTTGTTTTCTCTGATGCCCTGATGTACCTTTTGACCTTTGGTACTTAAGAACACACCACTCTCTAACACCTAAACCAGAGAACACACCACCAATGGACATAATTGCACGCTTTCATTAAGGCAAAGAGATTATTTATTCCAAGACACGCACTATGCCCATGGATGACTTCCACAATCACTCAGTACAGATATTTGCTGATTTATCCCCTGTCACACTGGTCAAACGAAGGGATCTTAAGCCAATAACTCAGAAACTGAGAGAATCCAAAATCCCTAACCTATGGGGATCCCCCTTTAAAAGGATCCTGTCATCGGAAAACAAGCAAAAGAGCAAACAGATTTTTTTATATTCAATTTTGAAATCTGACATGGGGGTAGACATTTTGTCAATTTCCCTGGTCATGTGACTTGTGCCTGCGCTTTAGGAGAGAAATGCTTTCTCGCAGGCTGCTGTTTTTCCTTCTGAATGTAACTGAATGTGTCTCAGTGAGACATAGGTTTTTACTATTGAGTGTTGTTCTTAGATCTACCAGGCAGCTGTTATCTTGTGTTAGGGAGCTGCTATCTGGTTACCTTCCCATTGTTCTTTTGTTTGGCTGCTGGGGGGGGGGGAAAGGGA
This sequence comes from Xenopus petersii, assembly GCA_038501925.1. Classification (NCBI taxonomy): domain Eukaryota; kingdom Metazoa; phylum Chordata; class Amphibia; order Anura; family Pipidae; genus Xenopus; species Xenopus petersii. The sequence continues at coordinate 67,603,641 of CM076684.1, forward strand.
GGGGGGGTGATATCACTCCAACTTGCAGTACAGCAGTAAAGAGTGATTGAAGTTTATCAGAGCACAAGTCACACGACTTGGGGCAGCTGGGAAATTGACAATATGTCTAGCCCCATATCAGATTTCAAAACTGAATATAAAAAAATCTGTTTGCTCTTTTGAGAAATGGATTTGAGTGCAGAATTCTGCTGGAGCAGCACTATTAACTGATTCATTTTGAAAAAAAATTTTTTCCCCATGACAGTATCCCTTTAAGTTAATTGGCAATCATTAAGGCACTCCACATACCTTGCTGAACCCAGCTAAGGGAGGCAAATTACTTGCAGCCCTCAGCCTTCAACAAAAAGCCAGACTTCATCACCTCGGCATTCTTCACACAAATCACTTCTAACCCCTCAATGGAACAAAGTCACCACACCACCAAAGGGACCACGACTGACTCTAAGCCCATTGCCTCCATGAAGAGAAACCTAGCCGAACAACTTACATTGCACTAAACCTCTCAACACCCCCTCAGGTACAAAGCAACTGAAGGTTGATGGGCAGGTGGCTTGCCCGGTGCGGACTACCTCAACCAGCTTCCCACCCAGTAGCGGACCAAGGCGACCCAGGTGGCCACCGCGCTCCCCTCCCTGCTCACTTCCATGCTCTCCTCCGTGCTCCCCTCGCGCGGACATTCGCTCCTGAAAACATTGTGTGCGCACAACGCCGGAGGGGAGAGTGTTACAGCGCTGGAGGCAGGGAGGCAGAGCAAAGTGGCCGAAGGGAGTGGTGAGAGGCGGGGAAAGTGACTGGGGAGATGGGGTAAAGCGCTTGAGGGGAGGGAGGCAGGGAGGAGCGCTGGAGGAGTGGGAGGAGCAGCGAACATGGACTAGTGGTAGGCAAAAGTCTGGTACCTGCCCAGCGCCCCCCTTTCGTTGCGCCCTAGGCAGGTGCCTCTTCTGCCAACCCCTAGTTCTGGCCCTGTTCCCACCTTCCCATTCATAGAGCTCATAAATGAATGTTGCATTTGAGCCATTACCACCCTTTTCCAGACTTCTGCATTGCCACACAGGCAACACCTTAACCTTTCAATTTACTGGACATGTTATATTGCCTCACTAAATGCATAGGGGTTAAATAGTACCACTAAAAGGTACTTAACCCTGAAAGAAATAAGAAATTTAAAAGCAGACATAGCCTTTATTCAGAAAACCCATTTTGACGTATATAATCCCCACAAACCGATATCCAAATACTACCACACAGGCTATTATGCATCCAATGCACAGAAGAAGGCTGGAGCGGCAATATTAATCTACAAAGACTGCCGTCTAGTGGTAAACAAAGTCATTAGTGACCCAATGGGACATTACTTAATATTAGTAGCCATCTACACGGGGGTACCAATGAATCTGCTTAATATATACTCCCCAAACAGATGACAAAAGGCATTTTTATTAGAGATCTTAAATAAATTACCAAACAATTTGCACCCTTACTTTATTGTCGGAGGGAATTTCAATATGTCCTAGTCAAAATCTATGGACACTCACATCAAGCTTTAGACTGAGCCTCACATACTATATCCACAAATTTTAGACAGATTATGAGACAGCACTCACTTTTGATACATGGAGAATTAACCATCATATTGATAAGAAATACACATTCTACTCCACTCGTCACAAACTGCACACATGCATAGATTACTTCTTTATTTCACATGCTTGAGATTAGACTACTCTACCAATATACTTCCCATCACATGGTTAGACCATTCCCCAATCACTCTGCACATACAATTATCAGCACCCCCCCCCCCCAAGGGAACCACATTGGAGACTAAATGAATCTACACTCCATGACCGTTATATAGTCCAAAAAATAAAACAATCCCTTATACTTCCAATTAAATGATGGCTCAGTGCAGTCCCTACCAACTGTCTAGGAAGCACATAAAGCCACAATCAGAGACTTTTATCTTGAACTTTATAACTTCAATCAGGATCAACCCCAGCAGATCCCGACAGAAATTCTCTGAATCTGACCTTCAATTACTCATCAATCCATTACAGCAGAAGAATTAGCAGCTACGCTTAAACTAATGCCTCATGCCCAAAACCCCAGGCCCGATGGCCTACCCTATAAATATTACAAAACCTATATACATATTCTCTCACCATACCTTACAGAATTATTTAATAATTACCTCCAAGGTACTCCTATACCAGACACCATCCTTATCTCATATCTGTCCCTAAAGAAGAGAAAGATTTAACACTATGCACAAACTACAGACCCGTTGCCTTATTAAATTCAGACCTAAAGTTTCTATCTAAAATTCTTGCTAACACTCTAGCCCCCATACTTCCACGCCCATACATAAGGACCAGGTAGGCCTTATTAATGGCTGAATAGCAGGAGACAATACAAGAAGAATGATTGACCTAATAGCAATAGCCGAAAAACAAAACTACCCCATGTTCTTCCTGGGATTAGACCAGAAAAGGCATTTGATTGCCTGAGCTGGCCCTTTTTATTCAGTATCTTGAGACATCGAAACCTATCTGGCCCATACATGACAGCATCTCAAATTGCCAGGCCACACACACAGACCCATACCAATCTCAAACGAAACCAGGCAGAGGTGTCCCCTTTCCCCTATACTACTGTATATGCCCTTCGTATAGAACCCTTAGCAGCGGTAATTCGTAAGAGTCAAGATATTACTGGGTAAAGATTTTTATTTGCTGATCAAAGTAAAAATAAACTTTATTGTCATCTCAGCAGTATACGAATACACAGTGAGACGAGACGATGTGGCTCCAGCTAGTTTAAATATCCGAGTGTCTCTGAGGTAGTCCCGCTGTATAAAGAAAAGTTTAGTAACAGTTCAGGTGTGTCTGGAATGTATTGGGAAGCAGGCAGTGAGTTAAGGAGTCTGATCGCTTGTGGAAAAAAGCTTTCACGCAGCCTGGTTGATCGGGCTTTAATACTGCAAAAGCGTCTACCAGATGGGAGCAGCGTGAACAGTCCATGTGAGGGGTGTGTGGAGTCCAGTGCAATGCAGGAGGCCTTTCTTGCACAGCGTTTGTGGAAGATGTCCTACAGTGATGGAAGAGCCGCTCTGAAAATTTGCTATAGATTTTTCCGCTGGCACTACTGTACCAGATGGAGATGCAGCTCCTCATCTCGATGATGTACTATTAACTGATACTAACCCTCTGCTGTCCTTACCCTCCTTACATAAAGTCTTGGAAGAATATGGGGCTCTTTCAGGATACAAGATCAACTTAAATAAAACCAAAGCCCTACCCCTTAACATACCCCAGACAATCTTGGAAATCCTACAGTCTAAATTTAAATACAACTGGAAATCTAACTTTATTACCTACTCGGGAACAAAAATCACTCCTGTATTCAAAAATCTATACAATTGCAACTTCTCCCCATTACTTACTCATGTTAAAGAAGCCAATCACTCACTTTCCTGGTTTGGAAGGATAGCAGCATTCAAAATGAACATTCTTTCCAAGTTTTTATATTTATTTGAGATGCTGCCAATCCCCATTCCCAATAAAAAATTTAAAGACATACAAATATCTCTACATAAGTTCATACGGTAATAAACAGCATTAAATCTTTAAACCAATATTGACCACATCAACAAGACATGGAGGCCTGGGAGTCCCAATCCTATAAAATATTATGAGGCACACAACTATGCTAACTTCTGGCCTGGTCTCAGTGAGACCCCACCTCAACATAGGCCCACATTGAAATTATGTCTCAGGGAGGCCACCTAAACTCGTGAATATGGTTCCCTAATAAAACCTTTACATCCAATCTCCCACAAATTATAGATAACACTCTGGAGAACTGATTTCTCTAGTCAGAAATCACTTTATTTGAAAATTGCGTGGCATGTTTCGTATAGGGTGATCCTTCCTCAGGTGCTCATATAAACAGTGTACATAACCCAAGTCCCTTTTAAAATCAACAGAATACAAATAAGTGTGTCCATTCGCCCATGTGGCTAGATACATTGGTATACATAAGTCCTAGTGGCTCAAGCGTATTTAGAGTATCTATCCATTTAGCTTCTTGCCGGGAGCAGCAGCTTTTTATTATCTCCACCCCTACTTGGTAATAAGACTTCTTCTAGCACTTGCCATCTCAGGCTGGCACTATTATGTTTGTTATGAAAAAATGTTTGCCCACCGGTGTATGCGTTTTTGTTTCATTAGGATTATAATTAGTTATTGATCTTTTGTGTTCATTAATCCTTATTCTTACTTTCATAGATGTTTGGCCACATACATTTTGCCACATGGGCATTTGAGACCATACACTACATACTCAGTGTTACAAGTGGCATATTGTTTCACCTGTATTTTATTACCCCTTAATGGATGGGTAACATGCTCACCTTTTATAATTGAATTGCAGCATCCACAATTAAGGCATGGGAAAGTACCAACCTTAGGTGTACCAAGAAATCTTGTGGTTTTCTGCTTTTGTATTAGGTCCGACTTTACCAATGATCTATCGGCTATTTAGTATTGTTTTATTGTTAGGGCCATAAGTGGATACAAAGAGGAGCTGTTCTCTTTTCATTTTAGATGTAGTCTTATGTAATAAAGATTCTCTTTTGATTTCTGTGTTCTAAATTCGCTATGGCCCAAAATGATCCTTTGTGCTATATAATGCATATAAATGTCCGCATAACTGGGCACAAGGTTACTGCTCATAGCTGTACCCCGTGTTTGTATGAAAAGGTCATTATCAAACCTGAAATATTTCCAAAGACAGTAATTCAAGTAAAAAGTAAATCTGTCGGGATCTAGAAGATCTGGCTCAAGCTGAGCCGACATCTCCCCAGGCCTGTGCTCCCACACCGGCGCTTGTTGCGGGGTCGAGTGTGTGTCCTGATAAGCGCGTGTGTTTAGACGCGGGCGCGCATTTACGTGCGCGCGCGTTCTGACGTGGGCGCGCGCTCTGACGCGGGTGCGCATTTACGTGCGCGCGCGTTCTGACGCAGGCGCGCGTTCTGACGCCAACATGAGTCCTGGGGGTTAAAAGGTCACTCCGACCTAGGCCCAGTGCGAGGTGATCGTCTTACTGACACTAAGCGTATACTACTGATGGTTATTCTGATTTAGACTACGGCTTGTTCCTGACTACTCTTCTGATTATCCCTGGATTCCTGTATTTGCTCGTCTGATCTCGACCTTGGCTTTTCTGACTACTCTTCTGGATTTCCCTCAACTGTACCTGCTTCTTGATCATTTCCTGTGTATGACCCGGCCTGTTCCAGACTTCGCCTCGTCTCCTGCAGATAAGTGCTGGCCCTTATTACGAACTGTTATTTCTGTGGGCTCATCTAGCACTCCTGCTATTCCTTATCTGGGAACGTCCTGTCTCAACCCTCAGGGCGCAACTCATTGGGAAGCGTGGGGGAGGCTCATACCTTCGGACGCCCCTCGACTCCTGACAATATCACCTCGCCATGGAGTCCGAAGAACCAGCCCTTTCTCATTTAGAAATTGTTGCTCAGCAATTAGCTGGCCTTACTCGGGCTGTTCGAGATTTACAACAGGGCTATCAACAGATGCAAGACATGACTGTTGCTGCCACTCCTCCTCCTGGACCCCCAGTTTCGGTTGCTTTCCCGGGAGTAGCTTCTTCTTCCACACATCCGACGCCCGAGCCCAAGATACCACTTCCTGAACGCTTTTCAGGAGATCGAGCTAAATTCAGGGCTTTTGAAAATGACTGTCGACTCATGTTTTCCTTGAAAAGTCAATCTTATGCTACAGAACAAATCAGGGTGGGAGTGATTATGTCCCTATTGTCCGGAGAACCCAAGACTTGGGCTCATCGTCTGTTTGAAACCCAAAGTCCCCTATTGGCTAGTGTGGATATATTTTTTTCAGCTATGGCTCAGATCTATGACGATCCTAAGAGGTCCGACACTGCTGAAACTATGATCCAGACTCTATGTCAGGGCAAACGCCCAGTAGAAGATTATGTGACGGATTTCCGCACCTATGCCACTGACACCGAGTGGAATGACAAGGCCCTCAGACATCAATTCCGCTTGGGTTTGAGTCCTACTCTGAAGGATGAGTTAGCCAGAGTAGGAGTACCTAATTCATTGGAGTCTTTGATCGACCTGTGTGTACAGATTGATCGTCGTCTAAGGGAGAGACGCGCAGAGAGAGCTGCAACACCTTCTTTTGGAGCATCCTGGGTACTACCTAAAGCCCCTCTGTCTTCATAAGTCTCTGCAACTTCATCATCTATCTCCTCCCCTGCTTCTATAACAACTGCTCCTGAACCTATGCAGATTGGACTTATGAGAACAGCTATCTCTGCCCAGGAGAGGTCTCGCAGAAGAGAGAACAATTTATGCCTTTACTGCGGTCTGTCTGGTCATTTTTTGAGGAACTGTCCTACCCGACCAGGGGGTAAGCATATTCATCCGACTCATTTTCCATCCTCATCCTCCTCCTCTTGAGAATTGCCTATGCTCATTGTTCCTATTTCTCTACAGTGGCCCCAAGGGTTCCTAGAGAGTAAAGTCGTCATAGACTCGGGAGCCTGTGGTTGTTTTGTCGATAAAGAATTTATTAAAGCTCACAATATTCCGACCCGACCCAAGACTCAACCATTTCTGGTGAGGACAGCAGATGGCTCCCAACTTTCCTCTGGACCAGTGATGTTAGAGACCACACCACTTATTGTTATCATTGACTCTAATCATATTGAGACTTTATCTTTTGATGTGGTGTCCTCTCCTCTTTTCCTGTTAATTTTTGGGTTCCCATGGTTGAAATTACACAATCCTTCAATAAATTGGAGCACTGGGGGTACTACAATTTTCGTCTGTGGCTTGTATTTCTCATTTCTTCATGCCCAAGACCACTTCTAACACAGAATTAGAGTGCTCACCTGAACGTAATTACCCTCTCGGGTGCCGGGTGCTAAACAGTCCACAGGACCTCCTGCTCAAGGTCCAAACATTTCGAACATCCAAAGGAAAACTGTAGCACACCGATCAAACTTGTCTTGTGAAAAAAGTGTTTTTATTGGCTCACGGCAGACATAAAGTTTGGCAACGTTTCGGGCCACGCAGGGCCCTTTATCAAGGCTTGATAAAGGGCCCTGCATGGCCCGAAACGTTGCCAAACTTTATGTCTGCCGTGAGCCAATAAAAACACTTTTTTCACAAGACAAGTTTGATCGGTGTGCTACAGTTTTCCTTTGGATGTTCAAGACCACTTCTAAAGCATTTGCTTTGTGTTCACCTCAAGATCCTCGTTTTCAGGCTATTCCTTCATTTCTTCAGGACTACATGGATGTCTTTGATCAAAAGGGAGCTGACACACTACCTCCTCATCGAATTTATGATTGTCCTATAGATTTGCTTCCTGGGGCTCCAATTCCTTTTGGACGTATCTACCCTCTGTCTGAGCCTGAACTGTTGGTCCTGAAAGATTATATCAACGAGAATTTGGAGAAAGGGTTTATTCGTCCTTCCACCTCACCTGCAGGGGCGGGTATTTTCTTTGTGGAGAAAAAGGACCATTCCTTACGGCCCTGCATTGATTACAGACACTTGAATCAGATCACTGTAAAAAATCGTTACCCGTTACCCCTTATTCCTGAATTATTCCAAAACCTTCGTGGGGCCAAGATTTTTTCTAAATTAGACTTGCGAGAGGCATATAATTTGGTAAGGATTCGTCAAGGAGATGAGTGGAAGACGGCTTTTCGAACCCGTTTTGGACATTATGAGTACCTCGTTATGCCATTTGGTTTGTGCAACGCTCCTGCTACTTTTCAGCATTTTGTTAATGATATTTTCAGAGATTTTTTGGATCAATTTTTGATTGTCTATCTAGACGATATCTTAATTATTTCTTCCTCCGAACAGGACCATGAGGTGCAACTAAGGAAGGTTTTTAACCGTCTGCGAACTCATCGTTTGTATGCCAAACTGGAGAAGTGCGAATTTTGCAAGTCTTCAGTGGAGTTCCTGGGGTTTGTGATCTCTTCTGACGGAGTTTGCATGGACAAGAAGAAGGTGTCCGCTATTCTAGATTGGCCTGTTCCTTCTTCTCGGAAAGCAGTACAAAGTTTCGTCGGGTTTGCAAATTTTTATAGAAAGTTTATTAAGGACTTTTCTAAGATCATCGCTCCTATCACAGATTTAACCAGTTCCACTAAACACTTTCAGTGGACTACACAAGCACAAGAAGCATTCGACCAATTAAAACATCTGTTTACGTCTGCTGCTGTCTTAAAGCATCCTAACCCTGTGCTGCCTTACATTCTAGAGGTTGATGCATCTGAAACTGCTATTGGTGCTATTTTATCCCAGAGGACCGGCGATAACAACGCTCTTCATCCTGTGGCTTTCTTTTCTAAGAAACTCTCCATCTCAGAGAAGAATTATGATGTTTCTGACCGAGAACTCTTGGCCATGAAAGCAGCATTTGAAGAATGGCATCATTTGTTGGAAGGAGCATCGCACCCGATCATTATTTTTTCAGACCATAAAAATCTGGAGTATTTACGAACCGTCAAACGTCTCAAACCAAGACAAGCCACGTGGGCATTGTTTTTTTCTCGTTTTAATTTCCATATAACCTATAGGCCTGGCTCCAAGAACAAGAAAGCTGATGTTCTTTCACGGTTACACAGTCAGGAAGAGGATCCTTTTCCCCCGGATACGATACTTCGTCCTCAGAATTTCTTTCTTCTTCAGAGTGAACTTTTTTCAAAGATCAAGGAGGCATCCTCTTCTTTATCTCCACACGGGGAGTTGCAAGCTTGTGATGGGTTATTTTTTTTTAAAGACAAAGTCTTCATTCCAGAAACACTTCGTTTAGAGACCCTAAAATTACTTCATGATCATCCATTGGCGGGTCATATGGGATATGTTAAGACTTTAGATCTTGCTCAAAGGTTTTTCTTCTGGCCTCACATGGCTAAGGACTGCAAGGATTATGTATCTTCTTGTGAGACTTGTGCTCGGTTTAAGGATTCACATGTTAAACCCCTGGGGTTGCTAAGTCCTTTACCAGTGCCTACTCGATTGTGGGGTTCCATTTCCGTTGATTTCATTGTAGAGCGTCCTCCCTCGCAAGGATACAATACAATTTTTGTAATTGTGGATCGACTCTCCAAGATGGCACATTTTGTTCCCCTCTCCGGAGTACCTTCTGCACCTTCTACGGCTGAGGTGTTTATTAAAGAAGTCGGCAGACTCCATGGAGTTCCAGACGAGATTGTGTCGGATCGTGGAGTACAGTTTACATCGAAGTTCTGGAGGGCATTGTGCAAAGCTCTAAAAATCAAGCTGGCTCTTTCCACGGCTTTTCATCCACAATCCAATGGGCAGACAGAGAGGACTAACCAAACGTTGGAACAATACCTACGTTGTTTTTCGTCCTTCCTCCAGGACAATTGGAGTGAGCTGTTACCATTGGCTGAGTTCTCCTACAATAATGCTCTTCATTCCTCCATCAAGCAAACTCCTTTTTTCGCTAACTATGGTTTCCATCCGCACGTGCTTCCTAATCTTCCTAAAGGTATAGAGGTGCCCGCGGTTCAAGAGAGACTTTCTTTTCTTCTTGATAATACCCTAAGAATTCAACAAGCAATGGCCCAAGCACAGAACAACTTCAAGGATTTTGCTGATCGTAAGAGAAGGAAGGGTTCTGAGTTTCGAGTTGGAGACCTGGTGTGGTTGTCTACCCGGGAAAACATCAAACTTCCGTGTCCGTCTAAGAAGCTGGGTCAACGATTTTTGGGTCCCTTCCCCATTATTCGACGCATGAACGAGGTAACTTTCAAACTTAAATTGCCAGCTACTTACAGAATTCATCCTGTTTTTCATGTAGCTTTATTGAAACCCGTGGTGAAGAACACTTTTTCGGGAAGAGACCACAGTCCCCCAGCTCCAGTAACTATTGAAGGTGTCGAGGAATTCGAAGTGGAGGCCGTCTTGGATTCTAGGTACCGGCGAGGTCGGCTTCAATATTTAATCCAGTGGAAAGGTTTTCCTCCAGAAGAGAATTCATGGGAACCCGTGAGTAATTTACATGCTCCTCAACTGATTGAGTTGTTTCATAGATCTCATCCTGACAGACCGGCTTCCACATGCACCCGGAGGTTGCATATTGAGGGGGGGCAATGTCGGGATCCAGAAGATCTGGCTCAAGCTGAGCCGACATCTCCCCAGGCCTTTGCTTCCACACCGGCGCTTGTTGCGGGGTCGAGCGCGTGTCCTGATGCGCGCGTGTGTTTAGACGCGGGCGCGCATTTATGTGCGCGCGGGTGCGCATTTACTTGCGCGCGCGCGTTCTGACGCAGGCGCATGTTCTGACGCCAACATGCGTCCTGGGGTTAAAAGGTCACTCCGACCTAGGCCCAGTGCGAGGTGATTGTCTTACTGACACTAAGCGTATACTACTGATGGTTATTCTGATTTCGACTACGGCTTGTTCCTGACTATTCTTCTGATTATCCCTGGATTCCTGTATTTGCTCGTCTGATCTCGACCTTGGCTTTTCTGACTACTCTTCTGGATTTCCCTCAACTGTACCTGCTTCTTGATCATTTCCTGTGTATGACCCGGCCTGTTCTAGACTTCGCTTCGTCTCCTGCAGATAAGTGCTGGCCCTTATTACGAACTGTTATTTCTGTGGGCTCATCTAGCACTCCTGCTATTCCTTATCTGGGAACGTCCTGTCTCAACCCTCAGGGCGCAACTCAGTGGGAAGCGTGGGGGAGGCTCATACCTTCGGACTCGCCTCGACTCCTGACAAAATCATATTGTGTGAGATTTTAATAGCAAGCAGTGACTCTACAATGTAATGTATACCTTCTTCATGTGGTATAGATGTATAAAGAGATTTTCAGGCATTCCTTTAACTATATCCTTAAGATATGCATCTACATATTGTCACAATGACTGTAGTACAGACTCCATACCCGATACGATGGGTCTCCCAGGTGGGTTAATGAGACTTTTGTGGACCTTTGGTAGCAGGTATAGAACTGGAGTACGTGGGTGTGGGGTTATTAAAAAATCTCTATTATTTATAGTTATTATGCCAGATTCAAAAGCACCCAATATCAAATCATCTACCATATTTTAAATCTGCCAAGTGGGGTCACATTGTAATTTATCATAATGTTCCGTATGATTAAGATGCCATAATGCCTCAGTCACATAATCAGACTTATTCTGAATAAAGATGACACCTCCTTTATCCTTCTTTTTGATTACAATGACAGCGTTATTCTCCAGATCCTTCAATACTTCTCTATTTTTCTAGTAACATTATTGCTTTTTTTACTAATATTATCATTCCATATTCCCCCAGCCTCATGTAAAACAACACCTTCAAACAATTCTAATGCATCATTGCACAAAGTCACTTTTAGGTTTGAATTTAAATCCAGGGATTACATTGCCAAAAATATTCATATCAACAGATTTGTCAAAGTGTAATTTCAACTTCAATCTTTGAATAAATTTGAAAAAGTAAAATTTCCACTCAAAAAAGTGTATATATGTGGGGATAAAGCCTAACCTCTTATTGAAAAGTTAATTCTCATCATTAGTTAAATTATGATCAGAGAGATTTATAATCAAGCCAGCATTAGCATCGTCACATACAGACTGTTCACTAATTACCTTCTGTTGTGGTTCATCTCTTGCTAGGGATGGTAAAACTGCCTCTTTGTTGGTTTCCTTTGCAATCTCCTTTGTATGCCTTCCTCTGCGCCGACGGTCAATCTCCTGAAAACCACACAACAGACTCTAATTATTTGGAACAAACTAAACATTAAATCCAGGCTAAAATCAACCTATTGAATACAATATATTTAAACAACCTGAATTTCATGCCAAGAACTAGGGATGCACCGAATCCACTTTTTTGGATTCGGCCGAACCCCCGAATCCTTCACGAAGGATTCGGCCGAATACCGAACCGAATCCGAACCCTAATTTGCATATGCAAATTAGGGGTGGGAAGCGGAAAACATTTTTTACTTCCTTGTTTTCTGACAAAAAGTCTCACAATTTCCCTCCCCACCCCTAATTTGCATATGCAAATTAGGATTCGGATTCGGTTCGGCCGGGCAGAAGGATTCGGCCGAATCCGAATCCTGCACAAAAAGGCCGAATCCTGGCCGAATCCCGAACCGAATCCTGTATTCGGTGCATCCCTACCAAGAACTCATCAGTACTTCTGCATTATATGGCAACAGACAATCCTTTACTCAGTAAAGCAGTAAGGCACGTGATTGACATTTGAAAGTCTGAAACAAAAAGCTCCAAACACCATGTTAAAGCTTTTCGAATACTTGCAGCTATGCCACTTTCTTCAACCATACACTCAACAAGCAACAGCATCATCTCCCTTTTGAATGTCTAGCCGCACCAGGCCTACTACAAAAAGGACTAATCTCAAAAATTTACAAGCTGCTGTTGGAGCCACCATTGGATAGACTGCATAAACAACCTTACATGACCAAGTGGAATCTGGCCCTTACACACCAGCCAACAGATGAGGACTGGACTTCAATTTGGTCTAATGCTAGAAAAATGGTCATATGCATAAAGGGAAAAAAAAACATCTACAAAGTGCGTATGCATTGTTACCATACCAGAAAACAACACCTAATGTTTAATAACCATCCCAACACCTGCTGGAGATATTGTGGAGAAATGGCTACTTTAGTCCATATTTTTGGACCTGTCCCAGGTTATGATTTTGGGATGATATAGCAAACCTACTGTACTTACCAAATTAACCATTTACAACCTTTCTAGGGACCCACTTACTTAACTTCTTGGGAGACCTTTTCCTGAACTACCCAAACAGTCACAAACTGATGGCTACACGCATGGCCATAGAAGCCAAATGGAAAACCTCTGTCATGCCTCCAGCACTGTTTATTGTTTGTATTGCTTCATCTTGTCATTCATTTGTATGGTTATGTCTTTTCTATAGAAATATCCTTTTTAGGCCACCATACCCCTACCATGTGATCCTGTATAATGCTCTAGCTGCCATATTTACACTGTGCACAGCTAACTCATCTCTATCTGTAGTAATCCTATCCCATCCAGCCTCGTGGTAGCATCGTTGGTAGGTATTGTTTATAGCCCAAGCCTATCTTTAAAGGCAGATAGTTATTTACTTATTTTGTACATTTATATGCAAGTTTATATCTGTTTATATGCAGCTACCTCATGGCTCTGCTATACAGTATATGTTTCTCCCTAAGTATCTAGGCCTTATATTATATGCAGATGCTTCTCTCACAGTGTTTATGCATTAATATATATTATGTTATATTGTACAGCTTACTAAGCACTGTCATTTTCTATCTTTCCCTATTTTTACACCTTGCCATTTGTTAACATTAAACACAGGTAGAATCCCTTAAGCAATCTACGTGTGCTGGAGTTAATTGCATTAATGAAGGAAGGAGTTTAGCTGCATGTCAAGCTACACACTGCCCTAGGGTAACACGTAGTGAGGACAGAACAGTAAAACAATGGCTATCCAGCAGCTGGATCTGCGGTTTACTGCATGTGCAGTAAAACAATGGCTATCAAGCAGACAGATGAACTACAACTCAGTACATGCACATACAACATCCTAGTACAGTGATTCAGATAGAGCCACTGCTATCAAGTTATTGCAGCACAGAAAGCCACAAAGCAGAAGCAGAAAAAGCTCATGCAGCCTTTGCAGAGAGGGAAATGGAAGCAAAAATGCACCTGGAAATATAAAGGGCCCATCTAGAAGCAAAAATGAAAACAAGAACCTCACGCTTAGAAGCATCTCTACAAAAGCTAGCCATAGAGAGCCAAGCTGCAGCAGCCATAGCTGAGGCAGAAGCTTTAGAGACAATCATACACTCTGATAGTGAAAGACACAGCAGGGTGCCTGATCTGGAAGTTGGGCCCCAAGACCCACTACAACGCACCTCTGAATATGTCTACCAACACTCCAAACACTGTACAGGTTCTCTTTCAGCACAAGGAACAGGTCAACCTGTTACTGGCAAGCTTGAGCAAGAATGCAGTTCGAGACAGTACATCAGCAGCAACTCACAAGTGCACCAAAGAGTCTGTGCTGATCAAAGTGATATCGCTTACAGCACCCATGCCAGCCAAGTACCCAGGCCTAAGGGTAACCCTGCACCAGGTTCTTCTAAGATGTTAAAGCGGTATGTCACAAGTCAGCCTAAAGTAGAACCTCCAGACAGGTATGATTACAAAGCCTGGCGATCCTCCGTTCAAAACACTTAAAGCTCAGAGAGTCAGAGTCAGAGACTTAAAGCTTTCACACAGTGATGAAATAGACCTCCTTATCAAATACCTAGGAACTGAGTTTGCATTCCTTAACACAGCAAGAGGTGTTAACCCCATAGTGCAAAATTTGCCCTACAACTTACAAGAGAGGTGGATAGTGCATGGGTCAAAGTTCAAAGAAGTGCACAATGTTCCATTTCCTCCGTTCACTGTATTCATGGAATTTGTATACCAACAAGCCAAGATGAGAAATGACCCCAGTTTTGATTTCACTCTGCCACATTCCACCCCTTCAGCACCTAACTTTCGCAAAACAGCAGTAACAGTTTACAAAACTGTTTTCTCTCCAGCTTCTTCTTACAGGTCCCCTGATATCTCCCATCAGGAGACAAAGAACAAAGACCCTGGTAAGCAGTGTCCACTACACCAGAAGCCACACTCCCTTCTTAAATGCAGAGGCTTCAGAGAAAAGCCCATAATGGACCGCAAAGCCTTTTTAAAGGAAAACAACATCTGCTACAAGTGCTGCTCATCTACATATCATCTTGCCAATGACTGTAATGTCTCCCTCAAAACTTGTGCAGGAACCACCTACTGACCTTACTTCGTATCTTACTTTACTTCCCAAAGAGGGCAAGGATGCTCAGTTTTGTTCTAATTACCGGCCTATTGCTTTGCTTAATTCCGATTTGAAACTTTTTTCAAAATTATTGGCAAATCGGTTGGCCCCGATCCTCCCTAGAATTATTCATAATGATCAGGTGGGTTTCATCCAAGGACGGCAGGCGGGTGACAACGTTCGCAGGACGGTTGACCTTATTGAAATTGCCAATAACTGTAAGGATCAAATGCTTGTGTTGAGTTTAGATGCCGAGAAGGCGTTTGATCGCCTGAGATGGCCTTACCTTTTCTCTCTGTTGCGGCATCTTAATTTGTCCGGCCCCTTCCTGACGGCTCTTACAAGCCTCTATAGCTTCCCAACGACTTACCTGAAATTTCCCGGCCAGACTGGTAAACCTATTATGATCAAAAATGGGACCCGACAGGGTTGCCCTTTGTCCCCCCTTCTCTATGCACTCAGCATTGAGCCGTTGGCTAGCTATATCAGGAATAGTCCGGATGTTATGGGAATCTCTGTTAAAAATTGTGACTATAAAATTGCATTATTTGCTGATGATGTATTACTAACGCTGACCCGGCCGGTCATCTCCCTTCCAAATTTATATACGATCTTGGAAAAATTTGGGGCGCTTTCGGGCCATAAATTAAATTTGAGCAAAACTGAGGCTTTGCCCTTGAATATCCCTCCGGTTAGCTTGAATACTCTGAAGGCAGATTTCCATTTCAATTGGAGGTCGTCTTCCATAACGTACTTGGGAACTCAGATAACTCCTCATTACAAAGATTTATTTAAACATAATTATGCGCCTTTGATACTTCAGACAAAGAAATTGTTGTCGAAATGGGCCGGTCACTCCCTCTCCTGGTTTGGTAAAATTGCTTCTATTAAAATGAGTATCCTGCCCAAATTTTTGTATTTGTTTGAGACCTTGCCAGTAGCAGTTCCTTCTGGTGTTCTTAAAGAAATCCAGACTATCTGCCATCAATATATCTGGAACTACCGTAGACACCGGATATCACAATCAGTCATGCTTTCACCGACCGATAGGGGAGGCCTGGGAGTTCCATCTTTTGCTAAATATTATGAGGCCTCGCAACTTAGGCAACTCTTGGCATGGTCACATTGGGTACCCTGCACCACCTGGGGGCAAATAGAAAACCAGTGGCATGATAGAGGACATTTAAATGCGTTTATTTGGAACCCGTCCAGGCCTACCCCGTTCGTGCAAGACTTCCTTTCCTCTACACAGCTAACTTTGCAGATATGGGAAAGGCTTAGATGGAAATTTAAACTTTCCTCCAATCGGCCCCTCGGCACGATATATCTTAATAATGCCTTTTTTCCGCATAGTCGCTCAGTGGACTTTTGTTCTAGGTGGTCTGAAACTAGTATGTACTGTATACTGTCCATGATTTATTGGACTCAAAAACTAACCGGATCCTATCCTTGGCTGATCTCAATAAGAGGGCCCCCCACATTCGTTTGCATCTATTTGAATATTTCCAGGTCAGACATTTTGTTGCTTCGTATGGTACCGGTACACAACATACCGCCCTGACCGAGTTTGAGAAAGTGGCCAAAGCTGGCCTCCCTCAAAAGGGTTTGATATCTAGGATATATAAAATGCTACAGCTGAGCCCGACTCGCCACTCTTATGTGCTGAAATGGGACAATATCTTACCTCAGCTGTTGCCTGAGGCAGACTGGTCCGCTATCTGGCAAAATGCTAAAAGTATGGTGACATGTGTTAAACAGAAGGAGAATATCTATAAGATATTGATGTTCTGGTACCATACCCCGCAACAGTTACACAAATTTTTTCCTGATCATCCGGATGTCTTTTGGAGAGGATGTGGGGAGGTAGGCTCGCTCCAACATATTTTTTGGTCTTGTCCTATTTTACAACATTTTTGGGGAGAGGTGACGAAGCTACTGAGCTTGGTATTGGGTCAGCCAGTTGTGCAGGACATTCCTACTTTTATTCTTGGGAAACCGTTTCCCAATATCCGACGGACAGCTCAGAAATTAGTGAACCACATGCTGAAGGCGGCCCGCCAGGCAATCGCAGCGAAATGGAAGATGTTTCAACCACCTACCTTGGCTGAAGTTCTTACTAGAGTGGAATCAAATAGGACTTTCGAATCTAGGATTGCTTACATCCGGAACACTATGCCGCAATTTCTGGAAATATGGTCTCTTTGGGACCTGCGGAATGTAACTTAGTTGTAGAGTCTCTTGTTCATTATTGAAACCAAACCAGGCGGGGGAGTCCTGGTCTATGACCCTAGCCCTGTTCTATACATTTTCTGTACATTCTCTTGACCGGTCTGTTTTTTTTTTTTTTTTCCAATTTGGTCATCATGTTGGTTCTCTGTTTGTGTCCGATATGTAAACATTGGTTGGCACGTCTATATGTATATTCTTGTGTATGGATGTATTGCATATGTCTTTACATGTATCTTATTTTGTATATTGCTGATCCACTCATTTTCTTTTTCTTTTCTTTCTTTTTGAATGCTTCTTTTTTTTTTTTTTTCTTTTTTGTTACTATTCTTTTTGAAAAATTTCAATAAAAATATAAGTTACAAAAAAAAAAACTTGTGCAGGAGTCATTGAGACAGTAGGGAGGAAGGCAGCAGGCTATTGAAATTCCTACACCAGATGTGACTAAACACCATGTGCACCTGAAACGTACAACACATTTAATCCCAGAACTCGACCCCAAGGCCCAGATAATGCTTCTTCTTGGAAGAGATATCCTACAAGTCCACAAGTCAAGGGACCAGATAAATGGCTCTCCTAATACACCTTACGCACAGAAGCTAGACCTTGGATGGGTCATCATTGGAGAAGTCTGCCTGGGCGGTGTACACAGTCCAAACAGCATCAATACTTTGTATACAAACACACTGGACAATGGTTGCCCTCTCTCTTCCAACCATGTCCAAATGGTTTTCTGGTCAAAGAAACTCTCATCTAACCAACTTCTTTGGAACCCCTCGTTGTAACAGCTACCCTTGCAGTGAGGATGACGATCACTTAGGCTGCAACGTCTTTCAGAGAACCAAGGATGACAACCAGCTGGCTCTGTCCATTGAAAACAAAACCTTCCTAGTGATCATGGAGCAAAGTATGTGTAATTCCAACAGCTGGGTAGCTCCTCTTCCCTTCAACCCACAAAGACATTCTCTTCCTAATAATAGGGAAGAGGCACTCAAACATTTCACTTCTCTCACACGCACTCTCCACAAGAAACCAGAGACAAGAGAGCACTTCTTTACATTCATGAGAAAGATATTTGAGAATGGACATGCAGAAGTAGCTCCCAGTATTGAAAAGAAAGAAGAATGCTGATACTTGCCAATCTTTGGAGTAAACCACCCAAAGAAGCCAGGTCCAAATATAACGGAGTCTCCCTAAATTATATACTTTAACAGGTCCAGACCTCAATAATAAACTCTTGGGAGTACTCATACGCTTTTGTAGAGACTCTGTTGCTTTCATAGCAGACATCCAGCAAATGTTCCATAGCTTTCTTGTGAGAGAAGACTACTTCTTGGATTCTTCTGGTTCAAAGACAGTGACCCAGCGAAAGGTACCTTAGAGTACCGCATGAAAGTTCATGTGTTTGAAAACAGTCCTTCCCCTGCAGTAGCAATATATGGACTCAGACAGTCTGCCCAAGAAGGTGAAGTAGACTATGGCAAAGATGTCAGACAATTTGTAGAGAGAGACTTTTATTTAAATGATGGTCTCAAATCATCACCCTCTGAGGACACAGCAATCAGTTTACTTAAGAGAACACAAGACATGCTGACTTGCTCCAACCTCAGACTCCACAAAATAGCCTCCAACAGCATAAAGGTAATGAAAGCCTTCCCATCCCAAGATCACACTAGTGACTTCAAAGACTTAGATTTGGGAACAGACACCTTACCTGTCCAATGCAGCCTTGGCCTAAACTGGGACTTGAAATCTGATAAATTTATATTTCAAGTGAACAAGGATGAGAAACCCCTGACACGCAGAGGAGTACTTTCTACAGTAAATTGTTTGAATGACCCTCTATGGTTTGCAGCTCCAGTGACCGTTCAAGGCAAGGCTCTACTCCATGAGTTAACAACAGAATCTTGTGACTGGGATTCACCACTTCCATCAGAAAAAGAACAAGTGTAGATAGAATGGAGAGACTCTTTAGAGACACTGTCTATCATACACATTCCAAGGCAATACTCTTCTACTCCTGCTGCAGGAATTAAAGAAAGGAAACTCTGTGTATTCTGTGATGCATCAACCAAAGCAAGAGCTGCTGTGGCTTACCTTAAGACTGTTGACTACCAAGGTCAGTGCCATATAGGATTTGTTATGGGCAAAGCAAAACTAGCTCCACAGCCAGAGAACACTATACCCAGACTAGAACTTTGTGCAGCTGTTTTAGCAGTGCAAATGGCTGACCTCATCACTTCAGAAATTGATCTTCAACTAAGTGAGGCTGAATTCTACACAGACAGTAAGGTAGTGTTGGGCTACATCTGCAATGAGATCAGACACTTCTAAGCCTATGTCAGCAACAGAATTCTGCGTATATGGACATCAACACACCCAAAACAATGGCACTATGTACCATCAGACCAAAACCCAGCAGATCATGCAACAAGAGCTGTACCTGCAGCTTGTTCAAAACAAACCTCCTGGTTTACAGGACCCAAATTCCTGTATACCTCTGAACAGAACCACCCGGATGATGTGTATGAGTTAGTTGAGGCAACATCTGACCTGGAGATTCGCCCTTCAAGTACCCACCTCGAGTCACATTGTTTCAAATCTACTCGGAAGTCTCTAGTCAGGTCCATTATCTGAATACTTCATATAAAAAAAAAAAAAATATATATATATATATATATATATATATATATATATATATATATATATATATATAATCCTTTAAGAAAGATCTTCCTTCAACTTTTCAACTTCCAATAACTGCAAAGGTTGGCACCACTGCCAAAAAACATATACATCAAATGAACTTAAGCAAGCCAGAAATACCATTTTTCTCAATTTACAGCAGGAAATATATGCCAAAGAGATTGAGTGCATCAAAGGCAAAAAGATCATTCCTAAAAACAGTGCCCTAAGAAAATTTGACCCATATATTGATGAAAATGGGCTATTAAGAGTTGGAGGTTGCATTATGAAAGACAAGAAGAAAAGAATCCTCTGATAATTCCCAGCAATAATCACATTGCATCTTTACTTGTCCTGCATTATCACCAACAGACCAAGCACCAAGGATGCCTGTTTACAGAAGGTGCCCTTCGCACAGCCGGATTCTGGGTAGCGGGATCTAAGAGACTTGTAAGTACTGTTATATTTGAGTGTGTCATTTGCAGGAAACTACGTGGCATGTTTCAGACTCAGAAAATGGCTAACCTACCAGCAGATAGACTTAGCACAGAACCTCCTTTCACCAATGGCCTTGATGTATTTGGCCCCTGGTCGGCGACTTCACGATGCACTTGAGGAGGTTACACTAACAGCAAACGCTGGGCAGTTATGTTTACTTGCGTGTCAGAGCAGTTCATATAGAAGTCATCGAATCCTTGGATACTTCCAGCTTTATCAATGCTCTTAGGAGATTTATCTCAATTTGAGGCCCAGTGAAAAACATCTACTTTGATAGAGGGACTAACTTCATAGGAGCCTGCAAAGAGCTAAAAATTCCTTCAAACATAGACAGCAATATTGTTGAAAAATACTTGTCTGACCAAGGTTGTACATAGACATTCAATCATCCTCATTCTTTCCACATGGGAGTTGTTTGGGAAAGGATGATAGGCATAGCCCGCAGAATTCTTGATTCTATGTTCTTACAGGAAGGGTCAACAAGGCTTACTCATGAGACTCTTACCACCTTCATGGCTGAAGTAGTTGCTATTATGAATGCTAGACTTTGACCTCAGTATCCAATGATCCTGAGGACCCCTTCATCCTTACACCATCAACCTTTCTCAACCAGAAAGTCAGTGCTATTGAAGCTTGAAAAGTAGAGGTCAAGGTCTCAAGACAGAATGAGACTAAGCTTTACATCAGACCCATATCTGAACTGGTCTTATTACTCTCTTCTAGAGAAACAGAAAATGGGTGATATTCTACAATATCAGACGGGCGTGTTATGCCTCCAGCACTGTTTATTGTTTGTATTGCTTCATCTTGTCAGTCATTTGTATGGTTATGCCTTTTTTTTTATAGAAATGTCCTTCTTAGGCAACCATACCCCTACCATGTGATCCTGTGTAATACCAGGAAATGGTCACTCTAGCTGCCCTCTTTACACTGTGAACAGCTATTACATCACTATCTGTAGTAATCCTACCCTATCCAGCCTCGTGGTAGCATCATTGGTAGCTATTGTTTATAGCCCAAGCCTATCTATAAAGGCAGATAGTTATTTACTTGTTTTGTACATTTATATGCAAGTTTATATCTGTTTATATGCAGCTACCTCATGGCCCTGCTATACAGTATATGTTTCTCCCTAGATATCTTGGCCTTATATTATATGCAGATGCTTCTCTCCCTTTTAGTTTACATATGCTACACAGTGTTTATGCATTAATATATTATATTATATTGTACAGCTTACTAAGCACTGTCATTTTCTATCTTTCCCTAGTTTTACACCTTGCCCTTTGTTAATAAACTGAAGCTCAATAACCTGTGTCAGTGGGTTAATGAAGGAAGGATTTTAGCTGCATGTCAAGCTACACACTGCCCCAGGGTAACACGTAGTGAGGACAGAACAACCTCAAACCACCAACAGTAATCAAGGTGATAACCAGGGTCAATAATAATAGATGTTTTAAAGAAAGAATAGCTTTCATACAAAACAAAACTGCCATTTTCCTGAGGGTGTGGCCTGATGTTCAGAGGCCTCACAATGTAAGCACAAAGAAAAGGCATGCATAATAGAATAGTAATCGAGAACAGGTATAAATGTGTAACAAATGTGTTTTCTTTCTGCTCTTATCATTTTCCCTAACTTCAAGGATGAAAGTTCCTATTTTATTTTCTTATCTTAGTCCAACATCCCCCCCAATAACTTTGCATAGCTATTTACAGTACATTTAAAGATTTTTTTTTATTGCTTTAAAATAAAATGTATAAGTTACAAAAAAAAAATTGCCGAAATAATGCAAGGGGGCAGGGGGAACAAGGCATTCGTGGAATACAAATTTTCACCCACAGTAAATGTCAAAGGTATTTTTAAAGGGAACTCCACAAAAACATAACCTACGCTAAACATAATTTCAAGCAATTTTGTAATATACATCAATTAAAAAATATGCAGATTTTTCATGATCTTTAATGGTTTGGGAAAATTCTGTCTGACTATTTTGCTGAGCTGGCTGACTACTGTTACTTTGCATCAGCAGCCAGCTGTCCTTAGCCTGCATCCTCCAAACGCCTCAATTCCCTGCACACGTGATTTCAAGGAATGGAACATCAAAGTGCAATGCTTTTTGGGTTATATAGTACCTGCATGCTGTCTGTAAGATGTGGAGAAGTTGTTACAATTTGTAACATCAGTGTTTAGTCCCTCCTTCCCTGCCAGAATTCCAAATAATGCAGAAAGAGAAGAACTGTTAAACAGCTAGATTACAGCATAGAAAATGGCATCTATTAATACCTTTTGAAGAAACAGGTAAATGTGATTGGTATATAAGGGGTTTCTGTGTTATGTGGGCCTCTTTATCAAATTTTAGTTTAAGGGTTTTTCAGTTTTTGTACCATACATTATTGGCATGGTATTTACAATAGAGATTGCCTTTTAAATACTGCAGCTCTAACTGTAACAGGAAGAAGTGTGGAAGTAAAGGACTAGTAATTGGCTCATGTGACCTAACATGTATGTGTGCCTTTGGTTTGTTTGTGTGAACTATGAATCATGTGGTCCCATGGGGGCAAATTTATCAAAATGTGAGTTTAGGGCTTAATAAATAAAAACTCACCCACGTTCTATTCATTCCTAGGGGAATTTATTGGATTATTGGACTACACCTGGTAGGAACATCAAATTTGGATAGGAACATCACCCATTGATTTATACATGGCCTCTACAGATCTAAGATTGCTGATTTTCAGATTCTGACTTTTTGCAGCATCTGGGTATAATAATTATCGAAAAATTAAATTTTTTGAATTTTCATAAATAATTTGAGTTTTTGTCCCAAAACTCCCAACAATACTAAACACAATAAATTTGAGTTTAGTAAATAACCCTCAACTCAATAGAATTGTTCTGCTACCAATGATTAATTATATCAAAGATTTAATTTTATATACAGTATATATACACAAGCACACAAGCAAACAAGCACACAATTCATTTCAGAAATATTTAGCAAACTTAGAAAGTACATTTTTATCTTTAGCTGTTATTTGCCCCTTAATTATTCTCATATTGGATACCCTCGTGCTTGGTAATCACTGTTATGTGTTACTCACTTTCACCATGGGATATTAGCCTCTACACTTACATGTGCTCAATGAATTCAGAGCTGAAATCCAGAGAGGCCTGATGAATAAAAATCACTCTGGCTCTCATAACAGTTTAATTTAATCTCATTTTTTATACTTTATATTCTAGGCCCATAAAGTAATAGCAAAGAATAGATTAAATATTATTTAAATTTTTTAAGGAGAAAAGAATGACTAAAGTGTCTCCTATTCCTTGGTCTGTCAAAAGAATGTATCCACTTATCACTTAAACTGTGCTCCTATGAGGATATCCTGAAAAGGTACACCAATTGGAGTGCCGGGATTGGCAGTGAATTGTTTAAAAGGTCAATGAAGACATTTTATTTCTCCCTAAAATATATTTTATGATGGAATTTCTAACAGACTTATGCCAACGATTCTTTATTTAAAATTGGCAATAAATTTTCTTTTCAGGACATTCTTAAAGACCTGTCACCTAGCTATTTGATACCTTCCTAAAATATATTGTAAGATAAAATGTTTAATAGGCACATGCAATGTAACTACGAGTACATCAAAAACCTATTACCATTTGCTGTTTTTATATTATTATTATTAATAAATAATAATAATGAAAATAATAATATAAAATGCATTTATTTTTGTATGTAATATTACGTAAACTAGGCCTTTTGCATTTATGGAAACTCTCACTCCACCTACAACCTGTGGAAACACCCTTTACAACAACAGACAGCAATTATGTCACAATATGCTTGTAAAATGTATACTGTAATAGGTGTAGCCACACATATATATACACAAATATGCATTGTGTTTTTTCTGTGCTAAGTTCCAACTCCGTCCAAATCTAGATTTGGAATCAGAATCTACTGGAATAACCTGTATAAAAAAGTCATTTACAGTGCCCTGTTTCCTCAGGTTATTTATTTTCATGAATGTTTGGATAGAATATTTACCTGTACATAGTTTTCATGTTTGCTGTTTTTCATATTAAATATTCCATTGGATTTTTCAGATTGTTAAATATGTACCTTATAGGTAAATCAATTATGCCTACCAAGGAGTAAAAATAGGGTTCACCATAGGCCTCAATACTGTTCTTAATTCACTTGTATATGATTTGTAAGGCCATATTTATCAAAGTGTGAAAACAGAGCTAATGCATGCCTGAATGAATATGGCCCTTAATCTTGTATAGGAGGATTCACACAATATACCTTCTTATAAAATAAATGTGTGATGATCACTCCCATAATACTGGGAAACAGTTTCAGTTCGGCATTTTGTTACATATTGGCTTATTAAATGGTTATCCAACAGATCCAGGGGCACTGGATATAAGTGCAAGCTGGTTATTCTGATCACTTTGTGAAAGTATAGGTCATCATTGAAATGGGTCATCAGATTAATCTTTTTTTGAGCGGACCTACGTGCATACGGAATGTGATGGATTTTTAAAAAATTTATTTTAAAAGTTGCAAGTCATGCCTTTGTAGAAGAGACTCTTAAAAACATTCCCTTTTAAAACCAGATGACTCATCCACAGTTTAAACATTGACAGTCTATCCCTGTTAAGAATCCCTGGTTTTGAACCAGAGACCTGTTTTATTCCTACCACTGCTCCGTCTGCTTGAGCCACAGGAGTCAATGTAGTGTGGGCATGATTCCGACAAATTTCCTTCTATGATGCTGCCTCAGTGTCAATCTTCACTGACACATACATTGTCCAGCTGTGGGCAATAACTTGTTAGTGGGCTATTTAATCCTGCTTCCCAATTTCTGGATCATTTGCCTTCCTGCTGACTCCAAGCCTCTTGTCATGATGTTCCTGAGCTTGTTCCTGATCCGGTAACTCTGTTCCTGTTCAGTTCCTATCCGGTCCCTGTTCCCTCTGGTATTTAATCTCCTGGTTTTGACGTTGGCTTGTTCACGGACTCTGTAAGTACTCTGCCTGTCTTGACCTTTGGTCTGTTCTGATTACGTTTGTCTGCTGCCTGCTCTTGACCTCAGTCTGAAAATGGACTTGTTCTTTGGATTCCTCATTTGTACTCATCTGCAGAGGTTTGTGCACATTTTATTTTTATTAAAACCAAACAGTTACAAAGGACGTCAGTTTAATTAGCACTAATTTCTAACTACAATAACATAAAAGTAAGAAAAATAAGTGAGGTAAGGTTTTTTTGGTATAGTAAAGTAAATGTAAGCAGTAGAGATGCACCAAATCCAGGATTCAGTATTTGATTCAGCAGGGTTCAGATCTGAATGAATCCAAGTCAAAACAATTCCTTAAAATTATGGTACTTTTCATGACCTGTGAATCCGGGCAGGCATAGTTCGGCAGGGCAGCTATTTGGAAATTCTAGCTTCTCTTCTTTGAATCATGGGACTATACCACAGAACCTCTGAATTATTGGACAGGAACAGAAAACATGGTTCTGTTCTGTTTAATTTGACACTTGGGGAAAAGTGTGTTGTGTGGTCTTCAGCCCTTCCAACTCTTTCATTTGGCAGTTCTCTCCATATGTTATGAATGTCAAGTTAAGTTGAAAAGTTGAAGAGAGATTAATTTCTCAATTTTAAAGGTAAATGTTGCAGTTAAGGTGGTGTGGCATTGAAGGATACTAAAAACAAGAGAAAGCAGTAAAACCCCACACTACCTTACTAAAATTAATTGAGATCTAATTATATAAGTGCTTAGTGCTATTATAAACATATGCTTAGTTCTCAATAAATTTAGCACCAACATACAATTAATGGTATTTCAATCGATTGTGTTAATACAAATAATTATGATTAAAGTGCTTAAAGGGATACTGTCATGGGGAAAATTTTTTTTCAAAATGAATCAGTTAATAATGCTGCTCCAGCAGAATTATTAACTGATGACTTGGGGCAGCTGGGAAATTGACAAAATGTCTAGCCCCATGTCAGATTTGAAAACTGAATATAAAAAAATCTGTTTGCTCTTTGGAGAATTGGATTTCAGTGCAGAATTCTGTTGCAGCAGCACTATTAACTGATTCATTTTGAAAAAAAATTTTTCCCCATGACAGTATCCCTTTAAGTGCTATAAATTAGGTGCTGTGACCTTCAACAAAATGTATCTACACACAATTGATGAAAAATCTAAAAGTTCATGGTTCTTATATGAATTAAATAAGGTGCTAGTGCTGTAGTTATAATTTTAAAGTGAATTCATGGTATCAAACAATTAAAAAATAATAAAGTGTCAGCAATTGATGAATAAAAGTTAGAAATTAGAAAATAGTATAGAGGTGGAGTTGTCCCGAAGAAACTGGCTGCATTGTTCTAAGCCCTGGGACACCCCACGTGGGAGAAAGGCAGAACACTGAGGATTGTGGTCTCGTTACTACATTTAACTGTCTTGTAAGGAGAGCTAACTTTGAAGGATGACAAACATAAGATCTGCAGGAGTTGGTACTGATGGAGCATCAGTCAGGATAGTTCTTGATCATTAGTAGCAGTGAAGGGTTATTTCAATTCCTGCACAGTCTCTCAATGCTTGATTCAGGAGGCACCATCATGGTCAGATGTCCATTTACCCTTTGCTGGCCTTTCCAAAGGTCCCACCAGCCAAATGTGAGGTGAGCTGGATAACCAACTTCACTCACCACTCCAATGCAGCCACGTCCAGAGGCATGTGCACCCAAACCTCCACCTTCACGTGCAACGCTAGGCCTCAATGGGATCTCCCATATGGGCAGTTTTTTGAAGGCTCATTTGGTGGTGGGCAACTTCTAGCTAGTACTGGATTCTGTTCAGGGTGGGAATGGCTGCAGATTTTAATTGGGACCCTGGGAGTGCAATCAGTCCTTAAAGTCTTCCCCACTGTGGAATTTGGTGTATCCATAGAACATAAACTAATAATTTCTATGTAATTATAGACATTCTACCTTTATTCAATTTAAGAATGTATCAGCTGAAGCTAAAGCAATAAAAAAAGTATAATTAAAATTGTGATTGACAAAAGCACGTCACACACCACACACACTGCATATTACACATTGTCCTGTGATCCAGCAGAAATTATTTTTCATCTAAAAATAAAGCATCTGCATTTTAAGGTAATTAATATTTCAGAATAAAAAAAATAGCCCAATGTTTTAGTTGCAACTTGTTTCCAAATATAAACCCTGACTATTTGTTATACAGCTGCTGCAGATAAGAAAAGCAATTCAGTCATTTGAAATTTATAACTGAGCAGCCACCATTTAAAAATAAAAGCTCAACTCTTTACTAAATCAAGAAATGTATAGTTAATTAATGCTTTATTTAACCAAAACCTGTGTTTTCTTGATTTTAGAATGGTTTCTAAAAGTTATAATGAGGGGGGAAAGCTGTCCAAGTTGTTTCTGATTGTAAGGTCCTGGATTTCTTCCAGTTGCATTTCCAGGATTTGTAAGAATCACATATACCATTAGGACTATCAAATCCATCTGCGTATGATAAGTTCAATGTGTAAACAATATTAAATGGTATAAAACAAAACAGCACAGTATAATATGGTGTCTGCAGTGCTGCCTAATTTTCCACCCTCTGTCTCTGGCTAACCTTTTCTAGCTAGAGAAGAGAGCACGGCTGTACCAGATGGGGAGGAATAAAGTATCCATGAGTTCCATATTTTGTGAAATTGTTCCTGTTTGTCATTTAATATATTAGCCAGTTTTTCGTTGACTAGTATCCAGTTTATTTTGTTTTTCAATAACTGTATTGGTAATAGAGACAATTTTCAGGATTTGAAAATTGTCAATTTAGCAGCCGTGAAAATATGGGTTATAGGTTTTCTTGTGTGTTTATATTTGGGATTTTACACCCCAATAGTGCTTGGGTTGGTGATTTGTGTAAGTTAATTGTAGTGACAGACAATATTATTTCATAGACCCTGATCCAAAATCGTTATACTTTGGAACATTGCCACCATATACATATATACACAGTGCCCTCCTCTCTGCAACCTCTGAAACAAAGGGGTTCATAATGGATGTTTATTTTGTGTAATCTGGCTGGTACTAAGTACCACTGTAACAAGACCTTGTATCCTGCTTCAAGCAGGTGGTGTTAATTGAACTATGTGCTGCCAAGTCCCATATTTTCTCCTATATTCCCTCACCCAAAGGCCCTCCCAGATCCTTTTCCCAAACTTGGACATATGATTGATGGGGAGTACGCTTCCAATAGTATTTGGTATAGCCGGGATAGAACCCTCTGAAATATGGGTAGGAAAGAAATATTGTTTCTAAGTGGGTGTACTCTTTTCTTTATGCTTGGATTTTAAGTAATGCTGTATCTGAAGGTATTGAAACACTTCCTGAGGTGGAGGGGAGTGAAGCTGTTGGATCCTGTCCCATTGTATTGGACCTTTCAACCCATAAAAATGTTTCACCATTATAAAGTCTTTAGATTCCCACCATCTAAAAACCTTCCCATGTAAACCTGGTTGAAAATCTGGCTTACCTGAAATGGGGGCAGCTGGTAAGTGTTGAGATATTAAATTTGTTTTTCAGGATGGTTCCATCATTGGGGTCAAATTGCCACGTATGGTATCCATAGGACTGAAGCTAGTTTTGCAGGTTCGATTAGTGATTCTTCCATAGTTACCTATTTTGATGGTGGGTGGATAGTAATGGGATGGTTGCAAGTTGGGCCGCTTGCAGGTATTTACCAAAATCTGGTACTCTTAGGACTCTTGATCTTGTACCATTGATCTTGATGTTGTCATGGTAGCTTTGGAGAACCTAAGGGGTTTGGCTTTCCATATAAACCTCATGATTTGTCTTTGTAGATTTACTATATAATAGCAGAGGATCTTTGGTAAAATAGTCATCCTAACAGCAAGATTGTGACCTATCCTCAATATTTCATATTTGGACCATAAATCTAGTGTTTCTGTAGTTACTTTCCATAGAGGATTAATAGTTTTATATAGATCATATAGCTGCAAGGTTATTTTAACTCCTAGGTATTTAAGATTTTGAAGTTGCCATTGGAAATCGAAGTTAAGTTTGACAAGTTTAACTGTTGGAAGTGGAAGATTGATGTGCAGAGCATTCGTTTTGTCATAGTTAATCTTGAGCACTGAAAATTCTGCAAAGGCACTGAATATATGGAGGAGATTGGGTAAGGTGGTGAGTGGTTGTGTTATTAGGATGCCATCTGCAAATAGACATAGTTTGTGATCGTCCTGCCCTATCTGTAAACTTCTGACACCATGCTGCTAATGGTTCAAGTGCTAGAATAAAGAGGCTAGGGGATATAGGGCAGCCCTGTCTC
This sequence comes from Xenopus petersii, assembly GCA_038501925.1. Lineage (NCBI taxonomy): Eukaryota > Metazoa > Chordata > Amphibia > Anura > Pipidae > Xenopus > Xenopus petersii. The sequence goes on from CM076684.1 coordinate 67,633,391, forward strand.
TTTCACCTGACAAAGAGAAGGGGTCTGAGAAATATGGGCCCCCAGTGTACATATGCCTGCGGATAACTGTATAGGACTTTTATAACATGAGAAATGCTTTTTTCAGGTCAATTGACAGCACCATGTCTGGGATATTCTTTTATTGGATTATGTGTATAAATGCTAAACCTCTCCTAATGTTGTCTGATGCTTGAAGTTTTGGAACAAAATCGACTTGATCTCTATCTATTATAGTCGGTAGAAAGGAGTTTAGTCGTTCTGTTAATATTTTTGCTACGATTTTTATATCTATGTTCATTCAATTGATATGGGTCTATAGTTGGAACTGATAAGTTGGAACTGATAAGTACAGTAGGTCTGAATCTGGTTTGGGGATTGGAGTGACCTGGACTAGTAATGAGTCCTTGCCCCAGTGTCTCCTGTCTAGTATTTGATTTTATGCACTTGTTTGGTATGGTATCAATGTTTTAGCAAATTTGTTGTAATATAGGGCTGTAAAACCATCTGGCCGGGGCGCCTTGGATATTTTCTGCTGTTTAATTGCCCATTGGACCTCATCCTGTGTTATCGAGTTTCCATCTGTTCCGCTTTGGAATCTGTTACTTTGGGGAAGTTGGATGTTTCTAAAAATGTATCAACTTTCCATTTCGATATACAATGATTGATAGACTTTGTTGAATTCTTCTAAAATCTTGACAGGGTTGCCAGAGATATCCCCCTGTGATGGAGGATTAAGTTTGTTATCTGCATGTACAGTATTGATCGATAGTATCGAAATGCTTTTTTTTTTTTAAAGCCTTGAACATTGTGTGAAACTAGTTTCAATTTTTCAGGGATCATTTGATAATAGCATTGATTTCTGTGGCAAATAGTAACTTACAGTATAGTAGCTTCCTTCTGGTCTGTTTTTCTTCATACCTTCGGAGACTGTATATACCTTAGAGTAGGAAGCACCCGGAAAAACCATAGAAAATCATCTTGTTTTAACATAAAACAAAGAAAATAACAATTCTGGTCTTAATGGTTGATAACAAATTGTAAGTAGCTTCCCTGGCCGTTGTGGCCTAAGTTGAAATAACATACTCTGTATCTCTTAAATTAGATAAGTTAAACTTTTAAGTGATTAGCAGTGACTTGGGGGCAGCTATGCCAACACACTGATGCTGAAAGTACATTTTGTTACTTTAAGCGGGTTTCATATTTCCCTTAAATGCTTAAATGTTCTCCATTCAAGTATTTGATTGTTGATCAGGAGCTTGTGTTGAGAATGTTTGTGGTGAATGTGGGTCTGGTTCTGCAAGATGGAGCCGTTGTAAGGTTTCCATGGTGTCTCCCACTGTTGCAGGAGAATACAGTTCAGGTGTAGAGGGAATGACCAATGATACTTAATGAGAGAGGATTTTGGGTGGACTGGGAGGCCTTCAAATTGCAACTGGACTATCTTTTTAGCCGCTTTCATTATTGCCTTTTAGAATTGGTAATGGTGAAATTTGGCAATTAAGTCTCTGGGTTGCCCCGACTGGGGTGGTTTACCCAGGGATCTGTGAACTCTGTCTAGTTTTAGTTTGGCTGGGGGTAGGTGTGGTGTTAGAATTGACAGTAGAGCCCCAACTTATTTTTCCAAGTTTATGTAGGTATCTGGGAGGCCTCTTAGTTGGATAATTGCAACATGGGTATGAGCTGCATTTTTCTTAGTCGGATATTGTCTCTCCTCGATCGATTCTCATAGTCCTGCGGTTTCGCCTGTAGATCATCAGGTTTGTCGTTTTAGTGTGATTCATGTCAATCTGATACCCAGATGGACGGTAATAGCATCGTCCATCTTTTGTTCCAGTTGGTCTGTACATTGACCTAATTCCCTTATTTTTTTATCTTCACTGAAGTTGCTTCCAGTTCCATTCATAGCATATGTTTAAACATTATTATTAAATCTGCTTCCTTTTGTTGGTTTTTAGGGTCTGGGAGCTGTTCAGGTTCTGGATCCATGATGTGTGGAAGGTTTTCCATTTCAGAGTCTGATTGTTGTGACTCTGGAATATCCTTTGTTTTATGTAGGTATCCCTCAATATGTTTGCCCTGGGGGCCTGGCTTCAGAATTGGAGTATGTGCCCTAACCCCACTTGCCCATATTAGCCATTGTGCTTGGGGAGTAGGAATGTGTTTTAATTGTGGAAGGGTATACGTTGTGGTTCTACCCTTTTATGTTAGGGGTGGGCCTAATTTCTGGTCGCCACTGAGTCGTCTTCTTATGTACTTGTTTTCCCCGTTTGGCTTGATGGGAATTGTGACAGATTTTGCATCGAATAATAGTTTTCTTAAGTTCTCTCACAGCGTCAGGAATTAGGGTTGGACCCTTAAGCGGAGTTATTGTCTGCTGTGCTGGAATGAGCTGCAGCAGGCTCCCTCCCACTATATCCTCCGTTGTTTATAGGAGAAGAAAACATGGGGGGGTCTCCGACTGGTGGACTTACCAGGCTCCCCTGCTGTCCCCCCAAGGCCCTTTTGGAGGGTTCCAGTTGGGGTTCATTAACTGCAGGGACACTAAAGTCATGTGGTGCTGCTTATGTCAGGGCTCAGGCTGGCTAGTGCGTAGAGCTTCAGGAGGCTTCTTCCCTCTGTGTCCTTTATAGTATATATGTGGAGAGGGTTGGAGGGTGCTCCATAGCAGGGCTGTTTAGGTTCCCCTGCTATTCCCCCAAGGTCTTTTTAGGGGGTTCCGGTTAGGGGCCAGCAACTGTGGGGACACTTGGGCCATGTGGTGCCTCTTATATCTGGGTCTGGGCCGACCATTATGCGGGGTATGTGGCATGTTAAATTGCCTTACCTGCTGGAATTGCTGCAAGGCTATTTAAAGATGTGCAGCAAGGCTGCTACCGGTCGGCTCAGTCCCCTGTTTCAACTCTGTGGTGTGAGTCTGCAAACCGCGATCACGTGGAAGTTCTCTGCCGTCTCTTGTTGCCTCCAGGTCTCAGTGTCCGGCTCCGTGTACAGCTTACTACTTTGCTGACTGGCTGGTGGTGGTGATGGGTATCTTCCTCCTCTCCTGATGTTGTGCTGGTAGGGCTCTTATATTCAGAGATATGCCCTATTGTGCACCAGCATGGTGCGGAGATACTGACAGCAGAAACTAAACTCTTTTTTACATTTATCATAATACTGGCTTTGAAAGCAACTTATAACTTTGCCATAAAGTTTTTGCACAATGCTTTTAAATTACCTGATGTTCCAGTATGAGGAGGCTGCCATATTTGTGCAGAAGGGGTCTGTTAGCATTAGAAACTTTAACTGACAGACCTTAACTTAAATAACCAAACTTTTAATATACATTCATATTTTAAAAAGTAGTTTTTTAGTGTAAGTATCACTTTAAGATTGTGCGGCTATCTTAGAAGCTGCGCACTAGCACCCCCATATAGTTGTATTGCTTTGTTGATTAGTAGAAGAAGTAACATAAACCATGGATATTTTTAATGAAAACAATTGGCAGAGTGTTCAACACAAGACACCTTGACAAATAGAATTATTCTCTGGCCAAGACGCTTGTATTTCTTGAAAACCTTTGTTAGCATTTGAAACCTAATTAAAATGACAGTAAATTACAGTCATTTGTGTGAACTAGAAACAAAATTGTACACTTGTGTGGTGTGTGGTCATAAGGTAGATTTTGTGTTTTACTTGTTAAATGTACCTTTGAGTTTGTCTGTTGTATAATCCCCAAAGTCACTAGTGTATGTTCACAGTGTCCTGGTCATATATTGGCCCTAAATTTCTTTTTCTGTAGTACAAATGACATTTTTCTAAACAATTCTAAACAAGAATTCTACAAAGGTTAAATGCATGTTATGGCTTTGCTTTACTTAACAACAATAACTGAAAATTTACACACATTGATTATGTTTTATGTAGCTGAGCTTCTATAACACTTCCATTTTATTGTTGGTCCTCTTATCTAAATTTGGCATCATTTAATATGAATTTTTAGAAAGCTTTTATCTGTAGAAATGCATAATATTTTTTCTTCTACCAGCTTATTAACAAGATGAAAGAAAATAATGTGTTGTCAAAAAGATTTACAAGTGTGATGTAAATGCAATAGTAACATTTCTACCAGACATCTTCACAAGTACTGCTTAGTCAAGGAATAATAAATAGAGGTATACAGAATAAAATATTTTGTTTAATTACTATTTCTTGCACCTATACATAAACTTAATTCTCTACAGCAGGATAATGATTTAGGAGTGCCCTACCCATAACAAAAAATTGTGATAGCCCCAAGGTCCTTTAACTGCCACAGATCCTCTTTCTGTGGATAAATTTACTGAAGTGCCCCACGTTCTGCAGCACTTTTACAGTTTACAGGCACTGCACTGGCATTTGAAACCGCACAGCAACTTAAATCACTGCAGATTCCCCTAGGCATCGAGCAGAGCGGGTGTTACTCAACAATCCATAGTTGCCAAAACAGGCATTCAAGTATGTACACAACAAACTAATTCGGACAATTAATATAATTTCTCTTCTGATCTTTACTACCAGTTTTTGGATGGTAAAACTTATCACTGCAGATTACCGAGTTACAATTAGCACATCGCTGCATCTGTGCATATCTTTAGATCCTCTCAGACATCTCCCTTGTTTTCTAACAGGTTCAATAAAAGGCACCAACTGATCCTTTACATTATTTGCTTACATTATTTGCCATGATGGGTGGACTACTTAACCAAGTTCTCATCAGGGATCAATCTGTAATAAATACCAGTGTTTTAGCAGGATACACCTCACATATTAAGACAGCTCCAAATATGTACTAACAAAGGGCAATCTCTCCTTCCTTTTAGTTTATTTATTAACCCCTCCCTTTGATTACAGTTCAATAGTTTGATGAAGGATCTTAATTACAATGCCATGCTGTATATGCTTTTTTTTATCGCTGTGTATGATCTATTTACTTTTTTTAGATTTCTAGTCAAGCTAGGAATAAAGAAGGCCAAACAAAGCATGACATCTGTTCATTGGGATGAACTGAAGAGAAGTATGGGAACATACAGTATGTTGTAGAGATATGCGGTTCAGGTTGGGGCATATTTCAGCACACAGTTTGTGACCTTCTTGTGTTTGTTTTTTCTTTTGGTATTGTCTATGTATAAGCCTCCCCTTTCATGACATCATAGATGAGGAAAGTAGGAGTAGGGCTATAAATATAAGTACTGGGTGGGTTCTGGAGTGATGAGTTGAATTTTTGTCAAACAGCACATCATTAATAGGTTGAAATAAGAATTTAAAAAAAAAAATGATGGCATGCTGGTGGTAAAAAGAAGAGGAAAAACCAAGTTTGACACTCAGAGCTCATTACAAATGAAGTGCAATTCTGTGCAATTCTGCATGTTGTTTACCCACAATATAGCAAAATTATGTCCTGCAGTTCAAGCATAATTGTACCCATTAAAATCAGGTACAATATTTTTCATGCAGATTTGCGACAATAATAAATAAAAATTGGGTGAGAATACTGTGGTAAACTCTTATCTCACATTTTGATAAATATGCCATATTTATCAAAATGTGAGATTGGAGTTGACCACAGAAATCTCACACACTTTTTATTTATTCCTATGGGATTTTTAGAAGTGTAAACTGTATGTGAAATGGTGAACTCTTACTTTCACCCATTGATAAATACACTTCTAGACATCCCATATGAATACATTAAGGGGCACATTTACTATTGGTTGAATATCAAGGGATATTCGACCATCGAAGTTAAATCCTTCGACTTTGAATATTGAAGTCAAAGGATTTACCGAAATTCATTCGATCAAAGGAATCAATTAAATTCTTCGAATCGAACGATTCAAAGTATTTTAATCCATCGATCGAACGATTTTCCATCGATCACAAATTGCCTAGAAAGCCTATGGGGACCTTCCCCATAGGCTAACATTAGTGCTCGGTAGGTTTTAGGTGGCAAAGTAGGTGGTCAAAGTTTTTTTTAAAGAGACAGTACTTTGACTATCGAATGGTAGAATAGTCAAACGATTTTTAGTTTGAATAGTTTGATTCGAAGTCGTAGTCGAAGTAGCCAAAAAAAACCTTTGAAATTCGAAGTATTTTTCCTTCTAATCATTCACTCGAGTTAAGTAAATGTGCCCCTTAAAATGAGTGAATTGGTTTTGCTGATAAACTCTAATCTCACATTTTGGTAAATCTGTAAGTTACATAGTTACATAGTTAAATTGGGTTGAAAAAAGACAAAGTCCATCAAGTTCAACCCCTCCAAATGAAAACCCATCATCCATACACACACCCCTCCCTACTTTTAATTAAAATTCTTTATACCCATACCTATACTAACTATAGAGTTTAGTATCACAATAGCCTTGGATATTATGTCTGTCCAAAAAATCATCCAAGCCATTCTTAAAGGCATTAACTGAATCAGCCATCACAACATCACCCGGCAGTGCATTCCACAACCTCACTGTCCTGACTGTGAAGAACCCTCTACGTTGCTTCAAATGAAAGTTCTTTTCTTCTAGTCTAAAGGGGTGGCCTCTGGTACGGTGATCCACTTTATGGGTAAAAAGGTCCCCTGTCATTTGTCTATAATGTCCTCTAATGTACTTGTAAAGTGTAATCATGTCCCCTCGCAAGCGCCTTTTTTCCAGAGAAAACAACCCCAACCTTGACAGTCTACCCTCATAATTTAAGTCTTCCGTCCCTCTAACCAATTTAGTTGCACGTCTCTGCACTCTCTCCAGCTCATTTATATCCCTCTTAAGGACTGGAGTCCAAAACTGAACTGCATACTCCAGATGAGGCCTCACCAAGGACCTATAAAGAGGCATAATTATGTTTTCATCCCTTGATGCCCTTTTTTATGCAAGACAGAACTTTATTTGCTTTAGTAGCCACAGAATGACACTGCCCAGAATTAGACAACGTGTTATCTACAAAGACCCCTAGATCCTTTTCATTTAAGGAAACTCCCAACACACTGCCATTTAGTGTATAACTTGCATTTATATTATTTTTGCCAAAGTGCATAACCTTGCATTTATCAACGTTGAACCTCATTTTCCAGTTTGCTGCCCAGTTTTCCAGTTTAGACAGATCACTTTGCAAAGTGGCAGCATCCTGCATGGAACCTATAGTTCTGCACAATTTAGTATCATCTGCAAAAATAGAAACAGTACTTTCAATGCCCACCTCCAGGTCATTAATAAACAAGTTGAAAAGCAAGGGACCTAGTACAGAGCCCTGCGGTACTCCACTAACAACACTGGTCCAATTAGAAAATGTTCCATTTACCACCACTCTTTGTAGTCTATCTTTTAGCCAGTTCTCTATCCAGGTACAAATACTATGTTCCAGGCCAACATTCCTTAATTTAACCAGTAACCTTTTGTGTGGCACTGTATCAAATGCTTTAGCAAAGTCTAAGTAAATCACATCCACTGCCATCCCAGAATCGAGGTCTCTACTTACATTCTCGTAAAAAGAAATTAAGTTAGTCTGGCAAGATCTATTACGCATAAAACCATGCTGGCACAAACTCATAGTATTATGATTTGCTATGAAGTCCAGTATCTTATCCTTTATTAACCCTTCGAAAAGCTTTCCTAATACTGACGTCAGACTAACTGGCCTATAGTTTTGAGGCTGAGAACGGGATCCTTTTTTGAATAGAGGCACCACATTAGCAATTCGCCAGTCTCTCGGCACAATGCCAGATCTCAATGAATCCTGAAAAATTAAGTAAAGAGGTTTGGCAATCACAGAGCTAAGCTCGCTAATTACCCTGGGATGAATACCATCTGGCCCTGGACCTTTGTTAATCTTAACATGTTCAAGTCTCTTTTGAATTTCTTCATGTGTGAACCATGCATCATTAGTTGTATTACTAGAATTGGGAGTGTTAAGAAGGAAACCTTCACTTACTGGTTCTTCATTTGTGTACACAGATGAAAAATATGAGTTCAGAATCTGCGCTTTTATTTTGTTTTCATCAACCAGCTGACCCCCCTCTGATAGTAAGGGTCCCACCCCTTCCTGCTTCATTTTTTTACTATTGACATATTTAAAAAATAATTTTGGATTTTTTTTACTGCTTGCTGCAATATCCTTTTCTATAGCAATTTTAGCTTGCCTTATAGCTTCTTTGCATGATTTATTGGCCTCCTTGTACCTTATAAATGTTTCGGCAGTACCAGCTAACTTGAAAGCCTTAAAAGCACGTCTTTTCTTACCCACCTCAACACCAACGCTTCTATTGAACCAAAAAGGTTTTGCTTTGCAACGACGTTCCTTGCTTACAAGTGGAATATACTGACAAGTATATTTATTAAGCAGCATTTTAAAGACTTCCCATTTTTGTTCTGTGTTTAACCCTGTGAAAAGCATTTCCCACTTAATATGTTGCAGAGATGCCCTTATACTGTCAAAGTTTGCACGTCTGAAATTTAGTGTTTTAGTTACTCCCTTATAGAATTGCTTCTGCAACAGAATCTCAAAGGAGACCATGTTATGATCACTATTCCCTAAATGCTCACCCACACAAATGTTAGAGATGAGTTCAGTATTGTTAGTTATTACAAGGTCCAAAAGAGAGTTATTCCTAGTAGGTTCTTGAACGAGCTGGAATAAAAAGTTGTCATTCAGCATATTTACAAACCTACTAGCTTTTTCTGTCTTAGCAACCCCATTACCCCAGTCAATGTCTGGATAATTGAAGTCACCCATAGCAACAACTTGACCCAGCTGTGAAGCCGCTTGTATCTGCAAGAGTAGCTCGGCTTCATACTCGACACTTATACGAGGTGGTTTATAGCATACATCAATGATAATTCTTTTTGATACCTTTTGCCCAGTCGAAATCTCTACCCAGAGTGATTCTACACCCTCACCAGTGCCAGCTATTTTTATTTCTTTAGCGCATGGCTTTAATTCAGGCTTTACATACAAACACACTCCTCCACCCTTTTTAATCCCTCTATCCCTCCTAAAAAGGGTGTAACCATTTAAATTCACAATCCAGTCACATGTTTCATCCCACCAGGTCTCAGTGATACCAATTATATCATAATTTTTAGAGCATGCAATTAATTCTAGGTCTCCCATTTTACCTGACAAACTCCGTGCATTTGCCAGCATACAGCGGAGGTTATTACTTTTACTTTTGAGATGTGCATTACTTGGTAAAGAATTATACGTTAAGTTAGTATTATTCTGTTTTCCTTGTAACAGAGGGACCTCCTTAGCTGGTAAACTGTATGCCCCCCTCACTCCTCCCCCATGACCCCTTACTAACCCCACTGCCCCGTCTACACTAGCTTCCCCATAATCCTTTCTCTCACCCACCCCCCCCTTGCCTAGTTTAAACACTCCTCCAACCTCTTAGCCATTCTTTCCCCTAGCACCGCGGACCCCCTTCCATTGAGGTGCAAACCGTCACGGCTGTATAAGTTGTACCCCAACGAAAAGTCAGCCCAGTGCTCTATGAACCCAAACCCTTCCTTCCTGCACCAAGACTTTAGCCACGCATTAAGCTCCCTAAGCTCCCGCTGTTTTCCTAAACTTGCACGTGGCACAGGCAAAATTTCAGAAAAGATTACATTGGAAGACCTTTCCTTGATCTTAGAGCCTAGATCCCTGAAATCATTCTTTAAGGTCTTCCATCTACCATTTATTTTGTCATTAGTACCGATATGTACTAAGACAGCTGGGTCGTGCCCAGCCCCACCCAATAATTTGTCTATCCGATCAACCACATGCCGAACCCTGGCACCAGGTAGACAGCAAACTGTTCGGTTGTAGCGATCCGGACGACAAATTACCCTATCCACTTTCCTAATAATTGAGTCCCCTACAACCACAATCTGCTTAGGCCTGACTCTACTCTCCCCCCCACCACTACTAGTAAACTGTTTGCCTTTCATGTTAGGGATTGCACATAGGTAGGATACAAGCATACACTTACATGCCCTTTAACTGCAGACAATTCATCTTCTCCAACACTGAGAACCTATAGGAACAGATGGAGTCCTGTATACAGTCAGGTGTTAATCAGAGAACAGCAAGTTCAAGAGTTTACTGAATGTCAGTTCAATGGGCTCACCTCTGCACTAGGGATGTCGCGGACTGTTCGCCGGCGAACTTGTTCGCGCAAACATCGGCTGTTCGCGTCCGCCGCAAGTTCGCGAACGTCGCGCGACGTTCGCCATTTTGGGTTCGCCTTACCTGGCGCTTTTTTTTGACCTCTCACCCCAGACCAGCAGATACATGGCAGCCAATCAGGAAGCTCTCCCTCCTGGACCACCCCCACACCCCCTGGACCACTCCCCTTCCATATATAAACTGAAGCCCTGCAGCGTTTTTTCATTCTGCCTGTGTGTGCTTGCAAGAGCTAGTGTAGGGAGAGAGCTGTTACTGATTTCACTGATTTCTTTGAGGGACAGTTGATAGTAAGTTTGCTGGCTAGTAATCTACTTGATACTGCTCTGTATTGGAGGGACAGAAGTCTGCAGGGATTTGAGGGACATTTTAGGGTAGCTTTGCTGGCTAGTAATCTACCTTCTACTGCAGTGCTCTGTATGTAGCTGCCTGCTGTGGGCACTGATCTCTTCTGATCTCATCTGCTGACTGCTGTAATAACCCAATAGTCCTTGTAAGGACTGCTTTTATTTTCTTTTTTGTTTTTTTACTTTGCTAGTTGCTACTATAAGCCCAGTGCTATTAGTCTAGCAGTGTTGGGGAGTGGGACTGGTGTGCTACTGTGCTGCTCCTAGTAGTTCAGCAGCACCAACCCGAGAAAAATATTTTTTTTAATATACATATATATTTTTTTTCATTTACTTATCTTACTGTTCTTTAACGTGTACAGTGCTGTTGCTGTTCTTCATAGTAGTGCACCAATAGTAGTGCACTTGTAGGCATTATTTGCTCAGTGTGTCCTTCATTTTCAAACAACAACCATCTAGCTGTGTGAGCTTGTTCACATTCTGTCTAAATATCAATAATAATACCGTCTCTAGAAACACCACCCGAGTGATGTTTTTCAGGCAGCAATAATATATTCCGTATCCACTGCTGTAGTAGTGTATACGTTAACCTTGTAGGCATTATTTGCTCAGTGTGTCCTTCATTTTCAAACAACAACCATCTAGCTGTGTGAGCTTGTTCACATTCTGTCTAAATATCAATAATAATACCGTCTCTAGAAACACCACCCGAGTGACGTTTTTCAGGCAGCAATAATATATTCCGTATCCACTGCTGTAGTAGTGTATACGTTAACCTTGTAGGCATTATTTGCTCAGTGTGTCCTTCATTTTCAAACAACAACCATCTAGCTGTGTGAGCTTGTTCACATTCTGTCTAAATATCAATAATAATACCGTCTCTAGAAACACCACTCGAGTGACGTTTTTCAGGCAGCAATAATATATTCCGTATCCACTGCTGTAGTAGTGTATACGTTAACCTTGTAGGCATTATTTGCTCAGTGTGTCCTTCATTTTCAAACAACAACCATCTAGCTGTGTGAGCTTGTTCACATTCTGTCTAAATATCAATAATAATACCGTCTCTAGAAACACCACCCGAGTGACGTTTTTCAGGCAGCAATAATATATTCCGTATCCACTGCTGTAGTAGTGTATACGTTAACCTTGTAGGCATTATTTGCTCAGTGTGTCCTTCATTTTCAAACAACAACCATCTAGCTGTGTGAGCTTGTTCACATTCTGTCTAAATATCAATAATAATACCGTCTCTAGAAACACCACCCGAGTGACGTTTTTCAGGCAGCAATAATATATTCCGTATCCACTGCTGTAGTAGTGTATACGTTGACCTTGTAGGCATTATTTGCTCAGTGTGTTCTTCATTTTCAAACAACAACCATCTAGATGTGTGAGCTTGTTCACATTCTGTCTAAATATCAATAATAATACCGTCTCTAGAAACACCACCTGAGTGACGTTTTTCAGGCAGCAATAATATATTCCGTATCCACTGCTGTAGTAGTGTATACGTTGACCTTGTAGGCCTTGTTTGCCCAGTGTGTTCTTCATTTTCAAACAACAACCATCTAGCTGTGTGAGCTTGTTCACATTCTGTCTAAATATCAATAATAATACCGTCTCTAGAAACACCACCCGAGTGACGTTTTTCAGGCAGCAATAATATATTCCGTATCCACTGCTGTAGTAGTGTATACGTTAACCTTGTAGGCATTATTTGCTCAGTGTGTCCTTCATTTTCAAACAACAACCATCTAGCTGTGTGAGCTTGTTCACATTCTGTCTAAATATCAATAATAATACCGTCTCTAGAAACACCACCCGAGCGACGTTTTTCAGGCAGCAATAATATATTCCGTATCCACTGCTGTAGTAGTGTATACGTTAACCTTGTAGGCATTATTTGCTCAGTGTGTCCTTCATTTTCAAACAACAACCATCTAGCTGTGTGAGCTTGTTCACATTCTGTCTAAATATCAATAATAATACCGTCTCTAGAAACACCACCCGAGTGACGTTTTTCAGGCAGCAATAATATATTCCGTATCCACTGCTGTAGTAGTGTATACGTTGACCTTGTAGGCATTATTTGCTCAGTGTGTTCTTCATTTTCAAACAACAACCATCTAGCTGTGTGAGCTTGTTCACATTCTGTCTAAATATCAATAATAATACCGTCTCTAGAAACACCACCCGAGTGACATTTTTCAGGCAGCAATAATATATTCCGTATCCACTGCTGTAGTAGTGTATACGTTGACCTTGTAGGCCTTGTTTGCCCAGTGTGTTCTTCATTTTCAAACAACAACCATCTAGCTGTGTGAGTTTGTTCACATTCTGTCTAAATATCAATAATAATACCGTCTCTAGAAACACCACCCGAGTGACGTTTTTCAGGCAGCAATAATATATTCCGTATCCACTGCTGTAGTAGTGTATACGTTAACCTTGTAGGCATTATTTGCTCAGTGTGTCCTTCATTTTCAAACAACAACCATCTAGCTGTGTGAGCTTGTTCACATTCTGTCTAAATATCAATAATAATACCGTCTCTAGAAACACCACCCGAGTGACGTTTTTCAGGCAGCAATAATATATTCCGTATCCACTGCTGTAGTAGTGTATACGTTAACCTTGTAGGCATTATTTGCTCAGTGTGTTCTTCATTTTCAAACAACAACCATCTAGCTGTGTGAGCTTGTTCACATTCTGTCTAAATATCAATAATAATACCGTCTCTAGAAACACCACCCGAGTGACGTTTTTCAGGCAGCAATAATATATTCCGTATCCACTGCTGTAGTAGTGTATACGTTAACCTTGTAGGCATTATTTGCTCAGTGTGTTCTTCATTTTCAAACAACAACCATCTAGCTGTGTGAGCTTGTTCACATTCTGTCTAAATATCAATAATAATACCGTCTCTAGAAACACCACCCGAGTGACGTTTTTCAGGCAGCAATAATATATTCCGTATCCACTGCTGTAGTAGTGTATACGTTAACCTTGTAGGCATTATTTGCTCAGTGTGTTCTTCATTTTCAAACAACAACCATCTAGCTGTGTGAGCTTGTTCACATTCTGTCTAAATATCAATAATAATACCGTCTCTAGAAACACCACCCGAGTGACGTTTTTCAGGCAGCAATAATATATTCCGTATCCACTGCTGTAGTAGTGTATACGTTGACCTTGTAGGCATTATTTGCTCAGTGTGTTCTTCATTTTCAAACAACAACCATCTAGCTGTGTGAGCTTGTTCACATTCTGTCTAAATATCAATAATAATACCGTCTCTAGAAACACCACCCGAGTGACGTTTTTCAGGCAGCAATAATATATTCCGTATCCACTGCTGTAGTAGTGTATACGTTGACCTTGTAGGCCTTGTTTGCCCAGTGTGTTCTTCATTTTCAAACAACAACCATCTAGCTGTGTGAGCTTGTTCACATTCTGTCTAAATATCAATAATAATACCGTCTCTAGAAACACCACCCGAGTGACGTTTTTCAGGCAGCAATAATATATTCCGTATCCACTGCTGTAGTAGTGTATACGTTAACCTTGTAGGCATTATTTGCTCAGTGTGTTCTTCATTTTCAAACAACAACCATCTAGCTGTGTGAGCTTGTTCACATTCTGTCTAAATATCAATAATAGTACCGTCTCTAGAAACACCACCCGAGTGACGTTTTTCAGGCAGCAATAATATATTCCGTATCCACTGCTGTAGTAGTGTATACGTTAACCTTGTAGGCATTATTTGCTCAGTGTGTTCTTCATTTTCAAACAACAACCATCTAGCTGTGTGAGCTTGTTCACATTCTGTCTAAATATCAATAATAATACCGTCTCTAGAAACACCACCCGAGTGACGTTTTTCAGGCAGCAATAATATATTCCGTATCCACTGCTGTAGTAGTGTATACGTTAACCTTGTAGGCATTATTTGCTCAGTGTGTTCTTCATTTTCAAACAACAACCATCTAGCTGTGTGAGCTTGTTCACATTCTGTCTAAATATCAATAATAATACCGTCTCTAGAAACACCACCCGAGTGACGTTTTTCAGGCAGCAATAATATATTCCGTATCCACTGCTGTAGTAGTGTATACGTTGACCTTGTAGGCATTATTTGCTCAGTGTGTTCTTCATTTTCAAACAACAACCATCTAGCTGTGTGAGCTTGTTCACATTCTGTCTAAATATCAATAATAATACCGTCTCTAGAAACACCACCCGAGTGACGTTTTTCAGGCAGCAATAATATATTCCGTATCCACTGCTGTAGTAGTGTATACGTTGACCTTGTAGGCCTTGTTTGCCCAGTGTGTTCTTCATTTTCAAACAACAACCATCTAGCTGTGTGAGCTTGTTCACATTCTGTCTAAATATCAATAATAATACCGTCTCTAGAAACACCACCCGAGTGACGTTTTTCAGGCAGCAATAATATATTCCGTATCCACTGCTGTAGTAGTGTATACGTTAACCTTGTAGGCATTATTTGCTCAGTGTGTTCTTCATTTTCAAACAACAACCATCTAGCTGTGTGAGCTTGTTCACATTCTGTCTAAATATCAATAATAGTACCGTCTCTAGAAACACCACCCGAGTGACGTTTTTCAGGCAGCAATAATATATTCCGTATCCACTGCTGTAGTAGTGTATACGTTGACCTTGTAGGCCTTGTTTGCCCAGTGTGTTCTTCTTCTTCATTTTCAAACCACTGCCACTTAGCTGTGTGAGCTTGTTCACATTCTGTCTAAATATCAATAATAATACCGTCTCTAGAAACACCACCTGAGTTGTTGTTGTTGTTGTTTTAAAAATAATGCCAGGCAAAGGCAGGCCGCCACGCAGAGGCACTAGGGGCCGTGCTGCTATGCTATCCTGTGGCCCTAGGAAATTGCCCAGTTTTAAAAAGGCAATGACCCTGAACTCCCAAAATGCTGAAGAGGTAGTTGACTGGCTTACACAGCACACCCCATCCTCTACCGTTTCTAACTTTACCACAACATCCTCATCCTCCACTGCTATGGGCACCCCACGTAACACTTCCTCCACCACCGGCGCCCCTTCTTCACTGGAGTCAGAGGAGTTATTTTCACATGAGTTTCTTGAACTGAGTGATGCTCAACCATTATTGGCAGAAGAAGATGAAGGAGATGAGGACGTTACACCAGATTTAATTCTGGCAGAGAACACAACAGAGATGGACATAATGAGTGATGACGAGGAGGTCCCCGCTGCTGTTTCCTTCTGTGAGCTGGTAGAAGAAATTGATGCATCTGAGGAGAATGAGGATGAGGAGATTGATGTTTTATGGGTGCCCAGTAGAAGAGAGCAAGAGGAGGATAGTTCAGATGGAGAGACGGAGAGTCAGAGAGGCAGGAGGAGAATAAGACTTAGAAGAAGCAGGGAGGACAGCTCGCAGGGAACAGTAGGGCAACAACATGTATCGGCACCTGTGGTCAGCCGGCCAACGCACCCGCCATTGCCGCCAACGCCGCCGACTTCTACTGTTACCGCCAGATTGCCAGCCTCAAAAAGGTCAGCAGTGTGGGATTTTTTTAATGTGTGTGCCTCTGACAAAAGCGTTGTCATTTGCAATGAGTGCAGTCAGAAACTGAGTCTTGGGAAGCCCAACAGCCACATAGGTACAACTTCTATGCGAAGGCACATGAACGGCAAGCACAAAGCACTTTGGGAGCAACACCTCAAAGGCAACAGGCAAACTAAAAGCCACCCTCCTTCTGGTCCAGCATCTTACTGCTCTACCTCTGCTGTCCTTCACCCGTCTGAACCACCCTCCACTCCCCCTTCCACCTTGACCACCAGTTCCCATTCCCAGTCATCTGCCCCCAGCCAAGTTTCTGTGAGGGCCATGTTTGAGCGTAAGAAGCCAATGTCTGCGAGGCACCCCCTTGCCCGGCGTCTGACAGCTGGCTTGTCCGCACTCTTAGCCCGCCAGCTTTTACCATACCAGCTGGTGGACTCTGAGGCCTTCCGCAAATTTGTAGCAATTGGGACACCGCAGTGGAAGGTACCCAGCCGCAATTTTTTTTCAAAAAAGGGAATACCACACCTGTACCACCATGTGCAGAGCCAAGTCACCGCATCTCTGTCACTTAGTGTTGGGCCAAAGGTCCATATGACTACTGACGCATGGTCCTCCAAGCATGGTCAGGGCAGGTATGTCACCTACACTGCCCACTGGGTGAACTTGGTAATGGCTGGGAAGCAGGGAATGTGTAGCTCAACAACGACAGTGGAGTTGGTGTCACCGCCACGGATTGCACGCGGTTCTGCCACCACCTCTACTCCTCCTTCGCTCTCTACCTCGTCTTCTTCCTCTTCTTCGTCCTCTGCTGCTGGGTCCTCCTCCTCCACACCTGTGCACCCCCAGCTCCCCCTAGGCTATTCGACGTGCCAGGTACGCCGTTGTCATGCTGTCTTGGGGATGACGTGCCTGGAAAGCAAAAACCATACCGGATCTGTACTCCTGTCATCTCTGCAGTCACAGGCCGATCGGTGGCTGACCCCACACCAACTGAAGATCGGAAAAGTGGTGTGTGACAATGGAAGCAATCTGTTGGCAGCACTGAGACTGGGCAATTTAACACATGTGCCCTGCATGGCACATGTTCTGAATTTAATAGTACAACGTTTTGTCTCAAAGTACCCAGGATTCCAGGACGTTCTCAGGCAGTCCAGGAAGGTGTCGGCCCATTTCAGACGGTCCTACACAGCCATGGCACGCCTTGCTGACATTCAGCAGCGGTACAACATGCCAGTCAGGCGTTTGATTTGCGACAGCCAGACTCGCTGGAATTCAACGCTCCTCATGTTGGAACATCTGCTGCAACAACAAAGAGCCGTCAACGAATACCTGTTTGAACTGGGTGGTAGGACTGGATCTGCAGAGCTGGGGATTTTTTTACCCCGTTACTGGGTGCTTATGCGCGATGCCTGCAGGCTCATGCGGCCTTTTGAAGAGGTTACAAATATGGTCAGTCGCACCGAAGGCACCATCAGCGACCTAATACCCTTTGCTTTCTTCCTGGAGCGTGCCGTGCGACGAGTGACAGATGAGGCTGTAGACCAGCGTGACGAGGAGCAGGAAGCGCACGATTTCTGGTCGGAATCACCAGAACGAACCCAGGCACCTGCTGCAACGCAGGGAGAGATGTCAGAAGTGGAGTCAGAGGAGGAAGGTGGCTTTGTGGAGGAGGAGGACCAACAGGAGCAGGCTTCCCAGGGGGCTAGTGGTGACCTTTTGGGGACCCCTGGTCTTGTACGTGGCTGGGGGGAGGAGACCGTGGATGATGCAGTCCTTGATAACGAGGAAGCAGAGATGGATACCTCTGCATCCAACCTTGTGAGAATGGGGTCTTTCATGCTGTCATGCCTGTTGAAGGACCCCCGTATCAAGAGGCTTAAGGAGAAGGACCTGTACTGGGTCGCGACTCTACTAGACCCTCGGTACAAGCATAAAGTGGCAGAAATGTTACCAACATACCACAAGTCTGAAAGGATGCTGCATTTAGAAACCAGCCTGCAAAACATGTTGTACAATGCTTTTAAGGGTGATGTCACTTCAGGAACTCATCAACATTCCAGGGGCAGAGGTGCCAGTAATCCTGCCACGAGCGCACCTGCAAGGACAAAGCACTTTGGCCACTCTGTAACGTCAGACATGCAAATGTTTTTCAGTCCAAGGCAGCGGCAGAACCGTTCGGGATCCACCCTCAAAGAACGCCTCGACCGGCAGGTAGCGGACTACCTGGCATTAACTGCAGATATCGACACTCTGAGGAGCGATGAACCCCTGGACTACTGGGTGCGCAGGCTTGATCTGTGGCCAGAGCTGTCACAATTTGCCATGAACCTCTTGTCTTGCCCCGCCTCAAGTGTCCTCTCAGAAAGGACCTTCAGTGCAGCAGGAGGGATTGTAACTGAGAAGAGAACTCGCCTAGGTCACAAAAGTGTGGATTACCTGACCTTTATTAAAATGAATGAGGGGTGGATCTCGGAGGGTTACTGCACGCCGGAAGACTTGTGCTGAGTTTCTGATTCTGACTCCCCATGCAGCTGTCCTTCTCTGCACGCCTCATGACTCCACATACAGCTGTCCTTTAGCGTCCTCCTCCCTCCACCACCGTTACAAACTAGGGTGCAAACCCTACTGGTTTAATTTGAATCCAGGTAAATCCTGAGTTTTTCTGGCCTCTGTGCTTCAGTGGCTGTGACAAAAAAATTGAATATTTTCAGCATTTATATGGCATATTTTTTCTGGCCTCTGTGATTCAGTGGCTGCGACCAAAAAAAACAGAATATTTTCAGCATTTATATGGCATATTTTTTCTGGCCTCTGTGCTTCAGTGGCTGTGACAAAAAAAATGAATATTTTCAGCATTTATATGGCATATTTTTTCTGGCCTCTGTGCTTCAGTGGCTGCGACCAAAAAAAACAGAATATTTTCAGCATTTATATGGCATATTTTTTATGGCCTCTGTGCTTCAGTGGCTGTGACAAAAAAATGAATATTTTCAGCATTTATATGGCATATTTTTTCTGGCCTCTGTGCTTCAGTGGCTGCGACCAAAAAAAACAGAATATTTTCAGCATTTATATGGCATATTTTTTATGGCCTCTGTGCTTCAGTGGCTGTGACAAAAAAATGAATATTTTCAGCATTTATATGGCATATTTTTTCTGGCCTCTGTGCTTCAGTGGCTGCGACCAAAAAAAACAGAATATTTTCAGCATTTATATGGCATATTTTTTATGGCCTCTGTGCTTCAGTGGCTGCGACCAAAAAAATGGAATATTTTCAGCATTTATATGGCATATTTTTTCTGGCCTCTGTGCTTCAGTGTCTGCGACAAAAAAAATTTATATTGTTAGCATTTATATGGCATATTTTTCCTGGCCTCTGTGCTGCAGTGGCTGCGACCAAAAAAAATTTATATTGTTTGCATTTATATGGCATATTTTTTATGGCCTCTGTGCTGCAGTGGCTGCGACAAAAAAAAATTAATATTGTTTGCATTTATATGGCATATTTTTTCTGGCCTCTGTGCTGCAATGGCTGCGACAAAAAAAAATTAATATTGTTTGCATTTATATGGCATATTTTTTCTGGCCTCTGTGCTGCAATGGCTGCGACAAAAAAAAATTAATATTGTTTGCATTTATATGGCATATTTTTTCTGGCCTCTGTGCTGCAGTGGCTGCGACAAAAAAAAATTAATATTTTCAGCATTTATATGGCATATTTTTTCTGGCCTCTGTGCTTCAGTGGCTGCGACAAAAAAAAAGATAATTTTTCAGGAAAGTACACATGCCTAATTTTTCAGGGTTCTGCAACAGTGGCAAAATTGCATCTTTTATGGTCACCGCAGGTGATCAATAAAGTAGACCAAAACTGGGCCCACACTGCAGAATCAGTGTTTTTTGGTTCACTTCACTGTACATTGAATTACCTCTGCCTGACCGTGCACGTGCGCACAAGCACGGTGACTGCTAAACACACCACTACAGAAATATTGCCACCAACAGGACGAACATCCTGGAGGTGACAAGCTCAACTAGTAATTAAAAACTATTATTTGCTCACTTGACGGTATCATTCATTAAAGCTCTGCAGTAAGCACCGCGTTTCGTCTTTGCGTGTGAACAGGCTGTAACCTTTACACGACTTGATTGGCATGTAGACGCCGGACGTTTTAAAGCATTTTATTACACAGGTTTAGAAATGTAGTGTGATTTCTGCCCTTTACAGCACAAAACGCAGCACTGTGTCAACAATGGATTTTTTAGAAACATTTTTGCCCTTGATCCCCCTCTGGCATGGCACTGTCCAGGTCGTTGCACCCTTTAAACAACTTTAAAATCATTTTTCTGGCCAGAAATGTCTTTTCTAGCTTTTAAAATTCGCCTTCCCATTGAAGTCTATGGGGTTTGCGACGTTCGCGAACCGTTCGCATTTTTGACGCAAGTTCGCGAATATGTTCGCGAACTTTTTTTCCGACGTTCGCTACATCCCTACTCTGCACCAATTTCAGCACGGACAAACCACGCAGCATGGAAAGAGATTCTCTGTCATACATAATTTACAGTTTGAGGAAGCATATGTTTGTGGTTTGAGGGGTGATTTGCAAGTAATTATTGATAATAAGGATTTGATAGCTTTTATATGCTGGGTAAAGCTTCATTTGCTTCAGGGAGTAGGTAGATTGGATTCTCAGGTACAAACTCTACATCAGAACATAAAAAATTCAGAGCCATATATCCAAACTTGCACTCTTCCCCCCACCACTCTGCTGCCCAAATTCACAAAATCATATAAAACTTAATTTTTTTTAAAATTAAAACCTCTAGGGGCAGATATGTCAAAGGTTGAAGTGAAAATTTGAATTAAAAAAACCCGACTTTTGAGCTAATTGTTGTGTACTTTGACTAGGGAATAGTCCAAATTCAATTAAATTTTTTTTAAAAAATTGAAAATTTGAATTTCGAAATGTATCTGTCTCTTTAAAAATTCAACTTCGACCATTCGCCATCTAAAACCTGCTGAATTGCTGTTTTAGCCTATGGGGGACCTCCTAGAACCTATTTGGAGTCAATAGGTGGACTTTAAAAAATTGAAGGTTTTTTTGGACAATTCTCACATTAATACACATGTGCTTTGCAAAGAGTTTTCAAGGATACACCATTTTTTATAGCCAGAATTGATGCATAGCTTGCACCTTTTGATGGGCAACAAATGCTGTAATGTGCAAATTGTATCTTTTAAGTAAATTAGACCTGTTGACTTTCTATGTTGACTTTCTATGGCAGAGAAGCTTAAATATCAAGAAAGTTAGAGGAATATAAGAGACTGAAGAGTGTAACCATTCATGCACGAGCAATGCATCTATATGTAGATTCAGCAGAACATAATGCAACATGCCACCTTTGTTCTCCATTTAAGTGAACTGCATTTTTCTAAAATTTGTTGCCTTATGTTGAACTTTTAGAGATTTTTTTTCTCAAGCTACCCTTTGCAGAGCCACAGGAATTCTGAAATGTCCAGTTGCAAAACAATAGATTTGATCACCTAAAGGAAGCCAACAGCAGATTGTTCATCACCTATTAAGAGCACAAAACAAACCATCTAGTTGTACAGGACCACTCATGGCAATCGTTATAGCAATGACAAGAAAGATTACGGATACATTGCAATTATTGTAGGCATTATTATCTTTGATAAGGCTTTCATTTGTATTCATTCCGGATTGCCTGATATACACCCATCTGTATGTGTATATATATATATATATATATATATATATATATATATATATAGATATATATATATATATATAGATATATATATATATATATAGATATAGATATATATATATATATGAGTGTAACCATTCATGCACGAGCAATGCATCTATATGTAGATTCAGCAGAACATAATGCAACATGCCACCTTTGTTCTCCATTTAAGTGAACTGCATTTTTCTAAAATTTGTTGCCTTATGTTGAACTTTTAGAGATTTTTTTTCTTTTAGAAAAATCAAGCCACCCTTTGCAGAGCCACAGGAATTCTGAAATGTCCAGTTGCAAAACAATAGATTTGATCACCTAAAGGAAGCCAACAGCAGATTGTTCATCACCTATTAAGAGCACAAAACAAACCATCTAGTTGTACAGGACCACTCATGGCAATCGTTATAGCAATGACAAGAAAGATTACGGATACATTGCAATTATTGTAGGCATTATTATCTTTGATAAGGCTTTCATTTGTATTCATTCCGGATTGCCTGATATAGACCCATCTGTATGTATATATATATATCAAACATGGACCAGCACTCCAATAATCTTCAAACAAATGTGTTTATTGAGTCATCACTCGTGGTGGGCCTTCTGTAAGGTTGCAGTGGACTGCAGCAAATCCTTGAGGACATCTTCCATTTTACACTTTTTGAGTGCACTGCCTCGTTAAATATCACTTATAAGATATACAGTCTGCACAATACACACAGGAGACTTACTGTGGTTAGGCAAATTTCGCATGTGGTAATCGCTGCCTGCATCCTCCACCAATTGTGGGGGTTCACTCGCTGGTAGGCTGCAAATGAGGCAACATCACACACCAGCATCAGTTTAAGGGCTTCCTGCTCTTATTTTTCAGAGGCTGCAGAATTTTCCCTCGCAGGGGAAAGGTAACTGAAGAAGCAGTTTAAAAGAAACATCCAGCATCCTGGCTAACACAAAATAAATGTCTTTGTTTTCTCCTGACACTGATAACTCCAGCAGTTTTCTCACACACACTCTCTCAGCACTGCTGCTCAGCGTGAGGTGCACTAAATAGGCCTATGGCTGCTTGAAAACCTGGCCTATGGATTTGGGAATCCGTCCCACCCTACTCTTGCGGATTCCCAATAAGACCAGCCCCAGATCATCAATTACAAAAACCTTGCAGAGAGGCAAAGTGTTTTGGCTGCTAACAACACTACCGGTCTCACCTCAGTAAAAATGCCTGAGAATCTGTGGCCCAACAAACATGCTATCAAGCACTTTTCCCAGGAAACTGGGGACATTTTTGTCACAATACCACAATATATATATATATATATAGTGACAAAAATGTCACACACACACACATGTAAATACGGTGTCCCAATCTTAATAGTTGTTGTAATTAGTGCCATTTTCTCCTCTATCACTGAATGTTATGCAAGGCAGGAAAGAGATTTATAAAAAGTGGTTTGTTGGTCTCTTGAAAACACTAAAGCAACAATAGGAATGGTGTCAGTGGAGTTATAAAACAAGAAAGCAATGCAGAAGCATGAAATGACACATCTGTCTCAACAAGTATACACAAAAATGTGTAACTGCTTAACAATATCAAAGTAATTAATTGCCAACTGTAAGCGGCTTAGTTCATTTCAAAGTCCTTAAAATACAACATTTTTTTAGTTTAGTCTGTACTTTCGTCTTTTGGAAATACTGATTACTTAAAACAACCCTGAAGACTCTAACGATATGTAAATTCAGTGAAGGAAGTTTTTAAGGCCCCAATTAGATATATCATTGCATCTTTCCATCCTCATTTTAATCTTAGTTCAGAATATAATATATTAATTGGTATTGTTTAAGTGCCACAAATGCTGGCAACACACTGTAGCAACACAGAAGTGGTCAAAAAAAGTCTTGCTTTTAAAATTACAAGGAATGAAATGCTTTTACACACACTAATTTGTCATTTGATATCTAACATGTTTAGGAAGGCAGACTATTGAGTGTGCATATTTAGGGATAGCTGGATATAATGCACCTACAAGCCAGAATTAGAGGTTGAGATTAGACATAAGTGTACTGTATGTTTGTGGGCCCTTTATAAAAATATTTTTTATAAAAATAGTATACCTTTGTATCTTTATAAAAGAAGTGCACGATATTCACAATAAATAATAAAGCTTCCCCTTTTATGGACTTATCACTGAGTAATTTTATACAACAAATAACATATTTAGTAGATGTATGAAAAAACATCTAAAAGCGTATGATTGTATCTAGTAAAATCATTACTAGTCTTCTCCATGCTTCACTGACTTCTCAATATATAACCCTGCCACTGCAATAGAAATACCCACTTTCTGAACAGGGAACACTAGTGGTATGGGATTCATTATCCAGAAACCCGTTATCCAGAAAGCTCAGAATTATGAAGAGGCCATCTCCCATAGATTCCATTTTATCCAAATAATTTAAAATTTTTAAAAATGATTTCCCTTTTCTCTGTAATAATTAAAAGGTAGCTTTTACTTGAACCAGACTAACATATAACTGATCCTTATTGGAAGCAAAACAAGCCAATTGGAATTATTTAATGTTGACATGATTTTCCAGAGGTCTTAAGGTAGGAAGATCCAAATTACAGAAAGATCAATTATCCAAAATACCCCAGGTCCCAAGCATTCTGGATAACAGGTCCCATACCTATAGTTTAGTGAAGTGTGAACAAACACCACCACCAAGCAAAGTCTATATTACAAGGCCAAAAACATAGGACGTAATGTTTACAAAGGGCTAAAGTTACAGTTCTTATGGTTCTAGTAGTCTGTCTTTCCTTCAACACCCATCTGCCACGGGATGTCCCCACTGGTCCTATGCCTACCACTTCTTACTCTGGCTTAGCCAGGGCTTCTAGGCCACAAACTCCTTGTTGGGGTCTGGGTACCCCTACTAGCTATCCTGAGTAACTGAAGTAAATAATATTTCACACTAGGAGACCCTGTCTAGCTGTACCTGTCTGGTCAATGTCAGAACAGAACCCCACCCGTTAAATACCTTTGGTACTTGCTAAACTAGAATTACATTTAGATTACCTTAGCTTTATTGTTACCTAGTGGCCAATTTTAAGACATTACAACTAATAACATTATTTTAGATTTACAAATCATATCAGAAATCAACATTTTCACGTCACGTCATTTTCTGAATAATATTGCTGTGTAGTATACAATTTTACCATACTGTGTTACTCCTGTGGGCCATGATATTGTATGTTGTATGTAAGATGTTTGTATGTACAGTATGCAAGATGTTCTCTAGCAAATAATTGCAGCATTAAGTATGCAATTGGTAATTTTATGGCTTGCAAAATTTCACTTGCTCTGTCTAAATCACCAAGGGCAAAGCTAGATAATTACTTTCTCTTCTTGACACTGAATACTTTCAGTAATTGGCTGACTCGGGACATACTGTACCTAACAGAAGTGAATAAGTCCACATTACCTTCCATTCTTCACCCCTAACAGCACAGAAGGATTTAGTTATAGAAAAAATTGTTGGGTATACAGATATCAATACTTTATTTGTATGTTTCCAGATCTTTCCTCAATGAAGGGGAGCTTATCATTAGTCATACTTTTTGGGATCATTTGGTAAGATAAACAAAATGAATCTCTATTAAGTTTGCTAATGATAAATCATTCATGACATGGCAATCGTTTACTGTGTCAATAATGCCTCAAGGCATATGCAGTCATTGCTTCCTAATTAACACTTTCTTTGTAATTGCTTTAGTGGCTGATAATAGAAAAAAAGAAGAAGAAGAATTTTTTTTAGGAAATCTTTGTAGCAAACCAATAAAAGCAATGGCACTTGTGTGTCTGAATACCTCCATTAGCTCAAATGAGCCATAAAGTAAATCCAGGCTACAGTTATTTACACAAATATAAAGTATATGGTTGTGAGTTCTCACAAGCTGTGAAACTAGAGTACACAACAAATTGTATTGTTCATAAAATGCGATATATGCTACAGCTACACAATACACATGTCAAAATCAATAGAAGATTTTCTGTGCTTATGTGTTTCATGTTTATCTAGGAGCCTGAGAGAGAAAGAAAAGCTTGGCAGAGGCAGAGCTGGAAAATCAACAGAACTTTTACAATTCATAAATTAAACGTATATGTGTCAGAAAATAGCACACTACTGTTTGACCTTTATAAAAAAAAAATGAATAAAGGGCATTATAGAAATTTGGTAATTATGCACAGTACTACAAAAATGAAATGGAATTATTTAAAAGTTGGAAATTACAAGATGATAGCACCCCTTCAATAATCAAGCTTTGTGAACAATTATTATTGAATCTTTTAAGTCCCCAAAGTGTATTATCGTCGCCCCTAGTATATTCATAAAATGCTCTAAGACAACTTGTCCTTTAAATGACATTGCACAGGTTCACAAATTAATCATCTCTCTTCTTAATAAAAATTGTTTTATAAAGAAGTATACAAAATAAAGTATAATTTAGTTCATCTAAATGTTCACATTAGGCTAAATCGATCAAGATTTCATACTATAAAGTGTACACTATTAACAAAAGTTGTGAATAAATTGATTGTTATCTTACACTGGAAATTACCTCATTAGCTAGAGGGCTTTCAGAGAAGTTCTTAAAACTTGCATTTTAAATCCACAGACTTGATAAAACAGAGCATAGTTTCATTTAAAACATGTAATTAAAATAATTATTTGGAATCATTGGTGCTTAAACCTATTTAATGGAGTATAATGTAAGAAGATCATGTCAGCGTGACATACTTGCGGAGTGTTTTGCAAATGAGTTTTAAATGAAAGACTTAAACATCATATATTTTAGTTGACAATAGGATTTCTGCTGGCTGATAAATTTAGCATTTTTTTCAACTATACAATCACACAGTTGGTACAAAAATACCCGAACCAATTAACCCTTTAAGTGCCAACAGAATTGACCATTTGGTTACGCGAAATGCCAGACGTTTTTGAAACATTCTGTGCTCTCTCACTTTAGGGGCATTTTCTGAGGGGAAACCTATAGTTCACCTAGGAAAACTATACATTGTTTTTTTCGGGAGAAACTGAGCTTTCTAAATCAGCCTGAGTTTTCCTGTATTTCCACCTCTGCAAAAAGATTTATAGTGCTAAATACAAAAAAAATGAAAAATTCCTATTTTTCACAATATATGAACTTATACCTGAAAAATATTTCATTTTATGCATGAAAATCCAACTGATTTGTAAAGCCTCATGTATCTCGAACGTGCCAATACCAAATATGTATAGTTTTAGGCAGATTTAGGACATCTGTACAGCAAAAACTCCCGGCAGTATATTACCGAATTTTGAAAGCAGAAGGCAGAAAACTGCATACTTTTGATTCCAAGGCCAGTATGTTTACCCCAGAAAACCGGATATTTTTGGAAAGTACATATTCTGCCAATTCCAAAATGGGTAACTGTGTCTCTCTACTCCTAACTACCAAACATTAAAGCTTGTCTGAACATAGCGTTTTTTATCAAAATTTATCAAAATTTTGAAAAATCACATCAAAGGTTTTATTTTGCTGCTCCGCATATCACACACTATATTAGATACCAAGAAAAAGCACCTGAATATGATTGCCAGGGGTCTACTGAACAGTTTGATCCCCATTGTGCATATGATTACCAAAGTACCTGGCATTTTAGGACCCCAATATGAAGTTAGCACATCCAAATTGTTCAGGACTTTATTTCAGCTACTGAAAAATCAACACACTGACTGCATTTTTTGTGGGGTAAAAACACCGACATATACGTTTACCCCCCAAAACCATATATTTTTGTAAAGTACACATTCAACCAAATCTAAAATGGGTACACATGCCTTTCTGCTCCAAACTACTGAGTCGCAAGGCTTTCCCAAAACTGTCGGTTTTGGTGAAATATCTGAAAATTTCCTAAAAGCTTCAACTTCCCAGCACCATATCACCCGTGTATCATTACATACCAAGAAAAAGCACCCTAAATATGATTGCCAGGGTTCCTCCAAACAGTTTGGTGGCCATTGTTCATAGGTTTAACAAAGTATCTGGCATTTAGAGGCCCCAAAATGAAGTTAGCGCATACAAATAGTCCTGTGGGTAACTTCAGCTAATAAAAAATAAACACATTGGGGCTCATTTATTAACGCAGCGCAGTGCTAAAAAGAGCGCAGTGGCCTGACATTTGCCCAGCGCATGCGAGTATTTAATAATGTAGCGCACGATACCTTAACAGTGCGATTTTGTGCGCTAATGTAGGTGCGACTTGTGAAACTGTGTGAAACTGCGTATCAGCTGTCACAGTGCTTATAATAAATTGTGCGCACAGGAAGATACCGCAAAGGTAAGGATTAGTTGTGCTCATGTATGAATGCGCTGCTTTAATTAGTTGCGTCACATATTGCGCATATTGCGTTCACTTAGACGCATCTGCATTTGTTTCTGTGCTAATATTTGTTTGGTTGCAAAGGTGTTTAGCCTACCTGATACCCTTAAAGGAACCTTGGTCAATATAAACATGTTGGGTGGAAGGCGTGGTTAATATGCACTTTACAGGGGTTGTTCATCTTTGAGTTAACAAACATCCCCACCAACAGCAGCACCATTGTATTTGCCAGAACCCAGTTTAGCAGTGTGGCTCTGCTAGCGCAGCTGGGCAGGAATGCGCATTTTGAAGAGCGTTACTATTACGCCACAAAGAGGCAGTCGTAAAAATTGTGGTGCTGTTGACCGGGTGCAGTTTTGCACATATACAGACGCAAATCTGCGACGGCCGCAGTGCAAGTGCATTGTAGCCACGCCCACAGCCACGCCCCTAACAACCACGGCATCGTTTGCGACATAAATGCCCAATCTTTTGCGCAATGCGCATAAACAAAACCATCGCAAAAGCTCTGTGTTATGCGCAATATCACGCAAATATATTAGCGATCACACTCGTGATGTCGCAGACAATCTTTTGCGTCCACTTATGCGCTGCGCTGCGTTAATAAATGAGCCCCATTGACTGCATTTTTTGTGGGGTAAAAACACAGAAATATATGTTTACCCCCCAAAACCATATATTTTTGGAAAGTACACATTCTACCAAATCTAAAATGGGTACCCATGCCTTTCTGCTCCAAACATGGCTTTCCCAAAATTGTCGGTTTTGGTTAAATATCTGAAAATTTCTGAAATTACACATTCAGGCGAATCTAAAGCAGGTAATTACATCTTCTGCAAACTACCAAA
Source organism: Xenopus petersii (assembly GCA_038501925.1). Lineage (NCBI taxonomy): Eukaryota > Metazoa > Chordata > Amphibia > Anura > Pipidae > Xenopus > Xenopus petersii. Next base: position 67,662,513 of record CM076684.1, read on the forward strand.
CCGCAAAGCACTGCTACAATACAAGCACCTGGTATGTGCATTATGCACTGTAAGACCCCCTAACTGTATGGACACCCTAGAAAACCATATAGTTTCTGAAAGTATATATTCAGATGAATCTAAAGCAGGTAATTACATCTTTCTACTGCAAACTACTAAACCGCAAAGCTATGCTAAACATAAGTCTTTTTTAAGTTTCTGAAAATAGTCACAAAGCTTACATTTTACACCATTATATACCCCAGATTTTGTAACATACCAGCAAAAGTCATCCTCAATATGAAAGCCAGGAGTGTACTGAACAGTTTGATGCCTGATATGAAAAGATTTACCAAACTAGGTGGCATACAGAGACGCCCAAATGAAAATAGTACATATGAATTTTCACATGACACTCTGCTAAAATACAAGCACATGGTATTGCATTATGCACCATAAAACCCCCTAACAGTATGGAGACTCTAGAAACCCATATATTTTCCAAAAGGACACATTCAGATGAATCTAAAGCAGGTAATTACAATTTTCTACTGCAAACTACCAAACCGCAAAGCAATGCTAAACATAACGCTTTTTTATGGAAATTCTGAAAATAGTCACAAAGCTTGCATTTTACACCATTTTATATACCCCAGATTTTGTAATGTACCAGCAAAAGTCATCCTCAATATGAAAGCCAGGAGTGTACTGAACAGTTTGATGCCTGATATGAAAAGATTTACCAAATTATTTTGTACACAGAGACCTCCAAATGGTTATATAGCAGACAAAATTTCCAAGGTCAAAACCGCAAAAATCAATGCTTTTTTTTTCGCCTACTGTAATCAGCAGTCAGAATCAATTTTTGATTATTTTAGCATGAATACGCTATTCGCAATGGCAATAAAACAGTTTTTTCAGGCAAAAAAAACAGACGATGCGATAAGGAAAAAAAAAGACACAACAGTGTAAGTGTGTAATATGTGTGTGTACAACTGACCAATTGCATGTTGTGTGTGTGTGCAAGCGTGTGGGGTTGCTGTGAATGTGTGTGACCCCCCTGATCCCCCAAAAATGTATGTGATTGTGTTTAAGTGTGAATGTAAGTCTGTAATGGGAAAATAAGTGTGTGTTTGTGTGTGTTTCTGTGTGTGGATGGGCACTAGATCATTGTGCAGGGCTGGAGGAAGAAAATGCTGCACCACCCAGGAAGATCCGTTGTGAGGGGGCGGAGCTTCGGCTCAGGAAGTGAAAGCAGCAGCAGGACACGCAGTTTGCACGTGTCTGCTGCTGCATTTGGAGTCCCTGGGCGATCGCGCCTCAGGGGCCACTCGTTCCCGGCCCCTGCTGGTTGCCTGGGGACTGGGGAATGAAGAGGAATGGAGCAAGCGGCTTGAAAAGCCGCTCCTCCGTTCCCTAACCCTGAAATGCTGCAGAACATAGAATCTACGTTCGGTGGCATTTCAAGTGCCATCCCCACAGAACGTAGATTCTACGTGAGGTGGCACTTAAAGGGTTAAATGATCTAATGAATAGAAATACATTTAATTTAAAAATCTCTTGCACTCACGGCTGATGTAATAAAGTGCATGCAATAATAAGAACCAAAAGGTGAAGACCTTTTGGTTCTTATTATGACCAACTGGAATTGACTAGATTGTGCTGAAATTATGAAGAGCTCCATGTGAAGGTGACAGGGCCATTTCAAGCAGCAATTTCTTACATGTTGTTTCCGCTAATTTTCATTAGAAAAAGTTGAAAAAATGCTGATAACGCTTCTGATTTTGTATTTAGTTAAATTTTTTGAGGGCAAAATGACAATTTCTAATACTGAAGTCAGCATATACATTTTCTTTTATATTTGAGTATAAATAATAAATGGCCCATTTATTGTTTTGCAAATTTTTCAAATGTTTACAGACTCATTTGAACTTATTTTTTTCCTTATTTTTTTAAAAAATCATGATAGCACCAAACAATCTAAACATCTATGACATTGCATTGATAAATATCAAACACAGGTGAATTTTATTGCTGACACATCGCAAAATATGGATGCGCCTACTCCATTTTCGGGACCGAGACACCACTTTGACAGCAGCTCGAGCAATGGGAAAACTGGAGTATAATGGCACTGCGGTATCGTTATACCCGGATTACTCAATGCATTTACAAAAATTGCGCAGCACCTTTTCCAAATTGAAGAGAAGACTGCGTGACTGTAATCTTATCTACTCCATGTTATACCCAGTCATCGAGGGCAACAAAGATCACTTTTTTACAGTACCTTTCCGAAGGAGGCCCTGGAATGGAGGCAAGGCCAAGGAGGAGTCCTAGGCCATGAGTCGCCAAGCCGCTTAACAGATCCATACTTGCACTGTGCTATACTGGGATGCTGCCGTCACACAAATACTTCAGTCTCACTTTTTGGGCCCGCTGCCCAAGATCAACATGGCTAAACCTAGCCTAAAGGTATTTATATGCTGTGTTAAATGCTATCTATTACACCATTGGCGTTTTTCTACTTCTCACACGGACGCTATGCAGGTTCATACTATGTGTGATCATTGCATATCATCAGCTTTCGATTAATAATAATAAAAATATCTCTGTTTATGAGTGAATACACCCTGGTCAATAATCTGTAACATGGAAACCTAAATTTCAGATGGGTTCACCCCACACAGAGATTGTGGCCAGTCAGCATTATGGCAAATCTCTCAATCTCCAGCATAGCTGTGTCCAATGTAGAATAACACTACAAACTTTTCTTATTCCAAGACCTATATGGATTCAAACTAAGCATAACTGGCTGAACTGTATACTAACCTATGCAAGTAGCTGGGAAACTTATGTTACGCACCATGGACTACAACTCAGGGATTACCACAAATCTACTATACTACCTACATTGTCAAACAACATCTCAAATATGGCCTCAGCGGTTAACCACAAAAATGCTGCAGATAATGGAGCCATTTACGCATGACAGTCACTGTTCACACAGCCAACATAATTGCTCAAGATGTTAACCTACAACTCTTTGTTTGGAAATTTCCTTTTATTAAACAAGTTTAACGTGGTTATCTACCTACTATACTATATTGGATGTCCCAAAGCTTTTGCCAATATACTGCAGTTACTGCCTTACTGCCCACGGCAAAGTTTAACAGAACATCAAGCTGGTTGCGCCTAAGCTATGGGCAACCACTTTCTCCAGTTCATATCATGTTTGGGATATTAAGCCAGCCAGACTTTCAGGATCGGGCAGGGTGGGGAGTTACAGTTGGGGATGTGTGAGTTTATGTTATGCTTTTTGCTACCTTTTCCTCTCTGTCTTTCTGTCTTTTTCCCTTTTTTTGACTGGAAGGATTGCTCTCACCTTTACCCTAGAAGTCGGGGTTTCAACTGGGTACCATGGAATCATATTGGATAATGTGAGTATGTGAGTATGTATTATGTATGGTGTCTTGGAATGTGAGGGATTTGAATAAAAAGGTTAAATGTGCATTGGTTTTTAATTATCTTAAGTCATACAACACCCACATTATCTTGCTTCAAGAAACCCATCTGACCTGGAATAAGACTACGCATTACGTAGGCCCTGGACCTCTCATATATACCACTCATCATTCTCTTCCTATGCTAGGTTGGGTCGCTACCAAATTTTGACATGCGCTATAGTGAGGAACCCCTTCTGTTGGTGGATATATATATTCTTCCCCCCTTCACTGATACAGTGCTTCAAGAAATATACCAGGGTATAGTACAATTAGCATCAGACTTTAATAATCAGCCCTGTAGTTTATCATCTTATATTACAGCTAACCTCATTTTCTGCTTGATGATTTGCAACAACCCAAAGTGCAGCTTCTCAACAGTTACATTCCAAGGTGGTAACCCCCACCCGACAAGTTTGAAATTGCTGCTATTGAGAAGGTGAAACTATAGGCTGGGGCAATAAGTTCAGTATATAAAAATATGCATTTTCGCCATATTCATTTTTAGGGTTTAATTCTCCTTTAAGGAAGATCAAGAAGAAGTTCCTCAAATAACTAAATGCACAGTTTATTTTAAATAATTCTTTTTTTTACAAATGCCTCTATTTTAAAAAAAATCATTTTTGTTATCCAAACATGCATCATTTTACCTGTCTGCTTGTGGTAAATGTTCAAAGTATAAAACAAATTGATTATACAGAAGAAATATTCAATTTCAAACGTGTGTATAGATATGTTAGGAGCTCTGCCTTGGAATCTTGTGATTTGTAAGTGGAAACCAGTTCCAGTAATATTGCAAACTGTATGCAGAAAGATAAATAAAAAAATAAAGATGCATGGCTGTGAGATTGAACATCCAACAAGGTCAAGTATAGATAAGTCCCGAGCATTCTCAGTGTAGAAATATAGTTACATTTAAGTGTGCAATATTTCCTCTGAAAAATCTTAATATTTGAAACACTGGAGCTATATCTAATATTAAAGCTATGAAAAGAATTCAAGTAAAATTGACCATAAGGTCAATGATTGGATCATAAATTGTGGCCTACAGAGATTCTCTGATGAGGATCAAATCAATTCTCTGAAGTGCCTGATGGCTGCCCCATGTATGGTCAAATAAGCTGTCAACTTGATTTGAAGCATATCTAGTGAAAGAGGGGGGCTGCTCACAAAACAAATAACTCATCTTGTCACATTTGTGGATATTAACAAAAAGCTATGAGCAATTATTATTTTGTTGAGTGCTCCTTCCTATTTTTCTCTATTTTGCATTTTGTCTGATAAACACAATTGTTCACAGCATTGAATATTCAAAACACCTGATGTTAGAAATAGCCACCTACTAATATATTACTAACTGTAGAAAAATCCACACAATTAGGGGGCAGATTCCAGAAAAAACACAGCAAAAAAACAAAAAACGTTAATATACTTGAGAATATTCTTTGGAACCTTTGATAGTTAAGATAAAATCACAAAAAGTCACCGACAAGAAAAAGCTGGTTACGTTCAATAAGAGTCAATGGCAATTATATTATTTATCTCTCTTCATTTAAACATTCAAGTTTAAAATGAATGGAACAATTTAACTCTCTGAAATTTTTCAGAGAAAAAAATTTACATGGGAATACATACAATTTTTTTACCCTCTGCCAGGAAAATTAGTAAATAGATCTCCACATTTTTAAAGTCTCCAATCTATAGATCCAAAATACATGTTAATTTTAAAACAAAATAATCCCACTTTCCTCCACATTCCAATTTAGTGACATGATCAATAACTAGGGTAACTAAGGGATCTACAAAATGTTTTTAATGTTCTCCCTATGCTTGAGTGGGTTTCTTCTGGGTACTTCCACACTTTAACATTAACAACATGCTGGTTAGGTTATTTGACTTCTGATAATTATATAATCTCTAAAATAATAATAATAACAGCCATGGTACATTTCGCCATCCTGACCATTTTTTCAGTTCAGCAGAATGGTATGTAATGCCCTGGAATTTTTAAACCTTTAAGGCTAATACAGTCACCAACAATGTAGATCGTTTCTATAATCCACAGGTTTTCTGGACATACTCATATTCCCATACCATTTTCAGGGTGTCTATAAACTATAGACACTCCATATATAAGAAGATTTTAATGTATTGAGTTGTATGATGCAGCACTATAAATAGAGCAAAAAAACATTTGTAATATATATATATATATATATATATATATATATATATATATATATATATATATATATATATATATATATATTAGGTTGTTTTTACTTTTATAATTTTATTTTATGATTATTTTATTTACAGATTTTTCTTTTGAAGCAGATACTGTAAATGTAATGTAAACATTGTGCTTTTTTAAATCAAACATAAAGGGTTATTTTTCAAAAAAGGTTTTCTTTATAACTGTGTGTTAAGTTAAGGATTTAACAATAAAAGTCTGTAATTGCAGGCAGTGAAATTCTATAAAGCCAACATTACTACCGTGTGCATCTTCTATGATTAAAAACCTTCTATGATTAAAAACCTATACACTTTAACCTTGGGTATTAAGTCTTTTATGTATCTGTGTCCTTTGAAAATGAAAGTTGAGTCACACAGTCTTTATAGCTATATGTTATTGTAACATCTAACCACTTAGGCATCACCATTATATTACAAGAATGTGAAAACTGACAACTTAACTTATAAATGTATGGGCTACCAATTTTTATAAGAAGTAAAAAACAACAGTTATTTTACTAGCGTACAGAACAAAAAAAGCCACTTTGTGATTTTCAATCTATTTTCATTACTTTTCCCTAAAAAAAAACCAAACACTTATCATCTATGGGTAGTGGCTGAACTACCGGGGGAGCAGGGGGTGCAATTGGGCCAGGGCCCGCACCCCCTCAGGGCCCCCCGGCAGCTTGCACACTTTCTGATTTCCAGCCGCAATGGGCGATTTCCGGAGAAAAAAAATCTGGTATGGGGGGGACGGGGGCCCGGCTGCACGTCCTGCACCAGGGCCCGCCCCCCTCCAGTTACGTTACTGTCTATGGGTATTTGATTAAATATTATTTATTTGTCAATTCAACTTTTTCGGTGATCTCTCAAATATTCTTTGGATGAAGAAAATGTCATTCTAATGTATTAAACTTTTTGAATGTACACAAATTTGTATATGTGCACAGAGAACCACACCGTCTGACCAGATCATCTCAAAACATTTTTTTTCCTATATTTGCATCTGCTTATATCTTATGTCTTATCTATTTTTATGTTTCATTTCCATGGGTAATTTTTTTTTTTTTGTAACTTATTTTTTATTAATTTTACAGAAGTCATTTTAAGCGATAAAAACTTCCATCATTTTAACTGCGTACACACAAAAAAAAAAATGAGTATAATAGTATAAACATATATCGGTGTTGGACCAAGCCTGGAACCCGTTAACAGCTTAGTTTTTCCATACATCTGGATATGTGTTAAAGTGGGTCCAAACTGGTCTTTACATTGTGTTATCGTGGTTAAGTAGCATAGTCAAACAACATAGTCAAACATTGTGGTTCACTCTGAATGCCTAACTTTATAGGTCAGTAAATAAGTTATCTCAAGTCTGGACAGTGTGTGGAGAGTGGATTCCCCGGCTTCCAGTAGCAGATGAGTCTCTCAACTCCCAAATATCCCAAACTTTTATATGTTGGTCAACCTTGTTGGTCATCATTGCAATACCAGCTTCAAACATTTTATTTGAATTTATTCTATTGACTATTTCATTCAAGGTTGGTGGTGTGGTAGATTTCCAGTGGAATGAAATAGCTAAACGAGTTGCCGTCAAGATCTGATTAACTAGGGCTTGACCAGATCTGCGTAGCTTTGGAATGGGCTTACCTAATAGTAGAATTATGGGGTCCAAAGGTATAGATTTCCATGGGTAATTTTAAGCCACTCACTGGCAGTAAATTCCTTTACACAATAAATCTTTGATAGTACTTAACGCTGCAGTGACATCTGCTGAGTTTTCAACTAGTAAGGCTTTTAAGTAAGGTCTCTATGCTGCATACTTTTTCTATGGCCAATTTAAAATCTATAGATTTATCATATAAATAGTACTTCTACTTAAGATAAATAAGATCTATATAATGTATAAGATAAATAAGCATTGTATAACGTAATGCTGTCTTTTATGTTACCATATCTGCTATTATAACACTACAACTTATTTCAGCCACTTTAGAAAAGCCCAAAACCTTTCTGTACAGCCTGTAATTTAGATGAGTATAAATAACCTGCCATAATATTTCTTGGTCCAAAAATTCACATTGGTGTCAAGTGGTTTCCATGTATATAATAATGTATATACAATATAATGTAATAACAATAGGCACCGGTGGGTATAAAGCATTTCTCCACCAGGCAGTTGAGAAACGTTGGGGGCAGATTTTTCAAGGGTTGAATTGCGAGTTCATGGGAGTTATTTAAAACTCCCATAAACTGCCATGAACTTGAAATTCATTAAAAAATCAATGACCAAAAAGTCGGATGAATAGGATCGACCCAGAAATTTAAATCAAATTCGAATCTAATTAAATTCTAATTTTAAAAACTCAATTCGAGTTTTTTCTCCTAAAAAAACTCAAATGTCAGGAAGGCTGCAAACAATTCCAAATTGATCCCAGGATATCTTCCATAGGCTAAACAGCAATTTGGCAGGTTAAAGGTGGTGAATAGTAACATTTGAGTTCTTAAAAGGCCAGATAAATCTCGAAATCACATTTTTTTTAAAAAAAAAAATTGAATTGAATTGAATTTTAATATTTTCCTACTCGAATTTGACAGTTTTGGCCATAAAAAAACTTTGAATTAGAAAATTTTAATTTTCACTTCAAACCTTGATAAATCTGCCCCTAGGTGTGCCATTGGAGTTAATGCAATTAAGGGCAATGCTGTGCAGTTTTCTTCATTAAAAGGTACAATATTGATAATGTTTTTCTAAAATCATGTGGGTATCAACAAGCCTCTCTTAAATCAACTTACAGTTTATAGTGCACAGCTTTAATGGCCCTAACATCATTTCCCCATCTCTCAACAATTCCAACAATGTGCATATGCCTCTTCAACCCCAGCATTGAAGCACAAATGAGCATGTGCAAGGCTTGGGACTAAAACTCAGTGCATGCACCCTCCCTCAAATACAACTTTAAGCTTTAGTCAACTTTTCAGAGGCTAGATCACTTTGCTTGACCATTACAGTGAACATTTACAAGTTTCCTTGTTCTTTATGGGTCAATGGCAGCTATAGGCACAGTGTATAGAGTCATGTGCCCTCTCTTACAGAGATACCCACAATAGCACATTCTGAGTTTACATATTATACCCATTTTCAAGCAGATAACAGAACTATAACAGTTACATAGTTACATAGTTACATAGTTAAATTGGTTGAAAAAAGACAAAGTCAATCAAGTTCAACCCCTCCAAATGAAAACCCAGCATCCACGCACACCCTGCCATACTTTCACATAAATTCTATATACCCATACCTATACTAACTATAGAGTTTCGTATCACAATAGCCTTTGATATTATGTATGTCCAAGAAATCATTCAAAGCCATTCTTAAAGACATTAACTGAATCAGCCATCACAACATCACCCGGCAGTGCATTCCACAACCTCACTGTCCTGACTGTGAAGAACCCCCTACAGTTATGCTATGTTATATTTTATTAAATATTCACTTTAAAGATTCACTTTAAAGATTCTCTTTGCTTATTGATTGATAAAGAACAGTAGTATAACGTATAGCCCTTTCGTCAAACTTAATTTGACAGGTCGACACACCCCTTTCCCCGCCCATAACCCCTCCCACAACCCCGCCCATTCAACCTTCCCACACCACGCCTAAAGTACGCCCCTTTCTAATATCAAACAGCCTCAATTTCTAGCTTATCCCTTTGTGAAGCCGAGATACATCCTTATAGTGAAAAAAAAAAATTGCAATCATATTGGTTTTAATCAAAATATTTTTATTAGTGGTTCAACGCAACGGATTTGTAACATCGCAGTATGAAATGCAGGTGTGTGTGTAATTACAACAACGTATACGTAATCTCAGCAGCCTCTTAGTTACAAAGTCACGTACAAAGCGGTCGTTTTTTCTAAAGTCATTTGTAAATCTTTTTAATACATTTTCAAAAGAAAGGCCTTTAGCAATACAATGTAAGATATAGATACAGTAATGACCGCAGACCGAACTAATTGCGTCCTGTAACTGTCTGTTTTGATACCTTATAAGCGTAGAATTTTTAGACAAAAATTTCATAAATTCACCGGGAAATAGTTCATTCGCCGGTGATAATCCATAGCTATCAAAAAAAATTGACACGTCATTTGCGCATAATATAATTAAAACCCAGTGCTTCCCCCGCTGCTGTGATTTGTCCGTATTTACAATATAGGCCGCCGGTCTGTCTATAATTGCATTTCTCGGTAATAAATCACAAGGAAATACGCCTTTAAATATGCGTCGTGAATGAAAGTCCGCTTTGATAACGTTGGTAATTTCATAGTTATTCATTGTTACTGAAAATCATATAAAACCTCCCTTCTATTATTAATTTCAATAATGTTCTCATGAACGGCGGAAACAATCATGTTAATAGTGTTTAACACCGGTTCAGCAAATCTAATTTCGGCTCTGAGGTTTCCAGTTTTTACTAGAGAGAAATGTCCGCCAGGTTCTTGATCCGGTGACAAATCAAAAGCGAACAAGGTGTAACCGTTCAAAAATTCAGACCGATCCACGGATAAAGCGTTGTCAGCCTTTTGTTTACCCGAAATATGCACGAGTGACATATATTCCCGAACAGCTGATTCGCCTTGAAAATTGGTTTGAAAAGGCTTTGCGGGTATTTGTTGACCGTCCAAATATAAAGCTGCGTAATTCACATTATAGTGATTGAAGCACAAAGGGTTTTTTTGATAATTCCCCGAAAATGCGTCGTTGTCCACAAACGCTAGTATTACCGTTTTTGGAATGTTTCCGAGAAAGAGGTTTTCATGGTTGGATATGCGGGTGCCTGCCGGTATACTGTACACTTTAAGCGACGCTCGATCGATCGAATACTTAGCGTTAGCGGTTAACAGGGCACGACTGTGGCCGATTCTCACAGCTGGAGATACTTGAACTCTTTTGACAAACAGCGATGCGTGCTGTATCTGGACTTTAAAATGACCCGCCTCGGCAGACATAATACAGAAAGAGTCTTTATTTATGGTCAACTTTATCTTTAGATCTAGCCCGTTCAGTATTAGCTTAGGTTGATTAAATATATCACCGTAAATGGGCCCCATTAATTCCACATTTCTGGAGCGTGCGGTATACTGCGAGCGCTTGTTGAAACCAGCGTTTCATCATGATGACCGGCTGTGTCTTTATAGAATAAACCGGCCGTAAATTGTGCAGCCAAAGTTTGTGAATTATAATTTATTAGGGATTCAATATAGGCTCTATACGTATACAGGTTGTCACTTCGGGAAATCAACGTGTCGCCCAGCGTTATGTCCAATTCGTTAAAAAGGCTAGCAATAGGGTAGTTAATAAGTGTAACGCGGGATCCGTCAGGTATGGGTGTGTTATCCGGGTTAACGATCCGGCAAACGACGTGTAACAGAGTGTTATTGAGGTCATAATAATATTCACCGCTGCCAGTAAAAAATTATGTTTTTATTAAAAAAAATCAACATTCAAAAGGTATAGCATACAAAGATAGATATATTTATATACAATCAAAGTAAAATTTACAACGTTAACCAAGTCATCTGTGCCATCGGCATAGTGCGCTTTTTAGGTAATAAAGTTCCACGCGTCACACCCACCGGTGTAGCGAACAGCGAACGACCAAGAGGGCTGTGAATAGATTCAAAAGATTCAGCTTGCGCGCCCCTTTTTAAATTATCGAGAAGTTCTCTTGTTTTTGTATTACCGATTACCGTAGAGGGTACGTTCAGCTCCGCTATGGTGTCCAAGAAGAAATCCCAACCACGAGGTACTTTAGCTTTAATTAAGCCGTGACTCTGTGTCGCTGTGCGAATGAGATCGATAATGTTGGACCCTGGTATGGTTTGGTCTTTGTAAATTAATTCACCCCTAGCGTTCCAAGAGCTCTTGTTGCCTGCCCGCAGCAAGTTCTGCGTTTTTCCTATACCTTATATTTACATTGTCGAGTATCTCTTTTACATCATCGCCTGTAGAAGAATCATTTGACAATTGTTGTTGAACAGTTTGCGGTTGTGTAATCAAAGTTAAGGCTGACATCTCTTTCTGTTTGGTGAGCGCTAGGTATCTCTGTAACACGTTTGTGTATTTCTTAATTTTTTCATCATCTGAAAGATCATTTCTGTTAAGTATCTCGCTAATTTCCCCATCTAAACGTTGTGTAGTGGTTTGGCGTATATCGGTTGTTTCCGCAACAGGTTTTTTTAACCTGTCCAATTCTTGTTTGGAAACCAAGAACATTTTCTCAGCGTACTCCATTACGAACCACCGGTTCTATTAGCTATAAGACTGGTAATTAAAGGGATTGCAAAGCTCAGCAGCGCTCCTATAAAACCGCCGCTCTGGTTCACAATGCGTTTCTTGCCCTTAATGGAGTATGTTTTATCGCTTAATTTCTTTATAGCTCTACGCCACTTTTTAAGTATATTTTTCTGACGTTCTCTAAGAGGAATCTTTCCTTTAAGGATGTTAAGAGCGATCTCACCAATAGCTGAAATCAAATCATTACTGGCGTTGCGTAAGATGGATTTTCGCACCGTCGGTTTTGTTTTAACCAACGTCTTTAGAAGATCCCAATTACGGCGGATCCTGCTAGACATCTTTACAGTAACAATGTTGTTACCAAGAATGACCTTTGTGATGAGAAAATTACTTTTTAGAGCTTCTTTTTGCACACATAAGCCATCGGAAGATCTGGCGGGAACAAGCCGGTTCTTAGTCGCAGTTCCTCGGGTGTATCAGATCTTAAATCTACGAGTAGATATCCGTAAGGCTGATGCGTGGCATCTTCAAAAGCTTCTAAAAAGAAACGTGTTTTACCGGGGTACATTTGCCGAGCCAGCGTAATAACCTGTAATTTATCACGCGGGTTCTTAAACAGGACCATGTATTTAGTGTTTAAATTTATGGTTTGGCTTTTCTTACCCTGACAAAACACGTTTTGAACGAGATACATAATGCTCAAATTTCTGTGGTGTACATATTTGGTGAATGCGTTTTGTATTTCAAGGTTTTCACAAGCCGCCTCCATAAGATCATCAACAACTGCCAAATTTACCTTGTCCGACGGGAATAGATCGTCGTCTGTAAAATTTTGCGGTATCCCCTCGATAAACCTGATATTTGTAAATAGGCTGTTGAGATCATCATACAATTTTTGCCAACATGCATAAAACCAAATGACATTATCAGGTTTGTGCGACATTAACGTATCTGAGTGTATCAACAATTGTTTTACAAAAAAACTCTTTCCGGAATTTGATGGACCGGCTAAAATACAAGAAAAAGGGTGTTGAAATTGAGTCATCATGTCTAATAGCCAAAAGGCACCGTCGTAAAGTCTGCCAGCAGTTGTCTCTTTGTGTAGACACACTTTTGAGTTTTACGTAACGGTCCGTTTTGTTCTATACCTATTGTTTTCTGGTTCTTGGGATCTGAATTGCGTGAGTAGTCCAACACAAGGTCTTTTAAACTGTCAAAATTAACAAGTTGTGTGTTAGCAGTATTGAGTGTTATACCCTTAACCTTTAGTACAGTTTTCTCGGTGTTGAGTTTGTAACCATAGGTCTTTGGACCTGCAGATACAAACTCTGTAATATATGTACCATCGGGTATTTCGCTAGTCAGCTCACCGAGAAAATCGCCCAAAGGCGGGTTCCAGTCACCCTCTCTACTCACGAATATAACGGAGTCTGTGTCGTGGTATAGACATTGTTCTTGCAGTCTGTCTAGGAGCGTGTATAACTCAAGTCTGGCATAGGCGGTAGTAAAACAGGCTATAAAAATGTTTGTGTTTTTGTTGCGCGTGTAGCGCTCTTTTACATATTTCCAATTAACTACTGTTGTCTCGTCATTGATGAAATTAACCTCTGAGACGTCGTAGTATGGTACAAAAGCTAATTTGAAAAGTTCATCAGGATCCATGACTATACTGGTGCGCGACAAGTTAGAACGCTGTCCAAACTTACCCCACAAAGAGTTGAGGAACAGTTTTGAGATTTGTCTTTTTGCGGGGTTTACAGCGATTTTGTCAGGCCGCAAGCGAACACCTTCTTTTTTAAAAAACGCGTCTATGTACGCCATTTTTTCTGAATCATTTTTACACCAACTGGGATAGCCAGAACCCTCCTGTTTATCCCTGAGGTGTAACTTGATGTACGGAGCAAACAGTTCGTTTGTAGTATTGGGGAAATGCCAGATCTCGTAGACCTCCCCAATCCTATAACCTTTTTCCACCGCTAAAATTAGTTCTATAGTACACCATGTACCTGTCAGGGATCGTTCGTCATCAGTGTGATTGCAGATGTCTTTCTGGGAATTCAAAGCGCATGTATAGCAAAGCGGAAACATTAGTTTTTTATTCAGCTTTACAGGAAGGACCGGAAAAAATAAATCTCTGGGCGGATACACTTTAACTTTGGCAATACCAAAGTATTTTTTGATGTGTCCAAAATGATCAAAAATGATTTCTGGGTGACCGACTGGATACGTTTTAGTTTTATTAACGAAAGGGTATAAACTAGTGAAATCGTAATAATGTAGCGTTTCACCGGGCTGCACCTTGTGATAAAGTTTGATGGCGTTGGTTCGACCACCGTAAAGTGAATCACAAGGGTCCAAAGATACTGGAAACTGCATTTTAAACAGAAAGTCTTTGACCCCTTCATCACTAGCGACCATTTCACGCCACTCGTGTTCCCACATGACATGGACTGTAAAGCCGCATCTCTGTAGGTGACTTTTCTTAACTAAGAAAGAGTGATACAGCTGACCGTATGAGGATTTAGTAAGCTCATTACGGTCATGCTCGTTATAACACACGGGACAGCCGTGGTAAAAACAACCCTGAAAATTGGCTAAACAATGAGGACACTTACACGTTGTACAAACCGGTGAAAAAATAATTTAAAAGAAACAAAGTCCTTGTGTCTGATATAGACAGTCAGTGGCAGGCTGATCTTGTGTCAATGATAGACTTTTCAAAAGAAAACAACGGTGTTAAATACTTGATAACTGTTATTGATATTCTTTCAAAATATGCTTGGGTTTCTGGAATTTTAAATAAATCGGGAACAACAGTAGCTGCCGCTTTCGATCAGATATTTAGACTCAGCGGTCGGACCCCCAGAAAGCTTCAGACGGATCGTGGTAGAGAGTTTATAAACAAACCTATGAGAAAACTTTGTGCCGAATTTAAAATACATCATTTTTTAACTACAAATACGGTCAAAGCTTCGTTAGTGGAACGTTTTAATAGAACTCTGAAAACACGGATGTGGCGTTATCTTAGAGAGCAAAACACCTACAGATACATTGACAAGTTGCAAGACCTTGTGCATAGTTATAATCACTCGTATCACAGATCTATACGTTGTCGACCTGTTGATGTGTCAAAAGAGAATTCTTTGATCATTTGGAAAAATATTTACGGTGATTACGCTGCTGTTAAGAAAGTTAAACCTTTACTGAAAATAGGCGATCACGTTAGAATTGTACGTTATAAGGGCCCATTTACAAAGGGTTATGAACAAACCTACACAGATGAAATATTTACCATCTACGCTATAAACACTAAAGGGCTGAGGCCCCTTTATAAGTTGAAAGACCTGTCTGACGATCTCATTGAAGGGTCCTTCTACGCTGAAGAGGTTCAAAAAGTCCCCCTCGATAAGCATCGCGTTTACAGGATAGAAAAAATTGTCAAAAAGAAGAAAGTTAGAGGAGACACTTTGTATTTTGTAAAGTGGGTCGGTTATCCCGAAAAGTTTAACTCTTGGGTATCTGAAAAACAACTGTTGAGCTTGTAAACTATGGAAGATGAATCGTTTTTTATTACACTACCCTGCAACTCTTCAGCTAAGCTTTACCCCGGACAACACCATCGCTGACTACACCACAAAATTAGCAAAAGCCGTCAATCTACGAGGACCTTATGAAGTGGCGTTAGTAGAGATCCAGTACCCTCTCACATGGAATACCTTTGAGGCGGGAGATGGTCTTTTTTACATCTTGACAAAGGGTGAGCCTATCAAGGAATTTTTTGTCAAACCCGGTTATTACAATCACATGAATGATCTGGTCAAAGCCGTTAATAACAAACTTGAGTCTGGTAAAATACCTCCCGATCAACTGCGACTAAGATACGACTATATTGAGAGAACTGTTTATGTTACTAAATCGGACGTTTACAAGTTTGTTCCGTGTGAAAAGTTGGGTGTTATATTGGGGCTGCCGCATCTTGTGCGTGGTGGGTCAAACAAAAGCGATTGGTCAAACAAGATTGTCGGCAGCCCATTGCAATACATTATGCGATACGACGAGTCTGGCTCGCCGTTTTTAGAGGGTTTCAACGTTGCTTTAACGTCTGTTGATGCTGTAGAGAATGAGACTTTACTTATAAAGAAAAAAATTAATCCGGATATCAAAGCAGGGTTCTATACAATGTTTGTTTATACTGATATAATCCAACACCAACTTGTTGGTGATAGCTACGTACAGCTTTTAAGAACTGTTGAGATAAGCGGCAAAAACGGTGATATAGTCACGCAGAAGTATAACAGACCGGACTATATACCGCTCTGCAAACAACACTTTGATAACATTACAATAACGATACTCACGGACCAGGCCAAGCCTGTTAAATTCAAATACGGGAAAACTATCGCACGATTACACTTTAGACCGCGATCAGGGACGACGCATTAAAAATGCTGTCCCAGAGAGTGTACGGAGACCCGGTTGCGTATACACATTATTACATAACACAAGCGGGTCATGGCTTGGACGGTTTTCAAGGCGCAGAATTCATGCACGGTTCTGGGCTCGCTGGTCTGTTTCGTGGTCTATTCCGGCGAGTCGTTCTGCTATTCAAGAAAGGCGTGGAACTAGTAAAGCCTCATGTAAAAACAGCGGCTAGAAACATCGCTAAAGATGTCATAGCTACGACATCAACCGCCGTTATGGATCGCATAAATAGATCCAATCATGGTCAGGAGGGTTCTGGTGTGGTGCAAATTCGTAAAAAAAGGCGGAAAAGAAAACGAACCCACGACGGCATAATCCTACCCCCTTTTATGAATAAAGTGTCTGCGCCTAAGAGACGTCGTCGCCAGAAAACAAGAAGTCGTTCACCAGACGACATCTTCTAATCGTGAGCTATGGCTTTTGTGCATGACACCTCCGTTGAGTACGCAAAATCAGAGTTGGATATATTTCAAATACCACCTACGCAGACAAGCATAGAAAAATCGCTTTATGTGGAGGTACAACCAATCGCTGCCCTTGCCGATAACGCTCCTTTGGAGTTCTTCATCTCTGGCAGCGGTGAATATTATTATGACCTCAATAACACTCTGTTACACGTCGTTTGCCGAATCGTTAACCCGGATAACACACCCATACCTGACGGATCCCGCGTTACACTTATTAACTACCCTATTGCTAGCCTTTTTAACCAATTGGACATAACGCTGGGCGACACGTTGATTTCCCGAAGTGACAACCTGTATACGTATAGAGCCTATATTGAATCCCTAATAAATTATAATTCACAAACTTTGGCTGCACAATTTACGGCCGGTTTATTCTATAAAGACACAGCCGGTCATCATGATGACCGGGCTCTCGACGGTCGAAACGCTGGTTTCAACAAGCGCTCGCAGTATACCGCACGCTCCAGAAGTGTGGAATTAATGGGGCCCATTTACGGTGATATATTTAATCAACCTAAGCTAATACTGAACGGGCTAGATCTAAAGATAAAGTTGACCATAAATAAAGACTCTTTCTGTATTATGTCTGCCGAGGCGGGTCATTTTAAAGTCCAGATACAGCACGCATCGCTGTTTGTCAAAAGAGTTCAAGTATCTCCAGCTGTGAGAATCGGCCACAGTCGTGCCCTGTTAACCGCTAACGCTAAGTATTCGATCAATCGAGCGTCGCTTAAAGTGTACAGTATACCGGCAGGCACCCGCATATCCAACCATGAAAACCTCTTTCTCGTAAACATTCCAAAAACGGTAATACTAGCGTTTGTGGACAACGACGCATTTTCGGGGAATTATCAAAAAAACCCTTTGTGCTTCAATCACTATAATGTGAATTACGCAGCTTTATATTTGGACGGTCAACAAATACCCGCAAAGCCTTTTCAACCCAATTTTCAAGGCGAATCAGCTGTTCGGGAATATATGTCACTCGTGCATATTTCGGGTAAACAAAAGGCTGACAACGCTTTATCTGTGGATCGGTCTGAATTTTTGAACGGTTACACCTTGTTTGCTTTTGATTTGTCACCGGATCAAGAACCTGGCGGACATTTCTCTCTAGTAAAAACTGGAAACCTCAGAGCCGAAATTAGATTTGCTGAACCGGTGTTAAACACTATTAACATGATTGTTTACGCCGTTCATGAGAACATTATTGAAATTAATAATAGAAGGGAGGTTTTATATGATTTTCAGTAACAATGAATAACTATGAAATTACCAACGTTATCAAAGCGGACTTTCATTCACGACGCATATTTAAAGGCGTATTTCCTTGTGATTTATTACCGAGAAATGCAATTATAGACAGACCGGCGGCCTATATTGTAAATACGGACAAATCACAGCAGCGGGGGAAGCACTGGGTTTTAATTATATTATGCGCAAATGACGTGTCAATTTTTTTTTGATAGCTATGGATTATCACCGGCGAATGAACTATTTCCTGGTGAATTTATGAAATTTTTGTCTAAAAATTCTACGCTTATAAGTTATCAAAACAGACAGATACAGGACGCAATTAGTTCGGTCTGCGGTCATTACTGTATCTATATCTTACATTGTATTGCTAAAGGCCTTTCTTTTGAAAATGTATTAAAAAGATTTACAAATGACTTTAGAAAAAACGACCGCTTTGTACGTGACTTTGTAACTAAGAGGCTGCTGAGATTACGTATACGTTGTTGTAATTACACACAAACCTGCATGTCATACTGCGATGTTACAAATCCGTTGCGTTGAACCACTAATAAAAATATTTTGATTAAAACCAATATGATTGCAATTTTTTTTTTTTTCACTATAAGGATGTATCTCGGCTTCACAAAGGGATAAGCTAGAAATTGAGGCTGTTTGATATTAGAAAGGGGCGTACTTTAGGCGTGGTGTGGGAAGGTTGAATGGGCGGGGTTGTGGGAGGGGCGGGAGGGGTTATGGGCGGGGAAAGGGGCGTGTCGACCTGTCAAATTAAGTTTGAGGAAAGGGCTATACGTTATACTACTAAGAACAACAATCGAAGTCCCTGGTGTTAACTAGTGTAAGCTGGTTGGTTCATAGTTGGCTAAAGGAAGCTCATTGGTGGGGCAGGGTAATTGAGGCAACTGAGGGGTTAAAAGCAGAAGCAGTTTGCAGATCTTACCTTTTTGACTGCCAGCCCATAGAAGAGTGAACCAAGCTTGCCAATTCCATCCACCCCATGTTTTTTATTTGTTTTAAATAAATAAAATGTAAAAAAAGAGCCTTAAAGGGGTTGTTCACCTTCAATGTACAAATCTTATGAAACCACTAACAATGCTCTCAATGTGTTAGAAAAACCATTTTCCATAACAAAAAGAAAAAATGCCATTGTAAAAGCTATTTTTTATACCTATTAACTCAGCCCTTCTCCTGTCTCTCTGGCCAGTTTTCTGAAGTGATGGGAGTGGCCTATTTTGAACCTGATACACCAAGAACTTCCTATATGATGACATCATCATGCCCAGGCTTTGCCCTTACTTGTTTCCTATTGGATGTTGATACTGCCCTCCTCCTAGTAATTCATTGGATGCTTGTGAACTGTAACCAGTCAGAATGGTCATTGGTTGATTACTTTGTAATGGCAGAGGTTAACAGACGCAGCATATAAACAAACCTGCTTTGTAAAAACAATTACACAGCCATGCAGACAAATACTGCAGAAAAGGAAGGAGCAACATTGTTCTCCCAATTCTGGCACTCTCCTTCTGCCTAGACTAAAACTGAATGGAGTGCCAAAGGGGGAATAAATACTGGCTTTTCTATATTTTTATCTTTTAATACATTTGGCATTAAGCATAATGTCAGTTATTTACAAAATTGCAACAAAAACCAGCACTGACTTGCTTAGAAACGTATGTAACTTACACATCTAGCAGGGACAGTAGGGCTGCCACCTCACCCTTTTAAAACCAAACATATGAAATCCACAGCCTGCATGGCTAATTATCAACTCATTTAGATGCTGCAGACTGAACTGATTTCTGTGCAGCCATGTATCATGCATCCAAATGAATTGCCAATTAGCCATGCAGGCTGTGGATTTCATATGTATTTGGTTTTAAAAGGGTGAGGTGACAGGCAAAGCAGTGTTGAGGGCAGGTAGGTTTTTTGAACATTTTGTGTGCTCTCCCAGGGGGCGGTAATTTACCTAGGAAAACGATACCTTTTTTTAAGTGTTCCACTTCTGGAACAAGATTTAGAGCTCTAAATACCAAAAAATTCATGATATAGGGATCTATACCAGAAAAATATTTCACTTCATGCACAAAAATTCAACTCATTTGGAAAGCCTCAAGCTCATACAAATAGTCCTGGAAGTCACGTCAGCTGCTAAATAATGATTTTTTATGAGGTAAATACACAAAATAATACATGGACCACCCCCCCCCCCCAATAATATATTTCTGGAAAGTATAAGTGTCATCTCCCATAGTATCCATTATAATCCAATAATTTAAATTTATAAAAATGATTTCCCTTTTCTGTGTAATAATAAAACAGTCGCTTGTACTTGATCCCAACTGAGATATAATTAATCCTTATTGGAAGCAAAACCATCCTATTGGCTTTATTTAATGATTACATGATTTTCTAGTAGACTTAAGGTATGAAGATCCAAATTATGGAAAGATCCATTATCCATAAAACTCCAGGTCCCAAGCACCTCGACCCCCCCCCCATCTGCACAGTTGAAGTCTCTGCAGTACACAGCCCACACTCCCCCTCCCTCTCCCTCTCACAAACTTGTAACAGTTTCTCTTCAGTACCTGAATGCTGCTCAAATTCCCCAGCACAGGAAGCAGTGGCAGATTGACAGCAGACATAGCCAATAGGAGTTAAGTTAGCTGCCAGTACAATGTGTGATGTCATATAAGGAAGAGGAAGTGAACACTGTAGTGTTTTTGGGGGTCAGTGACCCCCTCCCAGCACAGGGTCTGTGTGGAACTGAAGGATTAGTACAGGGACACTTCTGAGG
This sequence comes from Xenopus petersii, assembly GCA_038501925.1. Classification (NCBI taxonomy): domain Eukaryota; kingdom Metazoa; phylum Chordata; class Amphibia; order Anura; family Pipidae; genus Xenopus; species Xenopus petersii. The sequence continues at coordinate 67,683,525 of CM076684.1, forward strand.
TGAATATCTCTTGAGCTGTACTTTTTCTGTTAACTATTTCTATGGAAAAGTTTGTTCTATTCATGTGAACTGTTAGATTTGTCAATTTGTTACAAAGGTGAACAACCCCTTTAAGGGTTGTTCCAGCTTAGTTGTCATTAGCTTAGTTTCTAGGCTAATAGAGTAAGTGTAGTTTTAGTCAGACAGATGCAGGTACTGTAGAGGAGAAAAAGAAAAAAGACCAGTAGGAAGAATAAGCAAGTGAGATGCTAAGGTAGATGTCACTTTAATCACAATTGATGTTATCCTTGTAAATATCTCCTCTTCTTTGGACTTTTGTTTATCATTGTCTGAGCGTTTAAAGTAGCAACTTCCTTTTAATATATAACATGCCTTTTGGAAACAGTAGTATTTCAGCAGTGACATAAAGTTTATTGGATTAACATAAAATATGCAATATACATCATAACAAAATTAGACAGGTGCATAAATTTGGGCACCCCCATGAATGCAGAAAGGGCAGAAATTACTATGCAGGCTGAGAGGGGCTCCCAAACTTTTTCATATGAATGTATTTACTTAAATATCAATACCATATACCCCAGTATAAGCCAAGTTCTTCAGCATCCAAAATTTGCTGAAAAAGTCTACCTCGGCTTATACTCCGGGCCAGCGGTACCCGAGTAGCTGAGATTGCAGTCACTTTTAATCATTCCTATACCAACAGTACACTTGGGGAGAGACTGCAAAATCCCACAATGCCCTCTGTTGGTTATATGAAAGAATAACAGTGCGCCCTCTGTTGGTTATATGAAAGAATAACCGTGACTGCAATATCACACAACGCCATCTGTTGGTTATATGAAAGAATAACAGTGCGCCCTCTGTTGGTTATATGAAAGATTAACAGTGACTGCAATATCACACAGCGCCATCTGTTGGTTGTATGAAAGAATAACAGTGCGCCCTCTGTTGGTTTTATGAAAGAATAACAGTGACTGCAATATCACACAGCACCCTCTGTTGGTTATATGAAAGAATAACAGTGACTGCAATATCACACAGCGCCATCTGTTGGTTATATGGAAGAATAAAAGTGACTGCAATATCATACAGTGCCCTCTGTTGGTTATATGAAAGATTAACAGTGACTGCAATATCACACAGCGCCATCTGTTGGTTGTATGAAAGAATAACAGTGCGCCCTCTGTTGGTTATATTAAAGAATAACAGTGACTGCAATATCACACAGCACCCTCTGTTGGTTATATGAAAGAATAACTTTGCGCCCTCTGTTGGTTATATGAAAGAATAAAAGTGACTGCAATATCACACAGCACCCTCTGTTGGTTATATGAAAGAATAACAGTGACTGCAATATCACACAGCGCCATCTGTTGGTTATATGGAAGAATAACAGTGACTGCAATATCACACAGTGCCCTCTGTTGGTTATATGAAAGATTAACAGTGACTGCAATATCACACAGCACCCTCTGTTGGTTATATGAAAGAATAACAGTGACTGCAATATCACACAGCGCCCTCTGTTGGTTATACGAAAGATTAACAGTGATGACAATATGAAACAGCACCCTCTGCACATGGTAGTGGGACAGTGGGACAATGCACACAGTAATCCGTTTGGCAATTCTCTGTCACCATCAACTTTGCAAAGAAGTCCGGTTGATCGCTGGGGGGGTCGCTTTGGCAGAATGTGCACTGCTGGGAGACAGGGCTGTAGTTGTGTCTAGGCTTATACTAGAGTCAATAAGTTTTCCCAGTTTTCGTAGGTAAAATTAGGTACCTCGGCTTATACTCGGGTTGGCTTATACTCGAGTATATACGGTACCTTTTTTTTTTTTTATTATTTAAGGAATAAGCATTTTCATATACAGAAAAAGAAAGAAACAAAAATATTCACATAGCAAGTACATCAAATCCAATAATTTCTCATACAAAGTGTGTTAAAGTAATAGCGTACGATAAAATGAAGCAAAAGCATCATGTTGAGTATGTAAACACATTATCTCAGTTACTAATCTAGGCATTCATGAGATAGATTCAATCCAGGTCTGTGAACCATGAAGTATTACATGCCTATGTATTTCTTATATTAACCTAAGACGCTGTACAATAGTACCGAGATAAAAATAGCAATAAATATTCTCAATAGGATTCAGTCATACTTAAAGCCAGTGAAAAAATAATAATATAAAAAAAGGAAAAAACAAAGACAAGAAGAAAGAAAAGGGAAGCAAAGTAAAAGTAGGAGAGGAGAGGGTGCTCAGCCAATTCCTAACAAAAACATATGTCTGTCATAATACCGAATATGTATCTATACAGGTACCAGTGAAGTTATTGTAGGAAATGTAGCCCCGAGTCCGGGTGGGATTATATCGGAGGCATGGTTGCCATAAATGTTACCCAAGTGGACCAAGTCCTCACAAAACTATCTTGTCTGCCCTGTGCAAAACGTAAGAGTTCCTCCATGCGCATAATTGAGCCCATTTCTGTATACCATTCTGTGAGTGTATGTGTGATTGCTGATCTCCAATGACGGGGTATCACCGCTCTGGCAGCACCCAAACAATATCCTGTGAGAGATCTCTTATATGGAGCCACAGGACCGGGCGGAATTGACAAAAGACCAATAGCAGGGTCAAATGGGAAATCAACACCTTCTACCTTTTTAATAACCTGAAACACCATCTTCCAAAAAGGAACAAGTAAGTGGCATTGCCACCAGATGTGCAATGGAGTGCCAACTGCCTCATTACACCTCCAACATAACTCAGACACCGTCTGGAAAATTTTATGTAAAACATTTGGGCATTTATACCATCTAGAGAGGATTTTGAAATTAGTTTCTTGTTTTCTGCAAGCAACTGAAAATGTATGTGTTAAAAGGAAACTTGTATTCCATTGATCTTGAGTAAACTCCACCTGTAATTCACGTTCCCATTTTTTAGTAAATTTTGGAGTCAGGATTATCACTGCAATGCCAGTTTTGGTAGTATCTATTTTTAAAGGATGGCCTGTGACCCAGCTTAAAATGCGTTTCCTGTAAAAAAACAATCATGGCATTTTGTTTATGTAGACCTGTGAGAATTTGGGACCTCTTCATTGGAAGATTTAAACCCCGGACCCCGGGAGTGACAGTATGTGTGCTCGTAGCTCATCATCCCCTGAGGCCTTAAGGCCTAAACAGTCTGACTGCGCTGCAGGCCTGCCTGTGTTAGGAGAGCTGGTCGCTGGGGGGTCTGGAGCCCTTTCTTGAGCGAAAATAGTAGTTGAATTAGAGTGTCGTATGAGATGGGGATCAAGAACATCATTCAAAGTAAAATGTTCCTTACCGGATCGAGTAAAATGGGGATCCACCGAATGTGATGGCGCAGTCGACATTTGCCAGTCATCGCCGCATTCCCAGTTGGGTGAGGCCTCATGTGGCGTCATACTGTTCGGGGTTGGGGAAGTGGGTCCGGACAGTTTTCCAGAGATAGTTGGAGAGGCACGTAGTTCGTCTTCTCCCTCATTCCCCTGTGAAAGGCTGTGTGGGGAGCGGCCCGATGGAGAGGGTTTCCAAGATGGCGGATGTTAAACTGAGCAGGAGGCCGAGCGCCGTTGAAAAAACTTCGCTAATTGCGATTTTTGTGGCAGCTCCTGCTCTTCCAGGCCTTTCCGTCCTCTCTTTGACCTCCCGATGGGTGAATAGTGCAAGTATAAGTCTGCTGTAACGGCTTTAAAGTGGCTCTGTGTACAGAGCTCAGCAAAGCACATCCTCATTCAGTCATGTCCAGACCACACCCCCCAATATCAATACCTTTTGTAGCAGGCCCAGCATATAGAATTGTTGATAGACCATGGCTGGCCTTATATTGCCATATGCTGAACATTACTGTTAAAAATCAAGAGTAAAGAACTGAACACAGTGCTTTGCTTAAAGCAGTACTGGCAGTTAAGAAAGGGAACTTACTGTGTCAGGCTTCAGCTGATGCTCATTTCTTGTGCATGGTGTACAGTGTGCACCCAAGAGCAAGACGACAACATCAAGCCCACATGCTGGAATTCGATTCAACTTTTTCACTTCATACTGGAGGGACTAAGAGGTGCACATGGCAGAGCCAAGTGCAAAGGAAAGGGAGCAGGGTGCATTGTGGGCAACAAATATAGGACTTGGTACTCTTTATTAGCACTTTTCACCTACCCCTCCCATAAATGAGCTCTATATTTTTTAAAATTTATATTAACAGCTTTCCTAAAAACTGAAGACTGTTTCTGTTAACATACCTAAGTTATATTTCTGTTTTATCTTCTTTCACTTGTAGATGAATAATCTCATTAATTTGATGGGACCATGCAAGCTACAGGTTTGACATTAATCATGCCATTGGCATTTCTAAGCTGTAAATAGTGGCAATAACAGCTAGTGTTTGATAACATGTAGTTTGTCCTAGTACTACAATGTGCAATGTTATATCAGAAAATTATTGTTTGTGCACTTTATTATCATTAAATAGCCAATGATATTTCTTAATGAACACTGTAGCTTTATTTATTGGAATATATTTAATACTGTAATATAGATAGAGACATTTGCTCAAAATCTGTCAACCCAGTGTGGTGTCCATCTCTACTTTCTGCTGAGCAGATAATAAGATGCCATGAAATTAAATTGCTCAGTTATAAAAAGAAATAAAGGTAAAAAAGGTAAATTAGAAAATTAAACAGTTCAGATAACTTGGACATCAAGTACAATAATGAAAATGGAAAAAGAGATAATGTATATTTCAGTCACATCAATGAGAGTATAACACTGCAGAATAGCTGAATAGTCACTCTTGTGACTTTATCAAATCTATGTATAATACATATTTTTACACTTTTAAGATGATTCTTAATCACATTTTCCTCTAGGCCCTTATGTAGGATATATCATACTAATGTGTTAGCAGCTGCATTGCCCTGTCTTTATAGTGATAAGGTTTTGGTTTTTAAAGTCAAAAACACGAATAATAGCTTTTTGTATTTGCACATGCTTTCAAGTAAGCACCATATACTGTATTCAGTTTTAGACAATCCATAGAACTCAGCACTTCAGCAAAATGAATGGGACATCTATATGGCTTAGGAATCCTTTAAAAGCCAAGTAGCACATTTGTTTTTACTCTTATTATGGAAAATAGCTTTAAACTTAAGTTGAAAATAGCTTGGATCATTATTGATGCTTTTTCTTTGATAGTCATAGTCTATCCATAAATAAGTTTCCATTTAATTAATTAGGATTTAGAATACTTATGTTGTACAGTACTATATAAGCCTCTGAGGATATATTGCCTCCAATGCAAATGCAATCGTCTATTTACTGTACTCAGGGCTGGATTTATATATAGGGTGTCCTGCTTAGATATCAGGATAGCAACACCCGATGAGTTATATGTGGCATGGTAGTGCCAGCCCACCCAAGGTTTTTTAAGGGCTACTACCCTCCAGGTGGGTTTCTTGGAGTAGTATTATGTCCGCACCTCTTTGCTTCACATAATTGAGAACTAACCTACATTTAATAGGGTTGTTGAGGCCACGGACGTTCCAACTTAAACATTCCCAAACCACTCTCTATCTTTCTACCTTTGAACCCTTTAGGTAGAATTAAGCCCATAACAAACAGTTAGTCTAATGGGGGTGTCAGCGCAACCGCTCAGTTAGAGCTGTGAGTGGTGTGCAAAGATGTGCACCTTTAAGACCGTGCCCTCCCTCCTTCTCCATGTCAGGTAATGTATTGTCAGTAGATCTTAGAATAAAGTTTCCTTCTATATATCATGTATCTGTCCCTCTGATTAGGTGGTTCTTACCCACAAGGAATAAGATGATGCCAGATCCTGTTATCCTGTCAGATGCGTGGATGACATCCGAGAGTTAAAGATGAGGTTGACATTACAGGTCAAGAGTTCTGGTGCGTATTCCAGGTGGTATTGCAGGACATCTGGTGTATATTCCTCTGGTTCATGAAGTAGGAACGGGCAAGGAAAGGTTGAAGAGGGATAGATATCATCTTTTAGATTAGCCGAGGATGGTTTACTGATGCTGGTGTAGGCGATCATGTTCCTCCTCTTCTCCACGGTGTGCCCTGTGGTCAAGCCAGTCACCCAGGTCCTTGGGTGAGTTGAAGAAGTGAGTGGAGCCATCCATTATTACTCTCATCATGAGGTTTATGATCTACAGTAATATGACAACCCAGGTCTTCAGCAAATGAAGCCCTTAGCGCCAGCAGAGAAAACCCATAAATACACTTCAGCAAGTATTGTACCAATTGTCTCAGGAGCTTGTTTGGAACTGAAGTATGGGAGTTGTAGCATTTATATTGCTGATATCATTGAAAAAGGAAGCCTATTTCTACAAGTTTTATATATTCTCAGGGCCGCCATCAGGTGGGGCTGCAGGAGAAAGCTAAATAATCTGAACTTTCAAGGTACGTTCCACTGAACACCAATGTTTTTCTTTTACTTGTGTAAGGGCCGCCAATTAAACCAAACCACTGACCACCAGGGGATTACTCATGTCTTACAGGGCCTAGTGATTTCTGATGGTGGCCCTGTATATTCTTAATAATATAATAAATATATTGCCGTAGGACAGTATTTGTTTTTCTATTATTTTTTTAACTTATTTGTGGTTTTTACTGATGCAACAGCAGCGTGAAGGTTTTCATATCTTTATGGCTGTTATTAAAATTTTGTTGAATTTTTTTCTCATATACATTTCCATCCATAATTCACTTAATACAGAATCCCTTATATTCATCTTATTTGCATTCATCACAGTCATGTCTATATCCTAATGTCCAATTGTCACTTTCAGATTATTAACTCACGTATTCATTTTCTGTGTAGCATACTTTGCTTATTTACTATTATTTTGCCAGTGCAATCTCTTGTTTATTTATCCATTGTGTTATTCTATTTATCATGCTCAAACGCATCTTTAATTTTGGTTTTGGTTTACATATTTCTGTTGATCTTTTTTTATCGATGGTACAATTCTGTCTCATGAGCATTTGAATTCTAATTTATTGCCACTACTTTTTCAATCCATTTTTAAGGTGTAATTTCTCATTTTGAAAATAAACATTAATTAACCCTGGATTTAAACTTTTTGTTTTCCAAGCAAATGGAATCAGCACCTTTGAAGCATGTAATGAACTATTGTGGATTGTGGTTTAAATTCAATGGAAGTGCTGCTGATTAGACCAATTAATCAATGCACATTCCCTGGTCCCCTGTCTCATAAGTAATTCAGTATATATGCAAGTGCATGTATTTACATAAACTGGTGTTTTTAGTTACAAAGTTATGATCCTAAAATTGATAAGTCACCATACCATGTCAAGGTAAACCCCATACTGTGATCCCTAACTTGTATACCTCCGGTCATAGTGTAAAAGGCTTCTACCTCTCTGCCTAGTATCATTACTTAAATAAGTGTCTCATGAATCTTGGCATTGGTTTCAGTTTGAGGGATAGATCCTCCCCTGCCACTAGCTTTTGCGGCTTTTAAGCTAGAGACTGCCCATTTTTTATAAGTATAGGACCACCATTTCTTTAAAGGGGCGAGGGGTGCTACAAACCACATGAAGCTCAGCCTGCAGCTTCTGGCTACAATACAAAAAAGCTTCATGTGGTTTGTAGCACCCCCACATCGGCAACCTTAATCTGCCCCTTAAAGGAAAACTATACCCCAAAATAAATACTTGAGCAACATATTATATTATATAATAGTTTATATTAAATTAAGTGGCATATTAAATAATCTTATTTAACTGGAATATATTTTTTTTTTTTTAAATAATATTTTTATTGGTTTTGAGAAAAATAAGAAAAAAGAAAAATAGACTCACAACAGAAATACAGAAAGCGGCACCTGAGACACATACAACAATATGCATAACATGGTTGATCTAGACAATATGGTAAACCAAGGAAAGCAGAGAGGGACCAAGGAAGCCCGTGATGAGAATCCGCTTGCTGGCGATCTCAGAATATGGCACGAATCTGTGAGGATCTCAAATTCAGAAAAAATTTCTCTGACTGAATATGAACCATGTGGAAGTGTCTGCTAAACATCTGCTGAATGAGTATAGTAGAAACAAAAAGGGGAACAGGGGGGGAGAAGAGAGAAGGATGAAAGGAATAGGAAGTAAAACAAAGTAAAATGAGAGGAGGAGACAGAGAAAAGTGGGGTAGAGCAGGAGAGAGTAAAGAGGTAGGATAAAAGAAGTGGAAAGAAAGGTTGGGACACCTGACCGGGAAAACTCTATTAGAATCTGAAAAATATATTACCCAAGCATCAATGGGTTAATCCGGAATTGCGATAACCGACCTTAAAACACCATTCTCGTTTGGGTTGGGGTCTCCGATCGATAAAAGCGAATCCAGCGGTCATGTGAAAAGAGGAAGAATTTAGTAAAGTATGGGAACCCTGGATTAGAGACAATCCTACACGAGACACATTTGTGTATATAAATCCGAACTCAGAAACTGCATCCAGTGAAACCACTTTTTTGTAAAATTCTGAAAATCAGTTGATGAATCTATTTTCAACTCCTCAAATCTCCGAATCTCTCTCATCTTTTGAATCCAATCGCTCACAGTGGGACTGGAAGTCTGATTCCATTTAATCGGGATAAGCGACTTTGCCATGTCCAGCATGACAGGTACTAAAGACCTTTTATACGTCCGAATCGAGAGAGGAGAATCGTGTAAGAGAATGGCTAATGGGTCATTGGGAATTTCGATGTCAGTAACCGATTTGATAATCAGGCGTACAGTGCCCCAATATGCTGATAGTGAGGGACAATCCCAAAATATGTGGGGAAGAGTACCAGGGAGTTTCCCGCAACGCCAACAATTAGGTGAAACTGCTCGGTACATTTTGTTCAGCTTCGTGGGATATCTATACCATTTGGTTAGCAATTTATAGTTAAGCTCCTGAATTTTGGCACATTGGGAAGATTGATACGTGAGGTTCGTAATTTTGGCCCACTGTTTATCAGTAATGAGAGAGCTCAGATCTTTTTGCCATTTATCTCTGAGGGAGGGGCTGGGACTCGGTTTGAGGTCCAAAATTTGTTTGTAAAAGTAGGAGACAGCTTTCTTAGGGGCCTCCACCCGAGACCATGTCTGTTCAATGCTCGTGAGAGGCGGTCTATCTTTGTGAGGTGGGAACGAAGAGTGAATAAAGTGTCTAATTTGTCGGAACTTAAAACTGTCGAGATCTGAAGGGGCGTTGTCACCCATAATCTCCTCAATATCTTTCATCCCATTTTGGTTATAAAAATAATTAGCACCAGAATGGAGCAAAATATTCCACCCTTTGTAGTTGCCAAGGTCTAAACCTGGGCCAAATGCCGGGTTGCCTATGACCGGGAGAAGAGGGGTTGGGGAGTTAGTCCATTTACCGGATTTGGAGAGGGCATCCCAAGTATCCAAGGTGTATCTCAATTTAGAGTCTGTCCTGTCCCTATAGGACCTGTCGGTCGGCTGTAGCCAGGAGGCAGCCCAAAGTGGAGTCACTAGGGATTCCTGTTCGATACGCGTCCAAAGTTTGGATTTCCTGTGAAAGGACCAGTCTAAGCATCTACATAGTATCGCGGCCTGGTGGTAACTCTTCCAATCTGGGAGGCCAAGACCGCCCATAGATTTCACCGCACTCAGAGTGGTTCTCGCAATCCTGGGGGTTTTGTCTGCCCAAATATATCGCTTTGTGAACGTGTTCATAGACTGAAACGTTCCTTTAGGAGGGGGATAAGGGATGGTCTGTGAGAGATACAGAAAACGAGGCAAAATGTTCATTTTCAAAGTGTTAATTCGCCCTAGCCAAGAGAGCGTTTTGCCAGACCAAAGTCCCAGATCGGCTTTAATGGATTGTAAAAAATCAGTGTAATTTCTACTAATAGTCTGTTGTATATTTGGAAATATCTTCAGGCCTAGATAGGTAAGGTAAGTGCTGGAAACCGTGATGGGAAATTCGTCTCGTGGAATCGAAATGTTCAAGGCTACAGATTTCATTAAGTTAATTTTAAAATTGCTTACGAGACGGAAATCATCTAGCTCTCGTAATAGATTCGGGAGGGAAATTCTAGGATTCCTAAGGAAAAAAAGTAAATCGTCAGCATAAGCTGCTGTTTTGTGTTCTTTCAGGCCGACCGAAATGCCACTGATGTCCGGGTTATGTCTAATTCTATTAAGGAAGCCTTCAATGGATAGGATAAACAGAAGAGGAGAGAGCGGACAGCCCTGACGAGTGCCATTTGTTATGTGAAAAGGTTGTGAGAATTCACCGTTAACACGTAATTTCGCAGTGGGAGAAGTGTAGAGAGTCATAATCCAGGATAGCATTCTGGGGCCTAGATTAATGCTTAGTAGAGTGTTTCTTAGGAAAGACCAGTCCACCCTGTCAAATGCCTTTTCGGCGTCTGTGGATAAGAGCATGACAGGGATGGATTTGGACTTACAATAGTGAAGGATGCTGAATAGTTTGTTTGTGTTGTCACGAGCCTCTCTGTGTGGGACGAAGCCCACTTGCTCAGGGTGAATAAGGGAGGGCAGTACCTGATTGAGCCTGATGGCGAGGACTTTAGTGTACAATTTAGTGTCAGTATTCAGGAGGGAAATCGGCCTAAAGCTGCCCAGGTCTGTAGGGTCTTTGCCTTTCTTATGTATCAGCGTAATGTGGGCCTCGAGGGCCTCTTTAGGGATCGCCGCAGATGCTGAGATAGAATTTGTAGCCTCCACTAAGTAAGGAACGATATGATCGCTCAATTCCCTATAGTAAGCTATAGTGAACCCATCGGGCCCGGGGGCTTTGCCTGCCTTAGTCGACTTAATGGCTAGCAAAAATTCCTCCTTAGTGAGAGGCGCGTCCAGGACAATTTTGACCTCATCTGAAAGGCTCGAGATCTGGGAACCACGAATGTAATCCTTCCCCAGTTGTTCCCCATCTAGCGATTTACTGTGTCTAGTAGCCTGAGGTGGAAGCTGATATAACTTAGTGTAATATTGGCGGAATACTTCAGCTATTTCCTGGGTAGTCTGTAGCAATTTGCCGTCCGGGGATCGTATCTTAGTAACGTGGTTTCGCAATTGTTTCTTTTTGAGGGCAGCAGCCAGTAAACGTCCACACTTGTTACCATGCTCAAAATAAAGTTTTTTTTGTATGTCAATCGCTCGCGACATGAAGGCGGAGTAAGTGTTGCGTAGTTCTTTCCTTGCTTGTGTAAGGGCTTCTAATATGTGCGCAAATTTAGAATGTTTGTGTTGTGCTTCTAGGGTGTAGATTTTGGCTATTAGCTGTTGTAAAGTGGCATTTTGTTCCCTTTGTTTCCTGGCCCCCAGTTGGATAAGTTCCCCTCTTATCACACACTTGTGTGCTAGCCAGACTGTCCAAGGATTGGTGTGTTCGGATTTATTTTCATTAAAATAGTTTCGTAATTTCTGTATTATGTCATCCTTATCAGCTATGTTACGTAGGAGGGAGTCGTTTAGTCTCCAAACCCTGGATTTGCCGGAAGGGGTCTGGCGTTGAAGAGTACAAGTGACCGGGGCATGGTCGGACCAAGTAATGGCCTCTATCGTGGCGCCTTTGAGTAGGCCAAAATCTGCATGGCGAATGAAGATATAATCCAATCTGCTATAAGTGTCGTGAGGGTAGGAACTGGAATATATTTTTAATTAAGTATTGCCCTTTTACATCCCTTGCCTTGAACCACCATTTCGTCTGTGTGCTGCCTCAGAGATCACCTGACCAGAAATACTGCAGCTCTAAGCACCTGACCAGAAGTGTGGAAGCAAAACACAGAACTCTGCCTGTTAATTGGCTCATTTGACCTAGCAAGTATAGTTTGTTTGGTATGTTTTTATTTTTTAAAATGGCAGTTTTCTATTTAGGATTACCCAATGGCACATACTACTAAAAAAGTATATTATTATGAAAATGCTTTATTTACATGAAGAAGGGTTTTGAATACGAGCTGTTTTATGCAATATATTTTTATAGAGACCTACATTGTTTGAGGGGTATAGTTTTCCTTTAATGTTATTATTTTCTTATAGACTTAAGGTATGAAAATCCAAATGACAGAAAGATCCATTATCCAGAATGCCCCAGGCCCCAGCATTCTGGATAACAGGGCACATACCTGCATGTCTTGAATTTTATGTAATCTTTAAACAAAGAAACATATTCTGAGGAAGACAAACTCACAACTCGAATGGTATCTTATTTAAGAAAAAACTAGAATGGAAAAAACTTGAATTAGCTAGTTCAGGGTTAGCAACCTGAAAACTCGAACTAATCGAGTGTTTGTTTTGGGCAAAACCCTTGAAAAAAACTCAAACATCATGAAGGCTATTAACATCTTTAAATGGTTCAAGGGACCTCTGCCATTGACTCCTACATGACCTTGACAGGTTTTATGATGTATTTTTGGATGCAAGCTGTTTCCAGGGTCAGGGTATAATAAATCTTGAATAATTCAAGGTTGTTTTTTTAACCCAAAAATTTGAGCTTTGATGAAAAAAAAAACAACTGAAAAACTCGCATTTTCTTGGAGAATACAGCTTGAACCTTAATAAATCACCCCTTAAGTGTGTTCTAGTTACTGAGAGACATTAATTGGCAAGTGCTCCAAAAGATTAATTTACATATGCAATGCAAAGTGCAGAAAAATCTGATACAAACCACCATGTTTTTACCCACAGTGCTGCAATTTTAGCATCCATTTTGCTAAATCATGCACAAGTTGCCACACATACTATTTCCCATTCATTTGTGTTCTAAAGATGTTTTTCCAGGACACAGCATTAATACCAATATTAGCATTTGGCACACTTGCTGTACGTCAATTGCAGCTATTGACGCAACCCTCCAAGTGAACAGTGGATTTACCAGTGAGACCAGGCTGACAGTAATCTAGGTTTTACTTATATCAGTGAGTGCATTTGTGCATAAATCACCAGCAGCCTTAAAGGGGACATATACAGTAGCATAAATTTTCAAAATGCATCAAACCATTTCAAATAATGTAAAATAGAAGAAAGTGTTTTTATTTTAATACTTTTTGCATCAAAACATGTCTGTATTTGCTTGAAAACTGTTCTCAGCCCTCCCCCTTTGCATCTTCCTGTCTCAGACTCTTCAGTATCTGAGCTGCAGCCAACTGCTCTTTCTGTATAAGCTTTAGAGCAGCAGCCAATGAGGGAGGAGTGGGCGTGTCTGTGATGTCTCTCTCAGTCCTTCCCTGCAGACTTCTGTCAACCCTTACTGCTGGTTTTCCCTTCCCTGCTCCTTTCTCCCCCTCTATGTCCTATTTATTTAACCCCCTTCTCTACCCTGTTTGTTTTCCTCCCCCTCCCTTCACTGCTTGTTCCTTTATCTTGCCCTGCAATAATTGCGGAAAAGAAATAAAAGCAAATTTATGTATAAATAATACATAATCTGCTGCTAAAAGTATTTTATTCTCTTCTGGGGACAATGTGTATGAGCAGTTAGTTTAAGTACCATAGTCATTTTCTACACAGTTTTATGTTGTATACAAAAAGCAATCAACGTCTTGGGTTTTCCTTTGCAAAGGGGTTTACTCCCTGCTTCTGTTATTATACGTTAAACAATTCCAGAACATCAGCTGCAGTTATTTCCTTGCAACTCCCTGCACCTCCCTATAAATTGTTCCATAACAGCTGCATTTCCCCTTGCAACTCCCTACTACTGATCATAAATTATCCCAGAACAGCTGCATTTATTCCCTTGCAACTCCCTGCACCTCCCTATAAATTGTTCCATAACAGCTGTATTTCCCCTTGCAACTCCCTATAAATTGTTCCATAACATCTGCATTTCCCCTTGCAACTCCCTACACCTGATCAAAAATTATCCCAGAACAGCTGCATATTTTCCCTTGCAACTCCCTGCACCTCCCTATAAATTGTTCCATAACAGCTGCCTTTCCCCTTGCAACTCCCTGCACCTCCCTATAAATTGTTCCACAACAGCTGTATTTCCCCTTGCAACTCCCTGAACCTGATCATAAATTGTAACACAACAGCTGCATTTCCCTTGCAACTCACTGCCCCTGGTCATAAATTGTTCCAGAACAGCTGCATTTACTCCCTTGCAACTCCCTGCACCCGATCATATATCAAAATGAAGGAAAACAAACCTACAGCTGCGGTTCTGCAATATCATAGCAGTAAATACTAATGGACACTGTTTGTTTAAGTTTTCTAATGCAATAAAGGCAGGGAGTTGCCCAGTGTATAACAATATATTATGGATTATAGATTATGCCCAGGTACATGTGTGACTATTTGCACTAGACAATACTGTTGTACTTTAAATAAAAGAAAACACTACTATTACATTACTATTACAGTTTGTATTAACCTTCACATCTATTGATTTATGTTGAACATATAAGATATATAGTTATAAGTGAATGATCAGGCAACAGCATAAGACAGTTATGTGCAGGCTGGACACACAGGACAGAGGGTGGGAGGGGAGGGGTTTGGCTGCTACAGCTCAGGAGTTCAGCCTGTCAGTCACTGCTGTAACCACTTCATGTGAGAGAATGAACCATAGGCAGCAGAACCAGGGGGGCCACAGGGGCTACGGCCTCCCCAAAAAAAAATCTCCTGGATTTTTTTTTTAAGAATTCTTCTTATAACAGCTTGAGCAGCCTTTTTAAAAATACTTGCGCCAAAACCCAACGCCATTATCATTTATTTTGGGGTTGAAGAAGCCGAAAGCTCTCATGACTAAAACTGGCCAATCGCGTTCAGCCTATTGAGAATTAGCACTTACACGCTGATTGCTGAGAGAGATAGGACCTGGTGTGCGGCTCTGCATGGATGAAGACATTCTGCCTGCTGCTCCGTCTCCAATAAACTCCGTACAGACAGACACATGATGTATTGCTAAAGATTTAATTATATGCTGCAGAGGTTTCCCGTGTGTGTGTGTTTAGCCGGAAGATGGGAGGGGGCATGTGTTAGGGGAGGGAGAGATCACAGACAGCTAGACTTGCTGCACCTTCCTTCTACCTAGTGCCGGTCTTAGGCTAATGAGACCTATTGGGCCCAATCTGTCCCCGTGCCCATGGGGCCCCCACCATAGCAAAATCTTGCAATTGACTTCCTCCCGCATCAAACATCAAATTCATGGTATTCATCCTTTAAGTTCTGGGGTATTATACATGGAATTGCAAATGTGTCTTTTGGCTTTTATAAAATAAATTGCATTATTAAAAAGAAACGTTTAGCTATCTATATATTCAATATTTTTCCTATAGTGGACATGGTCAAAGGCACAATTCAGCAGGAACAGCCCCTAAGTTTTCTCATAGTCTGTACAGAGAGATCCCATAAAACTGTGGCAGCATAGGTATTCCTCTGTACTAAGCACAATTCAGCAGGAACATCCCCTAAGTTTGCTCATAGTCTGTACAGAGAGATCCCATAAAACTATGGCAGCATAGGTATTCCCTGTACTAAGCACAATTCAGCAGGAACAGCCCCTTAAGTTTGCTCATAGTCTGTACAGAGAGATCCCATAAAAATATAGCAGCATAGGTATTCCCTGTACTAAGCACAATTCAGCAGGAACAGTCCCTAAGTTTGCTCATAGTCTGTACAGAGAGATCCCATAAAACTATGGCAGCATAGGTATTCCCTGTACTAAGCACAATTCAGCAGGAACAGTCCCTAAGTTTGCTCATAGTCTTTACAGAGAGATCCCATAAAACTATGACAGCATAGGTATTCCCTGTACTAAGCACAATTCAGCAGGAACAGTCCCTAAGTATGTTCATAGTCTGTACAGAGAGATCCCATAAAACTATGGCAGCATAGGTATTCCTCTGTACTAAGCACAATTCAGCAGGAACAGTCCCTAAGTTTGCTCATAGTCTGTACAGAGAGATCCCATAAAAATATGGTAGCATAGGTATTCCCTGTACTAAGCTTAATTCAGCAGGAACAGCCCCCTAAGTTTGCTCATAGTCTGTATAGAGAGATAACAGAAAACCATGCCAGCATAGGTATTCCCCTGTACTATTTACCATACAACAGGAAGTTTTGAGGATAAATCTTTAAAAATGCACATATACTGTGAAAATAAATTCCTGCGTTTTGTATGCAGTTGAACTCTAGAAATAAATTAGTGAAATGTAGTGAGTAATTATCATGGGACAGGAACCCTGTGCCAGATGGCAAAACTCCATTTAGGGGGCCCCACCAAAATGGTTCCAAATGGGCCCCACAGTTGTTAAGACTGACCCTGCCTTCACCTCTTCCATGTGCCTCATCGATGGAGCAGCCGCAGTGAGCTGGCTCTGGCTGCGGCTGCACATTTGCAGAAGATGATGCCATGGTGACACAGGTGCAAGCTGCGACACCTGTCAGCATGAGTGAGCCCCCCACCGCTCGGTGCCCAGCTGCTTCATGAGTGCATTCAATAGTGGGCTTAGAACAATCAAAGGGCGGGGGAGGGTACCATTGCCACTGGTACTCGGTCATTTTGTCCTCAGCTCTTGGAGGACTACAAGTCCCTACTTCCATCACCATTAATTACAGGCTGCCTGATGTTGGGAGGAGTTGTGTAAATAGAGCTGCTAGGCTAGCCTTTAGCCAAGCAATCCAATAAGCACAATGGGGAATCCGCAACTTCCCAGAAGTTACATTCATTGCACATCATTCGGTGGGAGCTGTGAATGATGTGCAATGAATGTAACTGCTGGAAAGTTGCTTGCTTCCTCATTGCTGCTCATAGGATTGCTAGGCATGCATTTTGATGTTTTGCTGCCCTACTGCTGTTTACTCTTTCAGTGCCACAGTGATGGGCACACATGCTGTTAGTCCTTAAAGGCCTATGTGTGTCATTTGTGAGGGGTAGGGTCTATGCCACAGGTCACATTAAATTTCCACTGTGCCATTCAGTCCGGGGGTATTTATACATGAAATTTCCTGAAATGTGAAATTAAAATTGAAATTCCCTGAAAATTCAGTGAAAACACATGTGAAAGTGGGTGGACTCAAAGGGGAGTGGCTAAAGGGGGCGTGGCCAAAAATTGTGGCGCGCTATGTGCACCTCCATTGCTCCTCATCCTGGCCCCCCCAGCTGAAACCATCTTCTGCTGCCTATAGAATGAACAGACACTCCCACTCTTCATTTCAGCCTAGACTCCGAGCAGAGAGGTTCTCTCTGCAGCTCTGATATAATGACAGTTGTAGGAGGTAAAATGCTTTCAAAACGTTTTTCTTTCTGCATCATATTATGTGTAATATATCTGAATATGAAGGTTATATGAAATGTCCCCTTTAAGGGGCTCATTGGCGCTAACCTCCAAGTTACAAAGAAGCACCTTTCTAAACAGCATAAATTTGTGCTCAACTTTGCTTCCATTTCAGCAGGTTGCACTTAAACTCACAATTTTAAATAAACTTTAAAAACTAAAAAGTTTGGTCACTGGGATATAATTAGTCTTGTGATATACAGTATTGTATATTAATATTATTATTAACATTTATTTATATAGCACCAACATATTTCACAGTGCTGTAAAGTAAATGTGTTTATACAACTAAATCATAAATCGTTTTCATCTTTGTATTACAGTACCTACTATTTCCTGTGTAGTCTGTTAATATTCTGTCTGTTTTGCTTATGGAGTAAATAGATTTTATGTTCTTCTTCCTTGAAATTGATATCTTATTTCTTAATTTGTTGTCCATATTCACATGATTTGCCTGCCTGCACCATCCATTTGCAGTTTTGTGGATACAGCTTTACAGATAAAACCAGGACTGGAGATAAAAAACACATTAAATAAATTTATTTTAAGTACAATGGATCTCTTGTCAGATTTTGCATGTAGGCTTGGCTTATTCTTTATATATTATATTATTATCAATACATACAGTATTTATAACCCCAACTAGGGATGTAGCGAACGTCGGAAAAAAAGTTTGCGAACATATTCGCGAACTTGCGCAAAAATGCGAGCGGTTCGCGAACGGTTCGCGAACCCCATAGACTTCAATGGGAAGGCGAACTTTAACATCTAAAAAAGACATTTCTGGCCAGAAAAATGATTTTAAAGTTGTTTAAAGGGTGCAACGACCTGGACAGTGGCATGCCAGAGGGGGATCAAGGGCAAAAATGTATCTGAAAAATCTGCCTGTGTGTGCTTGGAAGAGATAGTGTAGGGGGAGAGCTGTTAGTGATTTCAGGGACAGATGATAGTAAGTTTGCTGGCTAGTAATCTGCTTGATACTGCTACAAGGACTACTGTTATTGCAGCAGTCAGCAGATGAGATCAGAAGCAGGACAGCTGCCCACTGCAGCTACATACAGAGCACTGCAGTAGAAGGTAGATTACTAGCCAGCAAAGCTACCTAAGCTTAAATGTCCCTCAAACCCCTGCAGACTTCTGTCCCTCCATTAACAGAGCAGTATCAACACGATTACTAGCCAGCAAACTTTCAACTGTCCCTGAAATCACTAACAGGCAGCAGCTCTCTCCCTACACTATCTCTTCAGCACACACAGGCAGAGTGAAAAAACGCTGCAGGGCTTCGGTTTTTATAGGGAAGGGGAGTGGTCCAGGGGAGAGCTTCCTGATTGGCTGCCATGTACCTGCTGGTCTGGGGTGAGAGGGCAAAAAAAAGCGCCAACAATGGCGAACCCAAAATGGCGAACGTCGCGCGACGTTCGCGAACTTCCGGCGAGCGCGAACACCCGATGTTCGCGCGAACAAGTTCGCCGGCGAACAGTTCGCGCCATCTCTAACCCCAACATGTTCTGTAGCATTGTGCAATATATAGGTGTAGATATTAAACATGAATGTCATGTCTCCAGCATAAGCTTCTGTTATGATATTTCATGACTCACTTGCTGTGAACTCCCTCTAGTGGCCATTTCAGGTATATATCCAGCACCTCCAAAAGGCCAGTTACAGCAGTGCATTTGAACCTATCTGGTTACCGTACTTCCACCATGTGACCTAGTGCAATGCCTTGTGGGAGCCAAGACTCGATTTTATAGCTCATGGTATGAAAAAGCACACAGTTTCCATTCCCTCCTCATGGTAACATCACTGTTAAGCAAATAGACTCAAAGTTGCACCAAATCACCCCATAGCTGCCAGCACTCCCAGAGACATTGTTGCATAGACATTTGTGCCAACATATGTGCTTTACATTGCAGTTGTACTCATATATGTTTATAATCTACAGTCTGGTCATTTCCCTAAGGGACCAGACTGTAAATTATATCCTTATAATACACAAAAGCCATGAATATCCTGTAAATTATATCCTTATAAACGGTGAGTTCTGATGTCATCAGTTATAAACGGTGAGTTCTGATGTCATTTCTGTCACATGACTCATTGAAATTTGTGTATTATAATAAATAAAGTACCCCCAGTTGTAAAATATGAGGATATTAGAAGTTACCTCGGAGTTCCATGACCTGTATAAAAACACTCGGCCTTCGGCCTCGTGTTTTTATATGGTCATGAAACTCCTCGGTAACTTATAATATCCCTATATTTTACAAAAGGGGGTACTTTATTCACTATATAAACGGCGCGTTCTGACTCCAGAACGCGCCGTTTATAAGCTTAAAGAGACAGCACTTGAAGCTGCTGCTCTATCCTCTACCCACGCTTCCTGCCAGTTTAGCACAAACAAACACACTCCACTTGTTCCGATGGCCTGTTCCAGTCCCTCCCATGTATCAGCTTGTCTATCGCTCCGTCCTCACAGGATTCCTCACCGCTCGCATTCACAAGTCTCGCTCCCCCCTCCCATCCACCATTTCAAATCTCGTTCCCATCCACGATCTGAAATCTCACTCCCCCCTCCCATCTCAAGTTTCACGCCCCCTCCTTCCCTTGTCTCCGCCCGCCCAGCTCTGATGCAGCTGAATGTGTGACACAGAACACGCTCCTGCAAAAGAATCTAAAAAAGACGCAAAAGCAATACAGGTACTAAAAGGGCTGCAGGGAAAGAAAAAACAGGAGGGAGAACAGTATAAAAAAGTATAGCATTGTAAAAAGCAAAGACAGGAACTAAAAACTAAACTCAGAAACCGTAGATTATAATAAATAATGTACCCCCTACTTAAAATTTATAAAGATATTATTAGCACCTCGGAGTTATGTGACCTGTATAAAAGCACTCGGCCTGCGGCCTCGTGCTTTTATATGGTCACATAACTCCTCGGTGACTGATAATATCTTTATAAATTACAGTAGGGGGTACATTATTCACTATATATTGCATTGTTCATTGCAATCCATTTATTCTATTTTCTATTATTTGTTACAGTCTCACCTATTCACCTTGCCATCCAGTAAAATCTACAGACTTCAGTTCTCAGTATCTTTAATGGAGTGTGGGGAGGTTTAGCTGCATGTTGAACTACACATTATGTCAGGGTAAAACGTAGGGAGGACAGAACAGTGAAACCGTGGCTGCCACGTGGGTGGATCAAACTGTAGCTTCACAGCAAGAGCAATAAACAGGCTCAGCAAATGCAATTACACAAGTGTAGGGACACAACTGCCATTTAGATTTAGACCTTTCACACAGTGAGGAAATAGACATCCTTATCAAATACCTAGGAACTGAGTCTGCAGAGCATGTCAAGATGATCAGAGTAATCAACATAAATCACCCAGAGACTGGTCTCAGAATGATCTGGCAGAGACTTAACAAGTGCTATGGCTCAGCAGAGGTAGTAGAAAATGCACTTTTCAAAAGAATTGATGACTTCCCTAAAATATCTAATAAAGGTTACCAAAAACGTAGGGAACTAAGTACAGGTAGCCAAAGCCAAAGGGGGCTTACCAGGACTTGCATTCCATGACACAGCAAGAGGTGTTAACCCCATAGTGCAAAAATTGCCCTGCAACTTACAAGAGCAGTGGATGGCACATGGTTCAAAGTTCAAAGAAGTGCACAATGTCCCATTTCATCCCTTCACTGTATTCATGGGATTTGTATACCAACAAGCTAAGATGAGAAATGATTATAGGTTCCTGTGGCAGGCCATGTATACCAGCAGGAACCTGCAATAAACCTGCCTTTTTATACCAGAGTGCCGTCCTTTGTTTGGCTTTGAGACGTATATTGGCAATGGGGACGCTGCTGACAGAGCACCCAGCCACGTGGGAGCTGTTTGGGATAGTGGGTTTGGAGCAGTCCCTTTTGTGTGTAAGATGAGAAACACTTACTTACTTACTTACTTACACTCACATTCAAGGCCCTTAATAATGAAACCCTTCCCTATATTTCATCTCTAATCTCCAAATACACTCCTTCACGAAACCTACGCTCTGCTTCTGATCTTCGCCTCACTTCTCCTCTGGTCACTTCTGCCCATTCTCGCCTACAAGACTTCTCTCGGGCTTCTGCTTTTCTCTGGAACGCTCTGCCACAAGCTGTCAGACTTTCTCCTTCCTTCCAAACTTCCAAGCGCTCCTTAAAGACCCATCTGTTTAAAGAGGCCTATTTGATGTACCTTAATTAATCATTGCTGTATCAAAAATGACAAATTGTTTATACAATCCTAATGTCTCAATTGTACCCTAACCTTTTAATTTGTAAACCCTATTGTATTCTGTAATCCTTGTCTGTTATCCACCATTTATTCCCTGTTTGCTATAACTGCAGTAAAGCACTGTGTATCTTGACAGCGCTATATAAATAAATGATGATGATGATGACCCCAGTTTTGATTTTACTCCACCACATGCCACCCCTTCAGTACTTAATACTCACAAAGCAGCAGTACACAAAACTAAAGTTGGCCATAGATGCAAAGATCCGATCATACGAATCATCGTACGATCGGACTTTGCCATCTCCCGACCCGCCACTAACCATTCAGATCAAAGTCTTACCAGTCAGATTAGTAAAAGAACAGATCAGCAATGTTCTGCCCCTGACAGCAATCGTACGATATCTATGTCCAACCAAAGCTAGTGACAGTCTCCCACTGAAAATCGTACGATCGGCAATACACGCAGAGATATTATCGGCAGCCGACAGAAATTTTCTAACCTGTCCGATCGACCAAACGACCGATCTCCGCCGGACGAAAAATGTCGGGACTCTCCACACACGGTCCGAAAATCGTACGAATCCTCGATTCGTACGATCAGATCTTTGCGCCTATGGCCAGCTTAATGCTTCCTCTTTAGATTCTTTTCACAGATCTGCAGAACCTTCTCACGAGGAGACAGGAAACAAAGACCTTGGTAAGCAGTGTCGCTTACACTGAAAGTCTTAATCTCTGAAATGTAGAGCCTTCGGAGAGAAATCCCAGCATTCTTTGATGCATTTAATGCCAAGAGCCCAAGCACTGCTTACTCTCTAAAAACATGTGCAGGAGTTATCGAGATAGCAGGAAGAAGGGCATCCGACTACCAAGTAGAGTCAATAGATGCAAAGGTATGCCTACTCTTGCCAACTCTAATTGAATGCAACCAGATCCCCGATCTGAAATCCCTTTACTGGATGTAGCAATGCACCATGTACACCTGAAACGCATAATGCACTTGAATCCAGAACTTGATATTAAGGCTCAGATAATGCTTCTCCTTGGAAGTCCTACGAGAACTTGGATGGTTCATAATAGTAGATGTTTGCCTGGGAAGTGTAAACAAACCATCCTGCGTAAACAGCATGCTCACAAACATACTAGAAAATGGACGTGCATCAATTTTTCAACCATGTCACAACCACAACTCATAAAGGAAAAACCTTACAGCACCAGCTTGGTACAAACACCAATGCACAGTGTTCCAGAGAACAAAAGAGGATAACCAGGTTGCAATGTTTATTGAGGATAGACTCTTCTTAGAAATAATGGAACAAGGACTAGTTAAGAATGATGCAAAAATTTGGGTTGCACCTCTGCCCTTCAGGCACCAGAGGCAACTCCTGCCTAACAACAGAGAGGAAGCCGTGAAACGTTTCTCTTCTCTCAGACGTAGCTTCCAAAAGAAACTGGAGATTCAAGAACACTTCTTCATGGGAAAGATATTTGAAAATAGTCACGCAGAGGTTGCTCCCAACACTCCTGATACAGAGGAATTTCTGGTACCTACCAATATTCGGAGTATACCACCCAAAGAAACCAGGGCAGATTAGAGTTGTCGTTGATTCCAGCACCAAGTTTAAAGGTCTCTCCCAAAACAATATTCTCCTAACAGGCCCTGACCTCAACAACAAACCTTTCAGGGTACTCCTTCATTTCCACAAAGACTCTATTGCCTTTATTGCTGACATACAACAAATGTTCCATTGTTTTCTTGTTAGAGAAGAAAGGCAGAAACTTTCCGAGATTCTTCTGGTTTAGAGATAACGATCCTTCTAAAGACATTGCATCACATGTATCACATGAGGGTGCACATCTTTGGTAACAGTCCTTCACCTGCAGTCGCAATCTACGGGCTCAGACGCTCTGCTCAGGAATATGAGGTTGAGTATCGATCAGATGCCGCACAATTGGTAGAAAGAGACTTCTATGTTGATGACTGCTTATAGACAAATACAAGAGTCCTCTACACTCAACCCATTATCAATATATTTAAGACAGAGACATTTTGTGCATACTGCTACTGAAAATGCCTTTCCCTTTAAACAAAACAGGGATTGTTTGTCCATATATTGCAATATATTTAAGCTGGCCAACCATGTCAAAGTCATCCCATATCTGGCCAGTCCTACTCTCAATTTTCATCTGATTCATTAAGAATTCTATTGCTTCATTATACATTTTACAAAGGGACTAAGTTTTACCTGCAACTTACTAGCTGTTTCAAAGTAAAACTACCAAACTTGGCTGCCCTTTTATTAGACACCAGTGGGATCACCTGACTATAGCTGGGAAGGGTGGGAGCTACAACATGGAGCTGGTCACTGCTCCTGTATAACTATAACAAACAAGGGAAAGTTGTGCTCACCACTAATTTTTAAAACCATTAGGCAGGGGTGCAATGAGGCTGTCACCACGAAATACATATAGACAAATACAAGAATCCTCTGCACTCAATCCATTATCAATATATTTAAGACAGAGACATTTTGTGCATACTGCTACTGAAAAATGCTTTACCCTTTAAACAAAACAGGGATTGTTTGTCCATATGTTGCAATATATGTAAGCTGGCCAACTACGTCAAAGTCATCCCATATCTGGCCAGTCCTATGCTCAATTTGCATTAAGAATGTTATTGCTTCATTATACATTTTACAAAGGGACTAAGTTTTATCTGCAACTTACTAGTTGCTTTCAAAGTAAAACTCCCAAACTTGGCTGCCCTTTTATTAGACACCAGTGGGATCACCTGACTATAGCTGGGAAGGGTGGGAGCTACAACATGGAGCTGGTCACTGCTCCTGTATAACTGTTAACCAGATATGGGATGACTTTGACATAGTTGGCCAGCTTAAATATATATATTCGAGATATATATATATATATATATATATATATATATATATATATATATATATATATATATATATATATATATATATGAATGAAGAAGCTCGCACTCTCAGGGCTTATCACATCAAAAAAAGTGTTTATTCAATTATTCAAAAGACTAACGTTTCGGCTTGCACTCAAGCCTTTCTCACTTTGAAACATTTCGAAACATTTCGGCTAGTGGATGCTAATTTAGATGCTGAAATTCGATCTCATCTGTCTATGTGTCACACAGTAACCACTAATAACAAACTCAAATCCAGCAGATTTAAAAGGTTCTCAACTTCTTTTTTTTTTTGATGTGTGACAAATCTTTTTTGATGTACAACAATTTTTTTCACCCATTGGAATCTATTGGCATAATTTTTGCCGCAAAACTTGTCAAAAAATGTCACTTATCACTACTTTTAAAATATACCTCTTCATTTTAATGTTAATTTTGTATTATTCAAACCAGATCCTTTTAACAGACATTACAGAAGAGATGGGGGGGGTACCACTACTATTAATCTCCAATATCATGTGGTAGCACAAATACATTGTTGTGTCCTATATAAACTATATAGAATAAAAACACATAGTAAAATTACTGCTCCGTTTAAATCCATTATGCCATTTATTGAGCTTTGGCTTGATATTTTTTGGATTTTTTAATTTTTTTGCATAGAGAACGATATTATCTTGATGAGGGGACAGAAATTAAAATGCAACAATTGAAAGCAATCTAAACCCCTCCATAAAACTGTCCTACTGTGGCCCTTACTGCTTCTAACTCCAGTTCGAGGAAGAAATAATATGCTACAGATAAGGTTAAATTCTTAATAGAGGATTATTTTAGATTTTATTGATTTAAGAACACAACCTTGATAATCCTTGACTATAGCATGCTTTAACCTTTGATACTATGTTAATTTATGATGGGTTTTGTAGGAGTAAGAATTAAGTAAAGTCTTGAACAAATAATGATCAGGAACCTAAAATGACTTTATATGTCATGTTAGAACAAAACTAATAATAAGGCTAAGTGACACTAAGAAGTATGAAGGCATAATAGCTCCTGACAATCTAAGATATGGACATAGAAAAAGTATATAAGAAAACTGCAACAGTTCCTATTTTTAGATTTATTATACCTAAAGGTCTCAATAAATGTCTAGGTTGTGTGAAATTTTTAAATTTGTGAGCTGCACAGATTAATTCATACTGTAGCTATACCTACTTGACATGTCTTTTCTCTCTTAGCCAGAGCATATGACATCGACAAAGCAATATAATTTTTTTTCACTTTTTTTTTTCCTAGCATTCTTTTCATGTGGAAAAAAACATATTTTTTCTGGCTAAGCTCTAGTGTACGGCACTCCACTTGAAGATGGAAAAAGTATTTATTGCAAGCACATGCAGGGATCGAGTGCCGTCCATTCCTTTGGCACAGTTTGAGTAAAATCGGTGGGGACGCTGCGGACAGAGCACCCCTGAGGAGGGGTTGGAGCTGCCATAGGAGGGGGAGGCTGAGCGGTCTCCTAGGAGTGACAGAGGAGTAAGCTCTAGTGTAGATTCACAAGAAATTTCACCAATCATGAAAATCTGAATTTCAATGCAGTGGTGGGTTATCCCATCAATACTTGGCGCCAGTGCCTTGCCACCTTTTGTAATATTAAAAACCAGCAGGGGTGTGAAGATGACAGAGGGGGGTCCGGTAATTATGTGAAAGGGAGGACCAAGGAGGTGGACCAGGGATGTGAAGAGGAGGATTGTGGAGTCAAAAGAAAAGTGGTGACGAAATGGTGGGGCAGTTCAGGATCAGAATACGAGTGTATTACTGGTACATTTGTATCAGTAACAACCTCAGCCCTGGCTGCTATTTTACTGACTGGGCAGAGAAATACCAGCCAGGAGGCAACCCTACTGGTGACGGTGGTGTACCCACGCAGGAAGGTGAGGTCGCTTGTGAAGATGTACAGTAATAGTTTAACTGGCAGATATGGTGATGTGTCTATTTTTCAGTAGGGTGAGATGTAATAGGGTAAAATGTTTGTTTAATATATATGTTTAAGTAATGGTAAACACATATATTTAAGTTGGTGTAGAATAGTAAGTTATATAAGCAAAGGTTTCAGGAAGTAAGATCAGAGATGCATCATGGGAAGCGACGTGAGCATCTCCTGAAAGAAGTGTTGAGCCTAGGTAGTGTGAGTCCTAGTGGTGTAATAGTACTCTCTAGGGAGTGTAAGTTCATGAGGGAACTAGCATGGGCAGTTATGGCCCCAACTAGGAGTGAGTGAGCATAGTGTTCCCAGCTGGAATTCTGCCAGCCAGGGTAAGTGGAGAGGCTAGATCTGTAATGAGTCAGCCAAAACACAAGAGGGTTGCCTGACAGCATGTGTTCCCCCTGGCAGTGTGCGGTTATGGGCAATGGCTGCAAAAGGATGTGTAATTGTGATTGTGATTGAGCCCTGTGAATGTGATGCTGTTCTGTTGAAGGCTTTGAAAAATGAAGAGAACGTGATTGAACTACAAATCTCTGCTTGTTGTGCTTCACTCAAGGGTTCCCCCACACAACAATTCAGTGGTACATCAACAGTTAACAATGGGTAAGGCACAGGATATATTTGCCCCGTTACACACTGTTTACACAGGAGAGGTTGTTTGAATCACTTCACTGTGCCTTACTCCTCAGCTGTCACTATGGTCCCTGTGTGTATTAAACTAAGTAATGTGTATAACACTGTAATATAAAGGCCCATTTATTTACAAAATTCAGATTTTAGTGGTTTTAGAAACTACAAAATAACTTTTTTCTAAAACCACAAATGCAAATACAAATGACACTAACCTTTAAAAGCTTGATTTAAAGATTTTACAATTGGAAAAAGAAAAATCTCATTGACAGCCAATAATCCAATCACAATGGTGCTTTGCATAATTACACTGCACCATTGTGATTAGATTATTGGAAGAGTTTATATGCTGAGAATTTCCTGTACCAGTCAGTTGAACTGAAGAATCTGCTCGGATGAGTAATGAAATGTCTTGAAGATTAATCTGTCCAGTTGCTTTAGATTTACTTCTGCTAGATATGCCATGACCTGGATGAATGAAAACCTTCATAGACTTTGGAGTCAATGGACATTTTTTTCTAGTGTTCTTTATTGGCTAAACTCTAGAGAAGATTAACCTAAATTCTCGTCACTCATGACAAATCTGATTTCAGTGAAAATTGGTATCCGACTAAAAAATATATCCCTTCCCTACTTTCATGTAGTGCACTAAAAATGTGAAACCTTAACTTTTTGTAGTCTCATTAAAATGTAACAAACAGTGCTTTCTCAGGTTCCATTTGTAATAGTTAAAATAATCACCAGTTTATGATACCAGTTTATGATACATATATAATTATTATATAAGAGTCAAAAACAGCATAATCTGCAGGGTATTAGCTATAGTCATAACAATCATAACACTCATAGCACTAATACAAAAACAATCATTGGGTCATGTAAAATCTATTCTGGTTGCAAAAGTTTGATGGTTTTGGCCCACAACTGTGAATTAGGCCATGTCCGTTTATGACTCATTCCAAAGTGAATTTTCCATTTATTACTTTTGTGTTTTTTGAATACGACCTGCATACCTGTTCTATCCTCAACATTTCTAGGTCAATAAAAATTTCTAGGCTAATAATGGAGTCTATGGGAGATGACCTTCTTGTAATCTGGAGCTCTATGGATTATGGTTGATTCAGATACTGTTCCCCATACCTGTATAGTATTTCCTGATAAACATTTAGCTTTTAAACCCCAGCTAATGAATAAACACCTACCGTATATACTCGTGTATAAGCCGACCCGTGTATAAGCCGAGGTACCTAATTTACCTAAGAAAACTGGAAAAATGTATTGACTCGTGTATAAGCCTAGGGGCCCCATGTCAGATTTCAAAATGTGAATGTGTAATCATTTGTATGTATTCATCTTTTGTTGGTGCTTTAGAATGTACGGACAATACATAATCAGGTCTTCAAAATAAACATTTTTGGCTCCATCTAGTCAGTTGCAATGGAGTGCCTTTCCCTAGGTATTCATGTGAACTTGTAGTCAGACCATTGTTAGGCAAGGCTAAAACTGCAGGCTCAATATATACGGTAATAATTAAAGGAAATTTTTTGACAAACAAATAATAAAGCTATACTTACATTAACAACATTAGTGGAAGAGCTAAAACAGCTTAGTGCTGATTGACTGGGGCTGAATAAACCAAAGCATTCTGAATCACTAAGGTCGCCGCGCCCGGAGCAGGTCCAGGAGCTCCGGGCGGCGCGTCCTTCCCTGCCGGCGTTCGCTCCCAAAATGGCGGCGGCCATGGGCACCGCCATTTTGGGAGCGAACGCCGGCAGGGAAGGACGCGCCGCCTGGAGCTCCTGGACCTGCTCCGGGCGGCGATCGTGACAGTCAGTCACGCTATGGGAGAGGGAGGTGTGTTGGAGCCGCGTTGGGGCCGCGGAAGGATCGTATCTGCGGCCGGTGAGGTATGACCCGCGTATAAGCCGAGGTCGAGTTTTTCAGCACATTTTGGGTGCTGAAAAACTCGGCTTATACGCGAGTATATACGGTATACGTAGTTCATTGTTTTTAAGGATGAATGGCGGCTAGAAGCAATATTTGTCTTTTCATGTAAAAATTGTAGTTAAATATTACTTCTAGCTGCTATTTATCCCTTAGAACAAGGAACTACTTACATTTGTACCATCTGTTAATTAGCTGGGACTTTAAAGCTCACCTTTGAATGCAGCTTTACTCACATTTTAATGAATCTCACATTCCTATTCAATTTTTATGTAATTTTATTCTAGAAATACCTGCACCAAACTGGGTCCGTCTTTTGGAATGGCAGTCTTTACTTAAATATACACTTTTTTTGTGCTGAGACTGGCTGAAATTTGACAGGAAGACTCAATTATTAGCATGCCTTCGGTATAAAATCTATTTTGAGGTGGCAAACAGGAATGTCTATATTAATTTACTTTGCCTAAAGAGACATATTACAGTCGAGGCTCCCTCATCTATCTCCTCGGGGCCTAGGATCCATACTTAAGAACATGGTCCATAGAGACATTATGGCTTAGAATGTTTTGTTCACAGAAGGATTCAAAACTTAAAATAAGAGAAGTTGAGAATTTAGACTTTTAAGAAAGAAATGATGGGAAGAAAGTTAAATACGGAATAACTATGTTGGACAGAATAATTTTATATATGTACACTGTGCTGTTTTACTCTAGATTTTTAATATCTAAATGCTATTTAAAATGAATGCTCTAGATAAATCCCTGTATGTTTGTTTGTTTGATTGTTTGTTTGTTTGTTTTTGCTGGAATAGTTTTCAGCTATTTGTTTTACCATTTCCCCAGTAAGGAGATCCTTGCCAGTTTCACTTGAAAGTTACATAAAAAAACCAATGGGAATAATCTCTAGCAACTTTATTTATTCTCCAAGTTTATTAAAACATTTAAGATTTTCAGCCTTAAACCATTGTGATTCCTGCTGGTATGTGTTTTTTTTTCTTTGTAATTAATTAATAACTTTGCAGAAATCTGTTTGACGTGAACATTTAGAAACTTGTTCCATGACGATTTATGGCACAGGTTGTTGAGAAGCCAACCAGAAAAAAATCTTTTCTGGATCTAGAGATTTCAAATGACCCAGAACTTATAGCAAATGTGCAAGTCATTGAACCCCTGGGTAATAGTAATCATAATGTTATATTATTTAATGTCTGGTGCAAAAAACAAATATAGACTGGGGCAATAAAAACCCTGAATTTCAGAAAAGCTAATTTTAGTGCCTTGAGGGCTGACTTCAGAGCACTGATTGGGGCATTATGTTTTATGCTAGAAACACAGAATAGAAATGGTTGGCATTTAAAATGATATTAAATTGTTACTGTTCTCAATGTATTCCCTTAAGGACTAAATGTAGAAGCATTAAGAATCACCCTATGTGGCTTAATATAGAAGTAAAGAAGTTAATAGGAAAGATTGAAAGGCATTTCAAAACTAAAAGTCTGTTGGGCTTTAATGAATATAAACACTATAATAAATATTGTAAAACAGCAATCCGGAAGGCAAAGAAAGGAAATGTGTAAGGAGTGCATCACGGCGGAGGCTTAGACTAGCCTCAAAAAGTTTTTTAAGTATATTAATAGTAAAAAGATGCGGGTTGAGAGTGTAGCTCCTTTACATAATAGTACCAGTATGGTTGTAACAAATACAGAAAAAGGCAAATGTGCTAAATCAGTTTTCGTCAATGTATACAATAGAGGAGTCTGAGTGCCCAGGCTCACTTCATAGGTGCAATGATGCTTCAGCTCAATCTAGTCAGTGGCTGACTCAGGATATGATTCATAATGCTTAAATAAAAATTAATGTAAACAAGGCTCCAGGGCCTGATGGCATGCACCCCTGGGTTCTGAGAGAGCTTAGTTCAGTTTGAGACTAGCCCCTATTACTGATTTTCTCAGATTCACTTTCATCTGGTATGGTACCTATGGATCGGAGAAAAGCTGATGTCATTCCAATATTTAAAAAGGGATTACGGTCTCAGCCTGGCAATTATAGGCCATTAAATTTGACATCTGTGGTGGGTAAATTATTTGAAGGCTTGTTAAGGGATCACATTCAAAATGTGGTCCTAGTGAATGGCATTATGAGCAGCAATCAGCATGGCTTTATGAAGGATATGTCATGTCAGACAAATTTGATTGCTTTTTATGGTGAGGTAAGTAAGATGCTGGACAGTGGGGAGAGGGCAGTAGATGTGATATATTTGTATTTTGCCAAAGCATGATACCATGCCCCAAAAACGAATGCTTTCTAAACTAAGGTCTGTTGGGCTTAATAAAGTCATTTGCACATGGATAGGAAACTCTCTATAGGATAGGGTACAGTAAGGTCCTTAGTGCGGTTCCTCAGGGCTCGGTATTGGGTCCACTTTTACTTAACTTGTTCATTAATGACTTGGGGAGGGTATTGTAAGTAATGTATCAGTGTTTGCAGATGACACAAAACTATCCAGCCCAATTAATTCCATCCAGGATGCGGCATCCTTGCAACAGGATCTTGACAAACTGGCAGCTAAGTGGCAAATGAGATTCAATGTAAAGCCTTACCCCCAGTACTATTGTTTTAAAAAGGGCATTCAATAATCTATTATTAATAAAAAGCAATGAATGCACCAAAGCTAAGACATATGTAAGATAAAAATGCTGGAAAACTTTGTATACATAGCTAATGAAATCTTAAGATAGAATTTCCATCTACTGTAAGGGTAAGGGCACTAAGATTCGGGCAGATGTAGTCACCCCGCATGAAATCACATCTTTTTCGGACGACTAATCTCCCTGAAAAGCCTTCCCACTGGCTAGAAGCAAAATCACCGGTGGGATGGCATAAAGCACTGCGTATCTTGACAGCGCTATATAAATAAATGATGATGATGAAGATGATGGCACTCAGAGCAATTCGTTTTCTGAAGTAGCTCGAAGTTGCCTCACAAAGAAAACTTTGGGCAACTTCAGAAAAGAATCGATCCGAGTGCCATCACACCGGCAATTTCGATTCTAGCAGACGGGAAGGCTTTTCAGGGAGATTAGTTGCCCAAAGAAGAGGTGATTTGTCACCAGGCCACTACATATTCCCGAATCCTAGCGTGTGTCCTTACCCTAAAATGAACTGGAAGAAGACATTTTTCAGATTTCCACAACTTGGCTGTTATACGAATTTGAATCAACAGATCTGGAAGAAATACATCCACATATGTTTCAAGGATTATTTATTATTTCTTTCACAAATGTTCACTCTCGGTGAGTTAGTCCAAGCATTTCCTAGCATAGCTAATTTGTGCTTGCATAGAATATTTTGTCATAGGAGTATAAACAAACATAATCATATTTATAATAAATAACTTAGCTAAATGGTCCTGACAGGAATTAATAACTGTACATGTCTTTCGATGAAACATTTGGCAAAACAGCTGTGCTTCGTAAACCACACCCTAGGTCAAAGTAAACAAGCAAATGGTTCAACAAGCAGCAATGTAATGATGGGTTGAAGCTATAATTTGAGATGTACTAAATAGTAAGTAATATCGATTCATATAGACCTACATGCTAGTCTACTGCATAGCTGACTGGTAAAAATTAGTTATAAATGTACAATGAAATGCTGTAATTCTAAATGTATAAGCTGAAACTGATTGTAGGACCAGGACCAGACCAGGACTCATATATATTGCACTGTATGGAAGACAACTCCTATTTTCAATAAAGGAGGGCATATGGATATACTGTATATATTGTAAGATATGTGTGTCAAAAGTGCACTATATCGTGTAAATCACCAGCATTAGGCTGGTGAAATAAGAAACTCCAGGGAAAGGTGTGTTGCTGCAGCTATTTAAGTGGCGTACCAGTTTAAAAAAAGATGGATTATGGGTCCCTGGAGTGGATGGAATAGAGCAGGGTGGGTTTCCATCCCTTGCTCCATGCTAAAAGTAGTTAGAGGTAATTAACTACAGGTATGTGGTAGTTAAAAGGAGGTGTGGAGCAACACCTCAGGGATGTTGCTGCTGCTGCTTCCCCCTTGAGACCTAGGGGCAAATTCACTAACCAGTGAAAGTTCACCATCGCTTGCTTTGCGCACATCACAACACTTCGCCAAGTGTAAATTCGCCTGGACAACGCTAATTCACAAGATCTGAAGTTACACAAAGGGTAACGAACACTGGCGAAATTACGCCAGCGAAATTATGCTCAGCAGTTCGAAGTTAAGCTAGCGTTGGCTAATTAGCATACGGCGTGCAGTTAAAGTACAATGGCTGTATATGCTGCAGCAAATGCATTACACTACACAAGGCCAGGGAACCTTAATAAAATTATATAAAGTTGTTATATTGCCCTACACATGTGCCCACAGTATAGTTTAGGTGCCATATGTTAGCAAATGTAGGGGAGAAGGAGGGTACCCAAAAAAAAAGGTCTATCACCCTTTAAATAGGAAAAAACGCCAGCGTTTTTTGAGGAAGTCCTATTTACTCTATTGCACTTCGCCTGGTCTGAGGTGGCAAAGGCAAATCTGGTGATAGAGGTAACGGTCAGTAAAATCAAAAACTTAATGAATTTGCGTAGTAACACTACCGAAAATTCACCTGCCATTAGAGGGCAAAGTTGCGCCAGTCTATCTCCTTGGTGAAATTACCGTTAGTAAATAGGCAAAGTGCCGAAATGAAGTCACGCTGGCAAATTTTCGCCAGCGTTAGCCACTTCGCCCTTTAGTAAATTTCCCCCCTGGAGTGGAGGAGGGTGAGGGGCCATGGAAGGAGTGCTGGTGAGCACCAGGGAACCAGAGAATGATCTTACAGATTTGAAGACAGCAGAGAAGATCATATGTGTCTCTCTTACTTCAATCACGGACATTTACACCACTCGCTGCATCCGTAAAGCCACCAGCATTGTGGCTGATCCAACACACCACTCACACTCACTGTTCACACTCCTGCCATCTGGAAAAAGGTATTCATGCATTAGGGCCCTCACTACCAGACTGTGTAACAGTTTCTTCCCCCAAGCCATAAAGCTCCTGAATACTCAGGGACCAGACAGATCTCTCTCACACTCACATTCCATCTGACCTTACTATATACCACAAATTTACGCAGCCACTGTACGCCATTGTGTAAATAAATAGCCATTGGATACAATTGTTCTCTATGAGCACATCTGCACTTTATCATGTTCTTTATAAGGTTCTTACTACTATCATATCACAATGATACAGCCATCATGTCTGACGTTTAGCATTATTTACTTAACATATTACATCTGCTGAGTGTGCACTGTCCTGTCCTGTCCCTGCACTATGCTGTCCTGTCTTGCAGGAGTTGCATATTTTTGCACTTGCACTTTTTGTCTGTTGTGCGGTACATCTATGTTGTGTGTAGCACCATGGTCCTAGACGAACGTGTTTGGTTTCACTGTACAAACATATATGGATGAAATGACAATAAACTCACTCTTGACTCTCTTGATTCCCCTCAGTTGGAGAGAGCTCCAAAGGTCTGGGAGAGGACCAGAGAAACCGCTCCCAGGAGACAAGAGTGTCTCAAGTGTGCCCAGAGAGGATTCTGGGACTTGTGGTCCGCTGAAAGCCAGTGAGGTCTAAACTCAAATGTGAGTAAAAAGAACACCATTGAGAGTGTGAAGTGGGACTGTTATGTGATTTCCACCATGTGAAGCCAGTGGGCTGAAGAATTGTTTAATCGAAAATAAAAGCCAGCAAAGCAGCAAATTGAACTCTTTAAGGTGGTCAGTCTTCGTTTCTGTGCTGAAATCTGTGCCGGGCCTTGGGTTTCGTTACCAGAAGCTCACATAATATATAATAGTGTATTTTTTGGCACAATAGAAGATATATATGAATTTTATCCTGGGAAAACCCCTGAGCAAATAAGGGGAAAATAAATAAAATTCCAGAAATTCAATGTCAGGTAAATTTATCATAACCCAACTTTGCACATTTCTAGTTTAAATAGCTGTGAGTGCCATTATCAGAGCTTGTGTACTACTTGGCAGCCCTTTGACTTCCTAAAATTTATTTTTGAAAGCACTCACCAAATCAGAAGACCTCCTTCACATTGTACATCAGTGAGAACTCTCATTTTATGGAAATTACTTGATTCACCAATATATATAGGGGATTATTTATCAGAATCCAAACAAATAATTAAATAATTTTAGGGAACATACTCCAACCAAATCTGCACAGATGTTTTTTTCTTATTTATCAATACATTTTTCTGAAATTTCCTCAATAAACTCAATACAATCATGAATCATACGCCTGAAAACTTTTTGGATCATTGCCCAAATATCACGCAATCTTCAGATTATTGCACAAAACCCAGCATAGATCAGGATATCTTAGGGACGTCTTCCATTGATTTCTACATGAAATTGGCAGGTCTGTATTAGAGTACAATTTATTTGGACTTTCAACACCCTCTGGGTTTAATAAATTCTGAAAAGTTTTTTTTTTCCACTAAAAATTCAGATTACAATTTTTTTTTTGAGTTTTTGGCATTCAGACTTTAATAAAAAAAAACCTTAACATGTAATACATTTTAAATTTAAAAAGGGGGAGGGTAAAAGCCTGGATACATAAGGCACATGGACATGCCCCCTGTAAATTATTTAACAATCACAATCATTTAAATGGATATTTGAAAAACTGAGCGATGTACAAAACACAAAATATATAAAACCAGGAGAAAACAATTATAGTACAGTCCTTCACTTGGAGTTTGATTGATAGCAATTCTTCTGATGTTCTATGAATCTGAGTAGCATCCAGGTGTGATGAATAATTAAGCACTCAATGTATATTTACTCTTACTTGTCAAAATAGCTTTATAATGTATCCTGTGATCAATGAAATGTAAAATATTTTGCTGCCAGAGGAAACTGCCGCTAATTGCAGAACAGGTGGTGCCGGCTCATTCTAGAGAAGAAATCTCTTAAATATTTGTGATGATGATGAGTGGCTGGAGTCTGCTGAAATATGAGGAGCGGAAATGTATAATCTTCATGTGCTGCACTTAAGTGTTATTTTATTCTATGTGCAAAGAGCAAATTTAAGTGCTATTGTGCATAGGTGGGGTGGTAAGATGTTGGCTGTTTAAGTTACCTTTATGTTGCAAATTTATGATGTAAAGTTATATTTATTTTAATTTTGTGTTAACATCTTACTTTGTTTGTAATAAAGCTGCGGCCTTTTCATCCAAAATGCCAGAATGTTTATTTAAGGGTGGCAAAAAGTAGTGTGTATAATTAGAAAGGCATTTACTTACATCTAGTAAATAGCACACTGAGGGGCCTATTTACTAACATCTAGATTTCCTTTTTTTCATGGATCATAAGGTGAATTTTTTTTTTTAAATTCTTGAAAATTCAAAAAATGAGAGATTTAGTAAGGGGCAGATTTGGCAAGGGTCGAATTTCAAATTTGAAAAACTTTGAAATTCAAATTCAGAAAGACCAAAATTAAATCAAAGGGTTTATTTGGCCGAATAGGTCAGTTTTCGATCGAATAGGTCAGTTATCGATCAAATTTGAATTGTGCAAATCGAAATAATAGCACATTCGATTGAATTTGATTCAACGTTTTTCCAAAGTAAAACTTTAGATTTTTCAAAGTCCACCAATTGACTCCAGGTTATACGAGGTTAGCCTAGACTAAAACAGCAATTCGGCAGGTTTTAGATGGCGAAAAGTCGAATTTTTAAAGAAAAAGTACATGATAAATTTCAAAGTTCTATTTTTTTTTTCAAATTTGAATTGAATTTGGAGTATTCCCTAGCTGAAGTACACAAAAATTAGTCCGGAATTCGATTTTTCTAAATTTGAATTTTCACTTCGACCTTTGATAAATCTGCCCCTAAGTGTAAAAACCATGAAAAAATTTAATTCAAAACGTCTCCAAGTAAAAGCAGTCGAGTTCCAATATAAGTCAATGGAAGCTTTTCTGAGCCTATTGGACTTATTTTTAGCTATTCGGACTTTTAGAGGTTTTCGGATTTTTTTTAGTTAGTTATTGAACCTAAAATATTCGGATCATTCAATAACTTTCATGGCATGCAAGAATTTCGAGAGTTTAATAATGTTTTCAAAAAGCTCATAATACCATTAAAATTTGACCTTTAATAACTGGGCCATTCTGGAGCCAAATTGGCAATGTTCAAATCTAAGTTTTTACTGTGAGTTTTTTTGTTCTAAAACTCAAGAGATTGTACAGGTATGGGATCCATTAACCATTAAATAATCCAAATTTTAAAAAAATGATTTCCTTTTTCTCTGTAATAATAAAACAGTACCTTGTACTTGATCCAAACTGAGATAGCAGAAAATCTATACATACTTACCGTGATTTTCTTTTCCTGGACTGGAACATGGCAGTGGGCAGTAAGGGTTAAATCCCCCTGACGTAGGAAGGCACAGGAAATAGAATAAAAGCCCTTCCGGGTCCCACCCGCGCCCATCTCAATGGCTGGAGATAATACCCCCATTTTAGGGAGGGAACCCCTGCCCACTGCCATGTTCCAGTCCAGGAAAAGAAAATCACGGTAAGTATGTATAGATTTTCTGCTTTCCTGTCCTTACACATGGCAGTGGGCAGTAAGGGATGTACAAAAGCAACACATTAGGGAGGGATTAGTTATGAGCTTTTATTGTAGCCGCTGAAAGGACACTGCGCCCAACTTCAGCTATATCATTGGAGAAAATGTCAAAGCAGTAGTGTTTGGAGAAGGTGTGGAGGTTCTTCCAGGTAGCTGCTCTGCATATGGTATCAGCCGATACTTGGGCATGGAAGGCCCAGGAAGCCGCGATTCCTCTGGTAGAGTGTGCTCTTAGAGAAGTAGGCCCAGGTACTGTCTGAGAGGAGTAAGCCGATAGTATGCAGTCTCTAATCCATGTAGAGATGGTTTTTTTGGAGGCCGCAAGGCCTTTCTTAGAACCCTCATGAATTAAGAGGAGGTTGTCTGACTTTCTGAAGTCTGCGACTCTCTGGAGATAGACTTTCAGACATCTGGTGACGTCTAGGTGGTGAAGTCTGTTTTCTTCTTCGTTTTGAGGATTGTCGAAGAAGGTTGGTAGTATTATGTCCTGGGACATGTGAAATTTTGAGACTACCTTGGGGATGAAGTAGTCCCTGGTTTTCAGGATGACTTTGTCATGGAGGAAGGTTATTTTGCTCTCCCTGGCGGAAAGAGAGTGGAGTTCGCCCACTCTTCTGGCTGAGGAGATGGCCAGCAGGAACGTGGTTTTCAATGAGAGGATTTCTAGGGGAACATCCTCTAAAGGTTCAAAGGGAGCTCTGGTCAGAGTGTCTAGGACTAGAGATAGGTCCCATGGGGGAACCGAGTCCCTGTTTTGAGGGCGAAGTCTGGAGAGAGCCTTGAAGAATTGTTTGATGAGTGGACGGGAGGCCCATTGGTTGTCTGTGTAAGCAGAAATGGCAGAGATCTGCCCTTTTAGGGTAGAGGTGCTGAGGCTGGCCTCTACCCCGGACTGTAAGAACTCTATGATGGAGATTTCAGAAATGGAGAAGGCCTCTCCGTATTTTTCCAGTCCCCAGCTGGAGAATTTTTCCCAAATTTTGTAGTATTTGGAGGATGTTGAAATTTTCCTGGATGCTGTGAGGGTCTTGATGGCCTCGTCGGAGAGCCCCAGTCCCTTCAGTTTCATCCTTTCAGGTTCCAGGCAGTTAGGCCCAGTTCCCTGGATCTGGATGTAGTATTGGTCCCTGATGGAGTAGGTCTGGAGTGACGGGAAGACGGAATGGCTTCTGTAGGGATAGATGGAAGAGGAGAGGGAACCAGGGTCTCCTTGGCCACCAGGGTGTGATGAGGATCACATGTGCTTTGTCCTCCTGTATTTTCTTGATAGTTCTCGCTATCATGGATATAGGAGGGAAAATGTATGCTAGGGGGAAGTTCCATAGGAAGGAGAACGCATCCCAGTATGTTGTCCTGGGGTCCCTCTGCCATGAGCAGAACACTTTGTTCTTTTTGTTCTTGAAAGTTGCCATTAGGTCGATGGATGTGTTGCCCCATTTCTTGCAGATCGTGTGGTACACATCCTGGTTCAGTTCCCATTCCCTATAGCTGGGAACTTTCTGCTGAGATGATCCGCTAGGGAGATCGAAGGGCCCGGGATGTAGGAAGCTTTGATGGTTATCACGTTCTTTTGTGCCCATTCGAAAATAGCTGTGGTCAAGGAGGACAACTGTCTGGACCTGGTCCCCCCCTGGTTGTTGATATAGCTTACTGTGGTTAAGTTGTCTGATCTGATTAGGATGGACTTGTCCTTTAGGTGTTTTTGGAGGCGGTAGATGGCTAACAAAACCGCCTTCAGTTCTCTCCAGTTGGAGGATTTCTTGCTCTCTGAATGGGTCCATTTTCCTTGGATCTGGATTAGTTTGTAATGGGCTCCCCAGCCCATGTGGCTTGCGTCCGTCGTGACTGTCTCCCATTTCTGGGGGGCTAAGGATACCGGAGTTTCCAGGTTTTCTCTTTTGAGCCACCAGGACATTTGAGAGATTGTGTTGGGGTCTAAGTGGATCAGTTGCGAGTCCCTCTCGTGATTCCTGTCCCATTTTTTTAGGAAGTCCTCTTGGAGAGGCCTCGTATGGAATCTGGCCCATTTTATTGAGTCTATGGTAGATGTAAGTTTCCCCAAGACTTGCTGACATATCCTCGCCGTTGTGATGGGATGGAGAGATAGTTGTCTCACTTGGTGGATTATGTCCGAGACTCTGTCTTCTGGGAGTCTTACTTGGAGTTTTCTGGAGTTGATTAGGACTCCTAGGAATAGAA
The DNA here is from genome assembly GCA_038501925.1 of Xenopus petersii. Lineage (NCBI taxonomy): Eukaryota > Metazoa > Chordata > Amphibia > Anura > Pipidae > Xenopus > Xenopus petersii. The sequence goes on from CM076684.1 coordinate 67,723,475, forward strand.
TTTCTTGAGTTGGAAGGAGATTGGATTTCTCCAAATTGATGATCCATCCCCATTGTCTCAGGGTATTTAAGACGATCTCTAGATGTAGTATAAGCATGTTGTGTGATGGTGCCTTTATGAGCATATCGTCGAGATAAGAGAAGATTTGGATGCCTTTGAGTCTCAGAAAGGCTATCATGGGTGCTAGTATCTTCGTAAAGACCCTTGGGGCGGATGCAAGACCGAACGGGAGGGCTTGGTATTGGTAGTGTTTGCCCAATATCGTGAACCTCAGGAATTTTTTGTGAGTTTCCCATATTGGAATGTGGAGATATGCGTCCTGGATGTCTATCTTTGCCATCCAGTCCCCGTGGTTGATAAGTTGGCATATGGACCTCAGAGTCTCCATTTTGAAGTTTTTTGTTCTGAGAAACTGGTTGAGGTGTCTGAGGTTGAGGATAACCCTGAAGGTTCCGTTCGTCTTTCTTTTCAGGAAGAGGTGAGAGTAGATTCCTTTGAAAGAATCTTGTTGGGGAACTTCTGAGATTATTCCTCTGAGCAATAGGTCTGAGAGGATGCTCTTTAAGTTCTTTTCTGCTTCTGAGGATCTGGGTTTTTCTGAGGATACGAAGGTACTTGTTGGATAGGAGAGGAGGTCTAGCTTGTACCCTTCGTCGAGGATCTTCAGTACCCATGAATCCGATATGTTTTGAGCCCACACTGTCTTGAAAAGATTTAGTCTTCCTCCAAGGCAAGACAGGGGGGCTCGCGCACCTTCATGCTGACTTTTTGTCGGATTTGAAGTCCTTCCTTCTAGTCCAGGGTTGGCCCTGGCCTCTGGCCCTCCAAGGTTGTCTGAAGGAGGGTTTGCCTGGTCTGTATTGTTTGGAGTCCTGGAAGGGTTTCCGAAAGGGTTTCTTGTCCCTTTTATCTTGCGGAAGGAAGGCAGATTTGCCTGCAGATGCCTTGGAAATAATGTTATCCAGTTTCTCCCCAAATAATAAAGACCCTTCGAAGGGAAGAGAGCAGAGGTTGTGCTTGCTCTGGGGGTCGGCATGCCAGTGTCGCAACCAGAGGGCTCTGCGGGCTGCCACGCTAAGCCCCATGGCTTTTGCGGAAAATTTTACTAGGTCCATGGAGGCCTCTGTGGTGTATTCGTTCACAGTTTTGATGTCTTGAACCATTTGTATCAGTTTTCTTCTGTCAGTGCCATTTTTTATGGATAGTTCTAGGTCCTCTATCCAGATTTGGTTAGCTCTTGCCGATGTGGTGATGGCTACTGAGGCTTGATTGGATGTTCCGTTGATTAAGTATGACTTTTTGAGGGTCATGTCTTGTCTCCTCTCCATGGCGTCTTTGAGTGATACCCCTTCGTCCACTGGTAGGGTGGTACGTCTTGCCACTCTGGTTATGGCTGCGTCGACTTTGGGGGCCAGAATTTGAAGTCATTTTCTTCGAAGGGGTATAATTTCTTAATTCTTCTGGAGGTGCCTATTTTTTTATCAGGCATTTTCCACTCTTCCAGAATAGTGTCTTTGATGACACTGTGGATGGGGAATTTAGCACTTTTTTTGGCTATGGATTTGAACATTCTGTCGTGTCTGGGAGTGTCTTCGGTAGCATCGAGATCTAGGGCTGATCTCATGGCTTTAATTAGGGGTTCCAGGTAGTCCAAGTTGAAAGAGCCCGAGTCATCTGGTTCGTCTTCTTCGATTTGGGAAAGTTCCCCTTCCGAGACGCTGGAGTAGCTTGGGGGTTCCCTTCTTTTATGGGTTCTGCCACTGCTCCCTGCCGTGGAGGACTGTGGGTTGTATCTGTCTCCTATATTGATTAGGACTCTCTCGGTGACTTGGTTGACCATGTCGTTCATGGATTCTTTGATGGTGCTTTGCATCCAATCTTTTAGGTTGTGTAGGTCCGGTGAAGGACCTGCTGCTTCGTGAAGGCATCTTTCACATAGCCTTCTGTCATGTAGAGCTGCATCTCCACAGGCCGTGCAGTCGATCCTGGGAGTCTTTCTCCTTTGAGACTCTTCTCTTGGAGGGGGACTTCTGTAAAAGACAGTTAGAACAGTTACTTACCACTAAGCCCATGGCTTTTTACTTGTAATCCCTCGAAAAACTCTCTTGTGCACTTACCCCCTGGAACCTGAGCGTCTGCTCATATCTGACAGTCTGTAAGATAGATAGAGTCTTTGTAAGGCATTGTATATTAACAATAAGGTTCCTGCGTTTTTGTTAGCCAGCTTACTTACACCTGGGCTGGACAGGAATACAGGTGCACAGCAGAGGTATTGGAGATTCTCTCAGTAGATCCTCTGGTAGGGTGCAGCTTGTTGAAGTAATAAAAAACGCCAACAGTGCTTACCTGTAATCGGCGCGCGCCTTTTATTTTGAGCGCCAATGCGCATGCATCTTTTCGCCGTGTTCCGTAGGCGCCATTTTGGAGATGGGCGCTCGGCGTGTTATCGCGGGAGCGAGTTTTCGCCAAGTCAAGTAGCGCCATTATCAGATGGGCGCTTCGGCGTCTTATCGCGCATGCGCTACCTCCCGAGGCAGCATTGCGACTTACTGCACCGTAGGCAACAAAAGGCCTGAAGCCCGCCGGCTTCCCCTGGGACACACACAAGGTGAACCTCGGCCCCAGGCGCTTCAGAAGGAGAGAGAGAGCTCCTCTGGTGTGGGGGTATTTCCTCGACAGGAGAATTGAGATGGGCGCGGGTGGGACCCGGAAGGGCTTTTATTCTATTTCCTGTGCCTTCCTACGTCAGGGGGATTTAACCCTTACTGCCCACTGCCATGTGTAAGGACAGGAAATAATTAATCCTTAATGAAAGCAATACCAGCCTATTGGGTTTATTACATGTTTACATGATTTTCTAGTAGACTTAAGGTATAAGGATCGAGCCTTCTGAATAACAGGTCCCATAACTGTACATTATAAGACCCACAAGCAGAGAAGTCAATTTTATGATTTGTATTGTAGAACAAATATTTTATTATGCAAAAAAAAAGCATTTACAGAAAAGTCAGCAACAAAAACTTTGCTCAACAATAGTGTATTAAATGTCAGGTGATTTTAGTTATTCTGTTACTCACTAAATATTGTCATTGAGCAGACTGGGACTGCTCACAGTTTAGAACTGAAATGAAGGTGCATAGTTTTAATAAATATACCAGTAGCATTGTTTATAATTGTTCATTGTTTATTATTAATATCATCTTGGAGTTCCATGGGCTTTGATGAAAAAGTAAAAGATGAATATAAAAGTAAGCAGCTGGAGAGAATACAGCACCAGCAAAGGAGACACCTGCTCTGGTTACTAATCTTGGCTTTTTGTGCTTGGATATAATGAGATGAGCTATGTACACCTGACTTTGTTTTAAGTTTGTGCAGAAGTATTATGCAGACAGATATGTATTTTCTCTTTGCTGTGAGTAATGTAAACAAGCATGCACAATGACAAGCACACAATGAAAAACACCTATAGTACCATGCAAACTGATATCTAAAAAAAATTGTAGGGTTCACTTACTATGGTGGACAAGGTGTACAGTGCAAAGCAGACACAAGGTGACTTTTTTTCCCCACAACACATTTCCCACCACTGCTGCTGATCGATACAAAAATTTATGCTGCTAGAATTCAGTGCAAAGAGTTATACCTTGTCTTTGTATGCAGTGCTGCTTCAGAACTTGAGTGGAGTGTGTCCAGCTCCTGCCACTATTGATTCGGTATTTCCATAATTGAGAACCAAGGCCTGACATGTTTCATGTCTACCAAAGACACTAAGTCAGACTAAATATTTATAGGGACCTATAGGATCTGTTAGGCTCCTATAGAGTTAAATACTTACCCTCTTTCTTTACTCTATTGTTATTGGATTAAGCACCTGTAACATGCCATTTAGTACACCATTAGATATTGGTCAAAGGGTGTAATACCATATCCTGCCACACTGCTCTATAGTGTGTTTAGGGAGTGGCCTCTTTCTCTTTGGCTCCTGGTGTCTTTGCTGCTAGGTGTTCCCCATTGAGCCTGGGATCACCAAGGCCCCAGTAAAGCCATTCGCCCCAAAGGGACCTGTACCTTTGTTGATAAATTCAGGGACCAGGAAACCCTACGAACGAGGTTAGTTATCATTAGGACAGATCTTTAATAGACTCTCTAGGAGAGTGAGATAGTCAGCTTTATATAGCATGAGCAGCTGTGTGCTCCATCAAGGATAGTAGCAGGGAGTAGCTTCCCAAAGGCTTCTTGTTTGCCTTTAGTGCAGGGACTCAGTAGATAGGGTGTTAGGCTTTAGACTTTGTCTCCCTAACTACTCCACTGGTGATTCATATCCCCACAGAGGTATATCTGTCTTCTGGGACTTGATGTACACTTAACTACTATGCCTTATGTGAGTGACAGTCTTCATTGTTTTGTATCATCTTCTGCTATCCTCCCTCCTCTGTGATATGCTACACCTGCATCAACTCCTGCGTGAGTAAACCTGTGGTCACTTGCATTTGCATTTGTTTAATAAACCATCTACTTTATTTGCACCAAAGAACCTCCTGGCGTCCAATCAATCTATTTTATATGCAGTAGCCTGTGTTATGTAGTTATACTACATCTTAAAGGAATAGCTTCCACTTGGCGAAGGCCCTGACCCTGTTGTGTAAGTCACATGTAGCCAATGCTCTATCATACTAGTGAGTATTTGTCTAAATACAGCCAAATAGGTGTTACATATTGAATACTACAAACAAGATATTTAAAAGAAAAGAAGCCAATGGGAGACAGGTAGGTGGAGATACCAGTTGTGCCAATCAGAAAAGAGCCATTAGAATCCAATGGAACACATTAGAATCCATTACATATTAGGATCCTAAGGCTAAAGAATACATTGGTTGATTTAATTAAGGAATACACAATACAAATGTATATATCAAAAAAGAAAAAGGGAAGAAAGGGAAAAAGGGATTTTTTTTTTGATTATTACACATAACAGGAAACATCAAAGTCAAAAGTTAAAGCATGAGGCTGCCTATCCATTTGGTTTCTACTGTCAGTAACTCAGAATGAATATTTCCACCCCTTATATTAGGAACTATTCTATCTATGCCTAACTCTCAAAAAAGAGGAAGTCCTGTTATTACATTCCTCAAAATGTTAAGCGATTGGTGTTCGTGATTCCTTATTGTAAATGTTTGGCCCGCATATTGTTTTTTTACACTTTTCACAGGTAAGAAGATAGACTACATTTCTGGTATTACAATTAATGTAATGTTTAATTTCATATTTTTTGTGTGGTGGTTGTGGAAATAAAGGACTTACAAAAAATGTATTTGCATGTAATGCATTTTGTCGAACCGCATTTATAGCTCTGCGTTGTATGTAACCAGGATTTACCTGGAGTATTAGTCCTTATCTGACTGGGGGACAGTATGTTTCCAAGAGTCTGTGTTCTTCTTGATACAAAATTGTGTCCTTTATCTAGAACTGCTTTAAGAACTGGGTCAGTTTCCAGAATGGCTAATTTTCTATTCACAATATTTGTAAATGTATTAAATTGGGGGACTTTAGGTTAGAATACATAATATATTTTCTGAAAAATTCTTTTTACTAGCATTTTTATTTTTGTTTAACTGTACATCTAAATGAGCACTGGAACTACTACCACTGTTTGTATGAACATTCTCCATCACTTTGTATCTGTTAAATAAACTTTTTCTATCAGTACTTGCTGCTTTTTTAAATGCCGTTTCCAGATTCTCCCTGCTATAGCCTGTCTCAAGAAGTCTACTTTTAAAGTCTTTGGATTTATTAATAAAGTATATATTTTTTATACATATACGTCTCAGTCTTAAAAATTTACTATATGGAATACTTTTTATTAGGGGCTGCATGACAAGGGATCTGAATGACCAGAAGCCAGATTACACTGGTTTATATTTAAAGATTGACAGTATCAGATGTAGTTGTGATTGGATGAGGAGTGAGTTAAGGCAGGGGAAAGCTGGGCTGGGGAAAGACAGGGATGTGATGTCAGGGGAAGAAGCAGTTTACTTCCTTATCTTCTGAGTAGGTAGAAACATGAGGCAGAGCTCTCTCTGTAATATGATGTTATTAGTATATACACATTAAAGGACCTGTAACAAGTCACTTGACAAAGAGCTACACTCGAAACATGTAGTGTTTAAATAAACAGCTCCTTTTTGCAGCAACCCACTGCGTATTATTGAAGTTCATCACTACCACTATAATTCTAAAAAATGTTACCAGCCGGTGGGGGAGCGGGAACAAAAGGGGGCGGTCGATGACACAAAATGGGGCAAAGCCATGCACAGTGATGCAAAAGGGGGAGAAGCAACATGCGCGATGGCCAGAAGCCTAAGCCTGGGAAAAAAAGGTAAGTTCTGAGCAAATTTGGGGTGGGCCAAGGGCTTTTTTAAAGTGTATTTCAAATTCCCGGTAACTAATACATTGACGGTAAATTTTTAATACCAGCCCCGGCCTTGGCAGGTGTTTTACCTGTCGGGTGGCAACCCTAGTCCAAGCAATCAAGGCACCATTGTTGCTACTGCAGTCACTGCCTCTTCTATAGCTGTTCTGCTGCAGTGCTGTTATTAGGAAGATCTGAGCTCAGCACTGAGAAGACAGAGTGTGGCTGCAGTGCTGGCTGCTTTTTTTGCATGTCCAAGCACTTGAAGAAGAAGAAGAAGATCAACTTGGTGTCAGTCAAAGCTTTGAGCAAAACAGGGGGATGGATTTGTATTGTTTTGTTGTCAGATGTAATTTTAAAAGGTTAAAAAAAAAAAAGGGAAATTACTCAACAAAGTTTTTTTTTTCTTTCAAAATTACATTTAGGGGCCGATTCACTAAATTCGAGTGAATTCGAGTGAAGGATTCGAATTTAAAAAACTTCGAATTTCGAAGTGTTTTTGGGCTACTTCGACCATCGAATGGGCTACTTCGACCTTCGACTACGACTATCGAAGGATTCGAACTAAAAATCGTTCGACTATTCGACCATTCGATAGTCGAAGTACTGTCTCTTTAAAAAAAAATTCGACCCCCTAGTTCGGCAGCTAAAAGCTACCGAAGTCAATGTTAGCCTATGGGGAAGGTCCCCATAGGCTTGCCTAAGTTTTTTTGATCGAAGGATATTCATTCGATCGTTGAATTAAAATCCTTCGAATCGTTCGATTCGAAGGATTTAATCGTTCGATCGAATGAATAATCCTTCGATCGATCGAATTTCCTGCGCTAAATCCTTCGAATTCGATATTCGAATTCGAAAGATTTCAATTCCTAGTCGAATATCGAGGGTTAATTAACCCTCGATATTCGACCATTGGTGAATCGGCCCCTAACTGTTTGCTGACCTTTTAGGCTAACGAGCAATAGACTAGTAAGTTAAGGATCAGCCCAGCATGCCAGGCACTTAAAGTTTAACTCATTTGAGGCAGCCCTGATACTGCTGTGAGGTTTAACTAATATTTTCAACTGCCCCCTCCTCCACCCCTCCCTCTAATAACTTTAGCAAGAGTAGAGTACCACAATGAATGGGCAGGTTCCTTGTACATTCATTATAGTACTGCTCTTGCAGTTACAATTAGTTAAACCTCACAGCAGTATCAGGGATGCCTCAAATGAGTTAAACTTTAAGTGTCTGGCAGTGCTCATTCCAAAATTGCCATATGACGACTGAAATTACTGAGCAGGGTTATTGGTGGGGTAGAGGGTGTCTGCCATGAAGAGCTGGCACCACAATATAAAACTGTTCTTACCCTAATTGATGTTAACTTTAAAATTGATTTTCCATTCATTGGACTCGAAGAGATGCTAGATGAATTGAGCCCTAGACATTATATGGGGTGGATCTCGTGTTATTCGCTCGAGTGATATAGATGTGATCTTGCTACTGCCCACACATTCAGATTGCCTTCCATAGTGCTTTTAGGCATGTTAGTTGAGTTAGTAACATTGTATGTACCAAATTGCTATATAGTCTAGGTAGTAGAAATGGTGATTTTGTTTGTATTTAATTGCAACATTTTGCAGGGATCCTTGATGTTAATATTGTATACATTTAAATGAGATACTATTGACACAAATGTGCTTTTTAACCCTTACACTGCTTTTTAACTCTTGCACTAGTTTTTAAGCTTTTTTCATTTAAAGTTTTAATATTTTGCGGGCACCACAGGCCGCATAGATGGACACTTACTATATTTAAATGAATAATGGTCACTCAATGGGTGTGAAATCACTTTTTAGAATTACTCCTATATGGTATATTCATGTGTGATTTTTTAATCAGGGATATACCCTGATCCTGACGACGGCTCCATGTGAGCCAAAACGCGTTGATACACCGTGCACCAATAAATGAGTTTTTAATACATGCTTGATGGCGATTGCTGTGAGTGCTTTCATGGACTGATATATATATAGTACACGGGGTAGCCAGCACTCACGAATAAAGGTTTAACTTGAGTCTCGCAATTAAAACTTTTTAGATTAATATAAGTCCTGAGAGTGCAGATCTTTTTTGCTTGACTAGCTAGACAGGCTCTTGCTGTGCAGGGGTCCTGCAGGAGTAGTGTAGTGACAAGTGGCTGCCTGATTTCACTTGCCCATCTGACCCCTAGATGTTGGGTGACTGGCAGGCAGGTAGTCCAGGAAGGCGCATGGCGTTTACTTATTGGCAAGCATTCTCTCTGGGAAAAGGGGTAATTTCACTTCATGTTTTAAGTGTGCATAAAATCCATAACACCTGCAAAAAAACAAAAATAATTGTAATAATACTACTGTATACTACTGAAGGTTTTCAGTTGGGCTCGTTGTGGCAGTAGGACCTTGCCAGAGTACTGCACAGGTAAGTTTAGAAAAGGGGGAAAGGAGGTTCTCTCCTGTGACTGCACAGTGGGTTGATTGATACAGACGCTACTACTGCTTGTGCTAGGTAACAGCCTGCTTGGATTTCCTATCATCGACACACTGCAGATTCCAGACCAACAGCAGAGCTGCTGAACTTCTCTCATGGTGGGAGATGCAGCTCCTGCTAGTAGCAGAGTTTGGGGCCATCCTCTCTGTAGGTAGAGGCAGCCTTATACTCAGTGGTGAATATAATGACATAATGCTGATCTCAAGTGAGGAGCGGCAGAGCATAGTAGCGATCCCTTATGGAATTCTGGCTTTGAATATTGCCTTGTGGTGATAAAATGTTAATAAATGCTGTGGCCATTTTCACAATTTCTGGCTCCTGGTGTTTCATTACGGTATGTAACAAGGGGGTTCAATGGGGTGGCTGAAGGCTAAGGGTCAATTGAGGAGTTCCCTTGTCAAGAGTTATACCTTTTATTTGTATGCAGTGCTGCTCACTAGAGAAGCTCAACTTGAGTGGAGTGTGGCCAGTTCCTGACACTATTGATTTCAGTTTGACAGCAAGATCCTTCACCTTATGTTGAAAGATGGCTTGTGTTGTAGATTGAATATAAACCAGTTTTATAGTTTCGTTGTATGCAGCTTATTGTTGTATTAACATAATTTTCCCTATCTTTAGTGGGGATAAAGCTTGTTATCACAGTAATCTGGATTACTAGTGATGTGGGCAAATTTATTCGCCAGGCACGAATTCCCACGATTTGCTACCGGTGAATAAATGCACGAAAACTGCAGTGAAAATTCACCAGCGAAAATTCGCCGGCATAAGAAAAAACGGACGCCAGCGTTGTTTTGTGAATTTTTTGCCGTTTTGTGAATTTCAAATATTAAAAAGCAGATTAAGCAATTCATTGGTTCACTGGTCAGTATAATAATACTGCAATCAGGCTTGGAGTTTTACTTTGAAATAGGTATAGTGGCTTAACAATTTTAAATTTGCGAAGAAAATGCCCTGGTCTTTTCTATGCTTGCACTTAAAAGAAGTAGATATAGGTATGGGACCTGTTATCCAGAATGCTCAGGACCTGCAGTTTTCCGGATAATGGATATTTCCCATAATTTGGATCTTCATACTAGAAACTCATGTAAACTTGAAATAAACCCAATAAGCTGGTTTTGCTTCAGATAAGGTTAATTATATCTTTGCATTTGTAAGTCAATTCATAAACTCTACAGCAATGCTGTCTAGGGATGTAGCGAACGTCGGAAAAAAAGTTCGCGAACATATTCGCGAACTTGCGTCAAAAATGCGAACGGTTCGCGAACGTCGCGAACCCCATAGACTTCAATGGGAAGGCGAATTTTAAAAGCTAAAAAAGACATTTCTGGCCAGAAAAATGATTTTAAAGTTGTTTAAAGGGTGCAACGACCTGGACAGTGGCATGCCAGAGGGGGATCAAGGGCAAAAATGTATCTGAAAAATACATTGTTGACACAGCGCTGCGTTTTGTGCTGTAAAGGGCAGAAATCACATTACATTTCTAAACTTGTGTAATAAAATGCTTTAAAACGTCCGGCATCTACATGCCAATCAAGTCGTGTAAAGGTTACAGCCTGTTCACACGCAAAGACGAAACGCGGCGCTTACTGCAACGCAAAAGAACGCAAAGAGCTTTAATGAATGATACCGTCAAGTGAGCAAATAATAGTTGTTAATTACTAGTTGAGCTTGTCACCTCCAGGATGTTCGTCCTGTTGGTGGCAATATTTCTATAGTGGTGTATTTAGCAGTCACCGTGCTTGTGCGCACGTGCACGGTCAGGCAGAGGTAATTCAATGTACAGTGAAGCGAACCAAAAAACACTGATTCTGCAGTGTGGGCCCAGTTTTGGTGTACTTTATTGATCACCTGCGGTGACCATAAAAGATGCGATTTTGCCACTGTTGCAGAACCCTGAAAAATTAGGCATGTTGTCAGGATCGTAAGGGTTCTGGCTCCGCCCCTCGAGTCATTCCAGGCACAGTCACGCAGCGCGTCGGAGGCGACGCAGGCGCGGTGACGTCGACGCAAGCGTGGTGACGTCGGCGCAAGTGCGACGGCACTGACGCAAGCGCGACGGTACTGACGCCGGCGCGGTGACGCTGACGCCGACGCTGACGCCATTTGGACGCTGGGCCTATTTAAATCATCCTTTTTGAGCAGGACCTTGCTCAGACATCGTCTTTGCTACTCTGAAGATTCCTGTGAAATTATCCAAGCTTGATTCTTTTCGACCTGATCCACTTGACTACGCCTCTTGCCTACTCCTCCTGTTTTGACATTCCGGTTGCTGTTTTTCTGGTTTGACCCTGCCCGACCTTGACTTCGCTGACCTCTCCGTTCCTGACCCGGCCTGCCTGACCAATCTTCTTGTTCTCCGCTGGGAGCTGTACTTCAACATCCTACTGCTAATCGGCTCTCATACCTTCCCCTACCAGTCTCCCCTCTGTTCATATCGAGGGTATACCGTGTGGGGTACTGTAGGAGCGGCCTTCTATCAGCATATTGGTTCCAGATTCCTGGTAAGCCTGACACATGTGTACTTTCCTGAAAAATTATGTTTTTTTTGTCGCAGTCACTGAAGCACAGAGGCCAGAAACAATATGCCATATAAATGCTGAAAATATTCATTTTTTTTGTCGCAGCCACTGCAGCACAGAGGCCAGAAAAAATATGCCATATAAATGCTAACAATATAAATTTTTTTTGTCGCAGCCACTGAAGCACAGAGGCCAGAAAAAATATGCCATATAAATGCAAACAATATAATTTTTTTTTGTCGCAGCCACTGAAGCACAGAGGCCAGAAAAAATATGCCATATAAATGCTAACAATATAAATTTTTTTTTGTCGCAGCCACTGAAGCACAGAGGCCAGAAAAAATATGCCATATAAATGCAAACAATATAAATTTTTTTTGTCGCAGCCACTGAAGCACAGAGGCCAGAAAAAATATGCCATATAAATGCTGAAAATATTAATTTTTTTTGTCGCAGCCACTGCAGCACAGAGGCCAGAAAAAATATGCCATATAAATGCTGAAAATATTCATTTTTTTTTGTCGCAGCCACTGCAGCACAGAGGCCAGAAACAATATGCCACATAAATGCTGAAAATATTCATTTTTTTTTTTGTCACAGCCACTGAAGCACAGAGGCCAGAAAAAATATGCCATATAAATGCTGAAAATATTCCTTTTTTTTGTCACAGCCACTGAAGCACAGAGGCCAGAAAAAATATGCCATATAAATGCTGAAAATATTCCTTTTTTTGTCACAGCCACTGAAGCACAGAGGCCAGAAACAATATGCCATATAAATGCTGAAAATATTCCTTTTTTTGTCACAGCCACTGAAGCACAGAGGCCAGAAAAAATATGCCATATAAATGCTGAAAATATTCCTTTTTTTTGTCACAGCCACTGAAGCACAGAGGCCAGAAAAAATATGCAATATAAATGCTGAAAAAATTAATTTTTTTTTGTCACAGCCACTGAAGCACAGAGGCCAGAAACAATATGCCATATAAATGCTGAAAATATTCATTTTTTTTGTCACAGCCACTGAAGCACAGAGGCCAGAAAAACTCAGGATTTACCTGGATTCAAATTAAACCAGTAGGGTTTGCACCCTAGTTTATAACGGTGGAGGAGGGAGGAGGACGCTAAAGGACAGCTGTGTGTGGAGTCATGAGGCGTGCAGAGAAGGACAGCTGCATGGGGAGTCAGAATCAGAAACTCAGAACAAGTCTTCCGGCGTGCAGTAACCCTCCGAGATCCACCCCTCATTCATTTTAATAAAGGTCAGGTAATCCACACTTTTGTGACCTAGGCGAGTTCTTTTCTCAGTTACAATCCCTCCTGCTGCACTGAAGGTCCTTTCTGAGAGGACACTTGAGGCGGGGCAAGACAAGAGGTTCATGGCAAATTGTGACAGCTCTGGCCACAGATCAAGCCTGCGCACCCAGTAGTCCAGGGGTTCATCGCTCCTAAGAGTGTCGATATCTGCAGTTAATCCCAGGTGGTCCGCTACCTGCCGGTCGAGGCGTTCTTTGAGGGTGGATCCAGAAGGGTTCTGGTGCTGCCTTGGACTGAAAAACATTTGCATGTCTGACGTTACAGAGTGGCCAAAGTGCTTTGTCCTTGCAGGTGCGCTCGTGGCAGGATTACTGGCACCTCTGCCCCTGGAATGTTGATGAGTTCCTGAAGTGACATCACCCTTAAAAGCATTGTACAACATGTTTTGCAGGCTGGTTTGTAAATGCAGCATCCTTTCGGACTTGTGGTACGTTGGTAACATTTCTGCCACTTTATGCTTGTACCGAGGGTCTAGTAGCGTTGCCACCCAGTACAGGTCCTTCTCCTTAAGCCTCTTGATACGGGGGTCCTACAACAGGCATGACAGCATGAAAGACCCCATTCTCACAAGGTTGGATGCAGAGCTATCCATCTCCGCTTCCTCGTTATCAAGGACTGCATCATCCACGGTCTCCTCCCCCCAGCCACGTACAAGACCAGGGGTCCCCAAAAGGTCACCACTAGCCCCCTGGGAAGCCTGCTCCTGTTGGTCCTCCTCCTCCACAAAGCCACCTTCCTCCTCTGACTCCACTTCTGACACCTCTCCCTGCGTTGCAGCAGGTGCCTGGGTTCGTTCTGGTGATTCCGACCAGAAATCGTGCGCTTCCTGCTCCTCGTCACGCTGGTCTACAGCCTCATCTGTCACTCGTCGCACGGCACGCTCCAGGAAGAAAGCAAAGGGTATTAGGCCGCTGATGGTGCCTTCGGTGCGACTGACCATATTTGTAACCTCTTCAAAAGGGCGCATGAGCCTGCAGGCATCGCGCATAAGCACCCAGTAACGGGGTAAAAAAATCCCCAGCTCTGCAGATCCAGTCCTACCACCCAGTTCAAACAGGTATTCGTTGACGGCTCTTTGTTGTTGCAGCAGACGTTCCAACATGAGGAGCGTTGAATTCCACCGAGTCTGGCTGTCGCAAATCAAACGCCTGACTGGCATGTTGTACCGCTGCTGAATGTCAGCAAGGCGTGCCATGGCTGTGTAGGACCGTCTGAAATGCGCCGACACCTTCCTGGACTGCCTGAGAACGTCCTGGAATCCTGGGTACTTCGAGACAAAACGTTGGACTATTAAATTCAGAACATGTGCCATGCAGGGCACATGTGTTAAATTGCCCAGTCTCAGTGCTGCCAACAGATTGCTTCCGTTGTCACACACCACTTTTCCGATCTTCAGTTGGTGTGGGGTCAGCCACCGATCGGCCTGTGACTGCAGAGATGACAGGAGTACAGATCCGGTATGGTTTCTGCTTTCCAGGCACGTCATCCCCAAGACAGCATGACAACGGCGTACCTGGCACGTCGAATAACCTAGGGGGAGCTGGGGGTGCACAGGTGTGGAGGAGGAGGACCCAGCAGCAGAGGACGAAGAAGAGGAAGAAGACGAGGTAGAGAGCGAAGGAGGAGTAGAGGTGGTGGCAGAACCGCGTGCAATCCGTGGCGGTGACACCAACTCCACTGTTGTTGTTGAGCCACACATTCCCTGCTTCCCAGCCATTACCAAGTTCACCCAGTGGGCAGTGTAGGTGACATACCTGCCCTGACCATGCTTGGAGGACCATGCGTCAGTAGTCATATGGACCTTTGGCCCAACACTAAGTGACAGAGATGCGGTGACTTGGCTCTGCACATGGTGGTACAGGTGTGGTATTCCCTTTTTTGAAAAAAAATTGCAGCTGGGTACCTTCCACTGCGGTGTCCCAATTGCTACAAATTTGCGGAAGGCCTCAGAGTCCACCAGCTGGTATGGTAAAAGCTGGCGGGCTAAGAGTGCGGACAAGCCAGCTGTCAGACGCCGGGCAAGGGGGTGACTCGCAGACATTGGCTTCTTACGCTCAAACATGGCCCTCACAGAAACTTGGCTGGGGGCAGATGACTGGGAATGGGAACTGGTGGTCAAGGTGGAAGGCGGAGTGGAGGGTGGTTCAGAGGGGTCAAGGACAGCAGAGGTAGAGCAGTAAGATGCTGGACCAGAAGGAGGGTGGCTTTTAGTTTGCCTGTTGCCTTTGAGGTGTTGCTCCCAAAGTGCTTTGTGCTTGCCGTTCATGTGCCTTCGCATAGAAGTTGTACCTATGTGGCTGTTGGGCTTCCCAAGACTCAGTTTCTGACTGCACTCATTGCAAATTACAACGCTTTTGTCAGAGGCACACACATTAAAAAAATCCCACACTGCTGACCTTTTTGAAGCTGGCAATCTGGCGATAACAGTAGAAGTTGGCGGCGTTGGCGGCAATGGCGGGTGCGTTGGCCGGCTGACCACAGGTGCCGATACATGTTGTTGCCCTACTGTTCCCTGCGAGCTGTCCTCCCTGCTTCTTCTAAGTCTTATTCTCCTCCTGCCTCTCTGACTCTCCGTCTCTCCATCTGAACTATCCTCCTCTTGCTCTCTTCTACTGGGCACCCACAAAACATCAATCTCCTCATCCTCATTCTCCTCAGATGCATCAATTTCTTCTGACAGCTCACAGAAGGAAGCAGCAGCGGGGACCTCCTCATCACTCATTATGTCCATCTCTGTTGTGTTCTCTGCCAGAATTAAATCTGGTGTAACGTCCTCATCTCCTTCATCTTCTTCTGCCAATAATGGTTGCGCATCACTCAGTTCAAGAAACTCATGTGAAAATAACTCCTCTGACTCCAGTGAAGAAGGGGCGCCGGTGGTGGAGGAAGTGTTACGTGGGGTGCCCATAGCAGTGGAGGATGAGGATGTTGTGGTAAAGTTAGAAACGGTAGAGGATGGGGTGTGCTGTGTAAGCCAGTCAACTACCTCTTCAGCATTTTGGGAGTTCAGGGTCATTGCCTTTTTAAAACTGTGCAATTTCCTAGGGCCACAGGATAGCATAGCAGCACGGCCCCTAGTGCCTCTGCGTGGCGGCCTGCCTTTGCCTGGCATTATTTTTAAAACAACAACAACAACTCAGGTGGTGTTTCTGGAGACGGTATTATTATTGATATTTAGACAGAATGTGAACAAGCTCACACAGCTATATGGCAGTTGTTTGAAAATGAAGAACACACTGGGCAAACAATGCCTACAAGGTCAACGTATACACTACTACAGCAGTGGATACGGAATATATTATTGCTGCCTGAAAAACGTCACTCGGGTGGTGTTTCTAGAGACGGTATTATTATTGATATTTAGACAGAATGTGAACAAGCTCACACAGCTAGATGGGAGTTGTTTGAAAATGAAGAACACACTGGGCAAACAAGGCCTACAAGGTCAACGTATACACTACTACAGCAGTGGATACGGAATATATTATTGCTGCTTGAAAAACGTCACTCGGGTGGTGTTTCTGGAGACGGTATTATTATTGATATTTAGACAGAATGTGAACAAGCTCACACAGCAAGATGGGAGTTGTTTGAAAATGAAGAACACACTGGGCAAATAATGCCTACAAGGTTAACGTATACACTACTAGAGCAGTGGATACGGAATATATTATTGCTGCCTGAAAAACGTCACTCGGGTGGTGTTTCTAGAGACAGTATTATTATTGATATTTAGGGATGTAGCGAACTGTTCGCCGGCGAACTAGTTCGCGCGAACTTCGACTGTTCGCGTCCGCCGCAAGTTCGCGAACGTCGCGCGACGTTCGCGTCAAAATCATTCGACCATTCGATCGCTAAAATCGAACGATTTTCGTTCGAATCGAACGATCGAAGCCATTGGATTGAATGAAATCATTCGATCCAATGGCTTCGATCGTTCGATTCGAACGGAAATCGTTCGATCGAACGATTAAAATCCTTCGATCGTTCGAATCGAACGATTTTCAGATGTTCGAAGTTCGCGAACTGTTCACAATTTTTGCCGGTGTTCGCGAACGGCGTTCGCGAACACATTGTCGACGGTTCGCTACATCCCTATTGATATTTAGACAGAATGTGAACAAGCTCACACAGCTAGATGGGAGTTGTTTGAAAATGAAGAACACACTGGGCAAATAATGCCTACAAGGTTAACGTATACACTACTACAGCAGTGGATACGGAATATATTATTGCTGCCTGAAAAACGTCACTCGGGTGGTGTTTCTAGAGACGGTATTATTATTGATATTTAGACAGAATGTGAACAAGCTCACACAGCTAGATGGGAGTTGTTTGAAAATGAAGAACACACTGGGCAAACAAGGCCTACAAGGTCAACGTTTACACTACTACAGCAGTGGATACGGAATATATTATTGCTGCTTGAAAAACGTCACTCGGGTGGTGTTTCTGGAGACGGTATTATTATTGATATTTAGACAGAATGTGAACAAGCTCACACAGCAAGATGGGAGTTGTTTGAAAATGAAGAACACACTGGGCAAATAATGCCTACAAGGTTAACGTATACACTACTACAGCAGTGGATACGGAATATATTATTGCTGCCTGAAAAACGTCACTCGGGTGGTGTTTCTGGAGACGGTATTATTATTGATATTTAGACAGAATGTGAACAAGCTCACACAGCAAGATGGGAGTTGTTTGAAAATGAAGAACACACTGGGCAAATAATGCCTACAAGGTTAACGTATACACTACTACAGCAGTGGATACGGAATATATTATTGCTGCCTGAAAAACGTCACACGGGTCGTGTTTCTAGAGATGGTATTATTATTGATATTTAGACAGAATGTGAACAAGCTCACACAGCTAGATGGGAGTTGTTTGAAAATGAAGAACACACTGAGCAAATAATGCCTACAAGGTTAACGTATACACTACTACAGCAGTGGATACGGAATATATTATTGCTGCCTGAAAAAGTCACTCTGGTGGTGTTTCTAGAGATGGTATTATTATTGATATTTAGACAGAATGCGAACAAGCTCACACAGCTAGATGGGAGTTGTTTGAAAATGAAGAACACACTGGGCAAATAATGCCTACAAGGTTAACGTATACACTACTAGAGCAGTGGATACGGAATATATTATTGCTGCCTGAAAAACGTCACTCGGGTGGTGTTTCTAGAGACGGTATTATTATTGATATTTAGACAGAATGTGAACAAGCTCACACAGCTAGATGGTTGTTGTTTGAAGAACACACTGGGCAAATAATGCCTGCAAGTGCACTACTATTGGTGCACTACTATGAAGAACAGCACTGTACACGTTAAAGAACAGTAAGATAAGTAAAAGAAAAAAAAAATATATGTAGCACACCAGTCCCACTCCCCAACACAGCTAGACTAATAGCACTGGGCTGTTATAGTAGCAAAGTAAAACAACAAAAAAGAAAATAAAAGCAGTCCTTACAAGGACTATTGGGTTATTACAGCAGTCAGCAGATGAGATCAGAAGAGATCAGTGCCCACAGCAGGCAGCTACATACAGAGCACTGCAGTAGAAGGTAGATTACTAGCCAGCAAAGCTACCTAACCTAAAATGTCCCTCAAATCCCTGCAGACTTCTGTCCCTCCAATACAGAGCAGTATCAAGTAGATTACTAGCCAGCAAACTTACTATCAACTGTCCCTCAAAGAAATCAGTGAAATCAGTAACAGCTCTCTCCCTACACTAGCTCTTGCAAGCACACACAGGCAGAATGAAAAAACGCTGCAGGGCTTCAGTTTATATATGGAAGGGGAGTGGTCCAGGGGGTGTGGGGGTGGTCCAGGAGGGAGAGCTTCCTGATTGGCTGCCATGTATCTGCTGGTCTGGGGTGAGAGGTCAAAAAAAAGCGCCAGGTAAGGCGAACCCAAAATGGCGAACATCGCGCGACGTTCGCGAACATTCGGCGAGCGCAAACAGTCGATGTTCGCGCGAACAGTCCGCGACATCCCTAATGCTGTCCAACTTCTATGGTACCGAGGGCTGGAATTTTTCGAATCTACATGGTGGAGGGCCAATAATGGAAGCCAGTGTTAGCCACTCCCTGTTTTAAGACCACACCCACTTTAAACCACACCAATGTTACCGCAAGACCATGTTCACATTAATAGCACACCAAAAAACCAAATGGTTGGTGCTCACTGCATGGATTGGGGCCGGAACTAGGGGTAGGTAGAGTAGTCGGCTGTCTAGGGCGCCATCATTGGGGGCGCACTTTTTTCAAGCGTTTATTAAATAATTTGTTTCAGTAATCATGGTCACCCAGTTGGGTGGAATCTCCTTCCCCTTCTCCCTCTTGCCAGCAAGTAATTGCGCCTTCTGTGCGATCCACCGCGATGTGCATACACGAGTCAATGACATCACTGATGTGTTGGATGACAGAGAGAGGTAGAGAGCTGGGGGGCTGCTTGGTGTGACTCGCTCTCGCTGCTCTCAGCCTTGCACAGTTGCACTGAACTGAAGACATTCTTTCTATTGCTGTAAAGTGTGAAGCTTCCTGCTGGCACAGCCAGGTACAGATTTGGGCCGGGGGGCATATGTTTGCTGTTGCTGATGGGCGCTGGCACAGGTACATAAATACTTGCAATATAATGTGATCAGGTTTATTTTTGCCTGCTGCTGACACAGGTAAAGATTGGGGGCAATATGATGGCTGCTGGAGGGCTGTATGATGGATGGCTGCTGAGCTTGCTTGCACAGGTACAGGGGGCAATAATATAAATGAAAAAGTGTTGTACACTTTCTTGCTCTCTTTATTTAAAATAATTACCATCATGGTAAGGAGGGTAATGGTAATGCAGGACAGGGGGGCACTGATTGAAGCTCTTGCCTAGGGTGCCAAACTACCTTGTGCCTGCCCTGGCAAGGATGCCATTCATATGGGAAGAAAGCTAAGTCATATTAAGACATACCCATAAATCCATATGCTTCCAACTCCCCTGTGTTTAATACAGTACCCCCAGAATATGATTAAACACCTTAGGGGCCACTAAGAATAATTTGCAAATGCTAACAAACCCTCAGAACAAATACCAAAGTATGACACACACAGGGAGCATATAGAAGGCAGAACAGAGCAGGAGACAGGAATCAGGACCAGTCGAATATGTACTACATACAGTGACACAGTGCTGGTGCCCCATTAGCATTTTGAATAAAGTGTGAACAGGAGAACAATATGGGCAGTTTCAGTTTGGGTCTCAGGTGTTAACAGTACAGGGTTTCTGCTTTCCAATAAAGATTATTGCAGTCAACTTGCTGCCTTGGGTTTGTTCCACAACTAACTGCATTATTGACATATTGATTTGGGATATCAAACACAGGATAACTCGTGGAATTAAACCAACAAAGACTTTTGGTGAGACGCACTTATTCCTTTATTTGCAACAATAGAGGTGTCACAAGTATGAACAATGCAGGGGGATAACAGATGTGAACAATGCAGGGGATTAGTCTGAATTTGTTGCTTAGACAATGCAGGGGCCAGTTAATCTCTGTAGTGATACCTTTTAAAGTTTAAATATGGTAAACAGACACAGCAGGCAAACTTTGATGTGGAGGGCCACATGAGGGGGGCCAATTTACTAGTTGGCACTATACACCAGCAAAATTGAAAAATGTACTCTAATTCTTCAAACAGATTTTGGAGGTGAAATAAAGAAGAAGGGACACATACTCATATATGGCTCTCCTGCTCTTATCTTAATCTGTATTGGGGAGAAATTTTAAGATCAATTAATAAAGTTATTAAGAGCGATCTACGGAAAGATAAACAAACATTAATCATCTTAAATATTAACCAAGAGTTAAATTATTCCATTACAAATCCAATAACTTTACATCTTCTACAATCAACAAAATCCCTGATACCAGCGAAATGGAAATCAACACAACCACCGACATTCTTAGATGGTCTTGCAAAAGTAGAAGAATTGACGCTGATTTTGCAAAATAATAGTTCTGAAAACTGGAAAATAGATTTCAACTATTTGACATCTCCTATAACTGTTAATCTACCAGCTCTAAATTACATATTTCATATTGTTTCTATCTTTAACAAAGTATTGACATGTTGTCATTAGTGATATGTGATTGCCTGTGAATCCCCCCCCTATTTCTTTTTTCTGTAGCCCTCTTATTTTTGACAAAGTAGATATACTAACAATTAAAAAAAAATATCTGGATACTAAGTTGACAGGTTGTACAAATATAGCAATTAATTCCTTGTTGAATTCCAGCCTTGGTTTATGATTCTGTTAAATTGCCAAACAATGTATATGCTGATTAACTGACCTGATTACAGCACTGCAACAAAATTTTATTTTTCGTTGTGCTGAGTAATTGAGGGGTTTCATCCTTCTTTTGAAATAACATATTCACTTCATTACAGGCAAGTACCATCTCTGTTTAAGTCTGTGTACTTTATATTAAATAACTGTGTATCTGGCAGCAACAGTGAGCCCCAAGGATATGAGATTCAAAATTCAACCCTGCTGTCAACTGTGCATTCATCTTGGGGCTCACAAAAGAGCTGTCTTTGAAACTTGATAAAGATGTGAGTATAGGAGAACATACATCATTCAATAATATGTAATATTAACACTGCAGCAATGCTTTACCAAATGAAAATGTGCATATAAGATTATTGCACCACATAGTTTCCTGTTAAAGAGAGCCCAATGCTTTTGTCTAGAATATCCAAGGTAAACTCACAAGGGCACATTTATAAGGTTCGAGGTACTGTTTAAATGCAAGCTAATTGACTTTTCACTTGATTTGGTGTTTTATGTCATGTGATTTGAGTTTTTGTGATCCTTGATTTTTGAGATTTAAAATGTTTTCGAAGTTTCACCTCTCCAGCTCAGACACCATTCAAATCAATGGCATTTGAATATTCTCATTTGGGAATTTAAATAGTAAATTTTTGGTTTCTGATAATCTTGAAGGAGACCTTTTTTCAAGATGTCCCCTGAGATATATAGGGGCAGATTTATCAAAGGTTGAGGTGAATTTTTGAATGAAAAATAAATTGAATTTCGAGCTATTTTTTGTGTACTTCAACTAGGGAGTAGTCCAAATTCTATTCGAATTTGAAAAAAAATCAAAAATTTGAATATCGAAACTTATCATGTACTGTCTCTTTAAAAATTCAACTTTGAGCATTCGCCATCTAAAACCTGACGAATTGCTGTTTTAGCCAATGGGGCCCTCCTAGAACCTATTTGGAATCAATTGGGGACAAAAGAATATGATTTTTTTGGGGGAAAATTTCAAACCGAATTTGACTGAATGCTCTATTCCTTCGATTCGTACAATTAGAATTCGGCCGAATACAGACCTATTCAATCGAAAACAGACATTATTCGACCAAAAAAAAATATTTCAAATCAATTTCGGTTGGTCTTTTTTAATTTAAATTTCAAAGTTTTTTCAAGTTGAAATTCCACCCTTGGTAAATATATGGAGACTGGAAAAAAATACTGGGATTAAATAAACAGTTATTACAGGTATGGGATCCATTATCTGGAAACCTGTTATTCATAAAGCTACACATTACGGAAAGGTAATCTCCCATAAACTATTTTTTTTATTATAATATCCTTTTTCTCTGTGATAATATGAAAGTACCTTGTATTTGATCCCAACTAAGATATTAACAGTCCTTATTTGAGGCAAAATAATCCTTTTGGGTATTTTTAATGCTAAAATTATTTTCTAGTAGACGTAAGGTATGGAGAAAACCTCAGGTCCCAAGCATTCTAGATAACAGGTCCCATATCTGTATATAAATATATATACATAATGTTCACACCATAGACAATGCTTCACCTGGGTGCCCGAGCTAAGAAACAACACAAGCAATGCAGAACGGCACTCACAGGACTTGCTGATTTCCGAAGGTTTATTTTGCTCAACGTTTTGGTCCCCCCACAGGGACCTTTGTCAGGAATGCACTGTTTGATTCCTAGCAAAGGTCCCTGTGGGGGAACCGAAACATTGAGCAAAATAAACCTTTGGAAGATTTGATTCAGCAAGTCCTATGAGTTCCATTCTTCTGCATTGCTTACATATATGTAAATATATATATATATATATATATATATACATATATACATATATATATATATATACACACACACACACACACAACAACAACTCACAGGTCTTATAAAGAAAAATAAATAATTTCGCTAGAAATATAGAGCTATATATTTATATATATCGAATAAAATGTCTTTGATCAAAAAATTGAGTAATCCATTCAAGATATATTTCGAAATACAGTGACCAGTTGGTGAGTAAGAAAAGATGTGCTATTAAGACTTTCAAGTAAGATGGGACAGACAAATCATTTATAAGGTACTAGGAGTCCAATAAATCATGAAAAAAAGGGCAAGCTAAAATCGAAATAGAAAAGGATATTGCAGCAAGCATTTAAAAGAGTCCAATTTATTTTTTTTATAATTTTTTATGTTAATAGTAAAACAATGAAGCAGGAAGGGATGGGACCCTTAATATCAGAGGGGGGGGTCAGCTGGTTGATGAGAACAAAAAAAAAGCTGAGATTCTGAACTGAGGAACCAGTTAATGAAGGTTTCCTTTTAAATATTCCCAATTCTAGTAATACAACTAATGATGCATGGTTCACACATGAGGAGATTCAAAAGAGACTAGAGCATGTTAAGATAAACAAATGTCCGAGGCCAGATGGTATTCATGCCAGGGTACTTAGCGAGCTTAGTTTTGTGATTTCCAAACCTCTATACTTTTCATGATTCATTGAGGTCTGGCATGGTGTCAAATTGCTAATGTGGTGCCGCTATTCAAAAAGGGATCCCGTTCTCAGCCTCAAAACTATAGGCCAGTTAGTCTGATGTCTGTGGTAAGAAAGCTTTTTAAAGGGTTAATATGGGATAATATACTGGACTTCATAGCAAATCATAATACTATGAGTTTTTGTCAGCATGGTTTTATGTGTAATAGATCTTGCCAGACTAACTTAATTTCTTATGAGAAGGTGAGCAGGGACCTCAATTCTGGGATGGCAGTGGATGTGATTTACTTAGATTTTGCTAAATCATTTGTTAAAGCTCTGTACTAGGTACTTTGCTTTTCAACTTGTTTATTAATGATCTGGACATATTCTTGCAGATGATACTAAATTGTGCATAACTATAGGTACCATGCAGGATGTTGACACTTTGCAGAGCAATTTGTCTAAGTTGGAAAACTGGGCAGCAAATCAGAAAATGAGGTTCAATGTTTATAAACACAAGGTTATGCAAAAATAATATAAATGCAAGTTATACACTAAATGGTAGCGTGTTGGGAGTTTCCTTAAATGAGAAGGATCTAGGAGTTTTTGTAGATAGCACTTTGTCTAATTTTGGGTAGTGTCATTCTGTGGCTACTAAAGCAAATAATGTTCTGTCTTACATAAAAAAGGGCATTAACTCAAGGTATGAAAACATAATTGTGCCTCTTTATAGGTCCCTGGTAAGACCACACCTAGAGTATGCAGTGCAATTTTGGACTCCAGTTCAGAGGGATATAAATGAGCTGGAGAGAGTGCAGAAACGTGCAACTAAACTGGTTATTGGGATGGAAGACTTAAATTATGATGGTATACTGTCAAGGTTGGGGTTGTTTTCTTGTTTCTTGGACAGACATAACATCAAAGGCTATTGTAATACTAAACTCTATAGTTAGTATAGATATGAATATATATAATTTACGTGAAGGTATGGAGGGGTGTGTATGGATGCTGGGTTTTCATTTGGAGGGGTTGAACTTGATGGACTTTGTCTTTTATTTGTAGTCCATTTATCTATGTAACTATATATGAATGTGTCCCTTAAATCTAAGACTTTTGGATCAAGGGAATTTAATCCTGCTTTGTCTAGTGGGACAATGACTATGATCCTTAGAGTCCGTGGCGTAAAGCAAAATAGCTTTCTGTTGTTTGGCAGACAGAAAATAAAAATAGCTAAGTACTAGGAAATAGGCCCCTATACAACTTTACATAATATTTCATATTGTTTTCTGGTAAAAAGTAAATCCAGAATCCAGAAATCCAAAAGGAGCTAATTTAAAACCCCAAAATAAAAAGAAATGTATAAAAATACATTACAGAATGTTTATAATGCCTAGTTTTTAATTTTTAATTTTAAGAAGAACTTCAACTTTAATTAGTTACAAAATACTGCAAAAAAAAAAACTTCGAGGCTATGCTTCAAGTACTTTACCTTTCTTCTAACTCCATTATATAACTGTCGACAATCATTTTTATTTCAAATAATATGCAAATGCATGCTTATAAATAGGTGGAAGTAGTGGATGGCTGAGCTCATTATTTGAGACTATGTTGTACCCTGCTGTTGCAAGACATAATTGTTAATTTCTGAATCTGTTCCAAGGTATGCACTCCTCTATATTAAGGAGGTATGTGTGCATTCTTTTATCTGCTTTGTAGTGGAGATGATTATTGATTGTTTATATGCAATGGTATTATTGCTCACAAGTGGTCTCCAATATATATGTTATGGGGTACCAGACCTACAGTAATACAGTTTAATTAAACTATGATTATGATCCATTTTTGATTGCACCGATTATTTAAAATACAGTTTCTTATGTATAACAATGAGGAAAACAACTCAACAGGCTCTAAGTTTCTATTTTCAGTTGTTGTTGCTGTCAAATTAGTTTGCAAAACATATGGTTGAAAAAAATATTCATCACATTATAGTCTCAGTTTTCTGTAAATTTGTTTCCCACTACAAATATGAATTATAGGGGGAAGAGGGTGAAAGCAAGGAATAGATATGGAATTATTCAGAGAGGTTAATTTACCTACTGCTATAGTGATAGTGCTAACACAAGCCACATAAAAACTCTGTCTAGGGTTTAAATCATATTTTAGAGGGCTAATTTTTTGTTTTTCAGTTAAAGGACAAAACATGTCACAGTAAATTGTCTTTATTTTTAGGATAATCCATTTGTGCTGCCTATTGTTGGTGATTCATTAAAGGGGGTAGAAATTCTCTGCTGATAAAGGAAACTATTTTGGTGGGAAATAAACATAATTGTTTGTTTATGAAAGGCTTCTCTTCCACAGTTTTTTCTTTTCCATTCTGTGTAAAAAAAAAAACAACATTTTACTCTACAAAGCTTATCTTTTATTTGCTATGTAAACATCATCATAGCCTAGTTTCAGCTTGAGTGCTACCCACGTGGCTATAGAACAGCTTATTCAGATTAACCACAAGTGTGCTGCACCTATTGACCCAAAACTTCAGCCTGGTTCAGGTGGCTGTATTTCCCTGGTTCTTCTGCGTCAATAGGGAAATTTTCAATTCAAATTAGAAGGCAGGAAAGACTGGGTAGCACCAAGTGCAACTATACGGAATTGCAAAGACTGCAGTACTTTTATTGCCAGACAGTTTTTGAAAATGTTATGCTCTTTCATTTTAGGGGGCTTTCCAGGGGGGCTTTTAGTTTACAGAGAAAAACTATATATTGTTTTTTTCAGGACAACCTAAGTGTTTAAAGGGATACTGTCTTTGGAAAACATGTTTTCTTCAAAACACAGCAGTTAATAGTGCTGCTCCAGCAGCCTTCTGCACTGAATCCATTTTTCAAAAGAGAAAACTGATTTTTTATATTTAATTTTGAAATCTGGCATGGGGCTAGACATATTGTCAGTTTCCGAGGAGCCCCCAGTCATGTGGCTTTTACTCTGATAAACTTCAGGCATTCTTTAGTGCAGTACTGCAAATTTGAGTGATATCATGCCGTCTCCATTTACCCCCCAGCAGCCTAACAACAGAACAATGGGAAGGTGAACAGATAACAGCTCCCTAATAGATATAAGAACAGCACTCCATAGTTAAAATCCAGGTCCCACTGAGACACATTTAGTTACATTGAGTAGGAGAATTTCACATTCGGCACCCTAAATCCAAAACCAATGCTAGGCTCCCTGGTCTCGGCTTTTGCTTCTGCCTTTAACAGCCGCCTTTCCCCTCGGGTGGAGCCCTCAGCTAATTGGATGCCACCAGGTTTAACTAAAAGAGCAAAGAAAAGGTTCTGGATGAGCAAAGGGGCACAATCATGTCCCCAAGGATACTGGATGAAAAACAACACTGCTTGGAAGACAGGCCAGACAATATAACATGGACGGGCAGGCCGGGCTAGCACAAGCAGAGTAGAGAATAGTCAGACAGGCCGGGTTGGTGCAGGCAGAGCTCAATGAATGGTCAGACAGGCTAGGATCTGAATTGGAGAGGGAAGAATAGTCAGCAGACAGGCAAAGGTCAGGTTGGAGAGTTCAGGATACAGAGTCAGGATACAGAGTTCAGAATAGTGAGGCAAACAGGCAAGGGTCAAGTGACAGAAGATCAAGCAGGATTCATATAGAAATACACACCCAGGAACTAGCTAATGGAACCGAACAACGGGCAATTCATTCAAAGCCCCTTTAAATACTTTGAATTTTGCAGCATTGCGTGATGATGTCATCACGCCGGGGGCATAAACCCAAAAGTGTGTGGCCGCGCGTGCCATAGGAGAGACCTATGGCATGGTAGAGTGAATTATTTGCAGTTTAATTTAGAAATAAAAACGACACCATAAAAATCATGACAGAATCCCTTTAACATGATTTAAACAGCAATCTATTAATATCTAAATAAAAATAATTTGAGTTTTCTACATTACAATTTTATTTTTCCATTTTAAAATTACCTTTATTTCCTGCCAATTGACGGTACTTCTCTGGTAATAACATAATCTTCTAATTCTGGCCTCTGTAAAATCTAATTAACTTTACAAATGAATTCTGAAATTCACTTAATTTCTGCACAAATAAACATTATTTTTAAATTAAAAACTTTACTCACATTCATATAGTTACAACTTCATGATCTTTACTAATTAGTGAAGTCAGTTACTACTTGTTATGAGTCATCCGTAAATAGATTATTATTAGTGATGAGCACATTTTTTTCACCAGCAATGGATTTGTACTATTACACCTGTATAGTAACTGTGAAGATTTGGTGTAGTGGAAAAACCATGACAGCTCTTTACAATGTTACTGAAAACCATGGTGAGCACCATTAAATGATATGGCATATTATGCCAATAGATTAATTGAGTGGCATCAGTACTATACTCATTCAAGTCAATAAATTGTTATCCTCATTGGCACACCCTTTTTGTGTGTAATCCTTATGATCTTTCTACTGCTTTCTACTATAATTTGCAAGGTGCAAAAACGGAACACATTTTCTATTTTGTTTATAGATATTGGTAATTTTCTCTTAATTATAAATGCAGTAGAAATAAATCCTTCATAATTTACAGTTAACAGTAATCCACATGGCTATTTAGGGCCTGTAGAAATGTAGTATATGGAAATGCCCATTAAATAATAATAACTATTATGTGCTCAGAGCCAAATGAAAGAAGGACCCATGAACAAGTTTACTATGAGTTGTTATTAGTAATAGGTGTAAAATACAGTACATTAGTTTTCTTGATTTTTCTTTTGCTTAAATTGTCATACGTTCTTAGGGCTCTATTTATAAGGATCCAAAAAGTTCAAAACATTGACACTGGGCTTTGTGATTGGTTAAAATGAATACACGTCTTTAGAAATACACCACATTTAGGTGTTAATGTGTGGTGTATTTACAGTATATGACATTTTTGACATAGCTTTATAAATAGCTTTATGTGTCTTAGTGAACATTATATCAAATCACATACGGGGAATTTATATTTTTGGTACTTACTGGCTCTTTCATGTGTCTACCCAAAAGGAAGGGAATGTAATTTGTCAATTTATGTTATGGATTGACTATTATTGTACAATCACTAGATGGCACTATTACATGTAAAACTTTAAAATGGATCATCCTATTCCTGCTGGAAATTTCTCTCTTTAGAAACTGTCAGTGTATACATATCTGTATCCTTTCCTTTTTCTCACTTATTGACAGTTACGTCATGTTATTTTTTTTAAGTAAAAGCTTTTTTATAACTAGCTGCTGTGAGCTTCTTTCTGTCCTAATACAGAGTCCAGAATGTAATACAACTGAATATATTTTGTCTATTCTGAAGATGAGTGCATTTTTTTTTTACATTTCTGCTACGTAAGCTGTTTGCTGTTTTAAAAATTAAGACTTGGTATAACAGGCTAACCATATTCAAGATATTTTGTTAGATTGTGTTTATGCTGGAGTTATTCTGGGGGAGCCTCCCCCTAAAATATATAATGGATTTAACTGTCAATCAAAATCTGACACCCAACTCCTGAAGAAGAATGAAATGAAATGGATGCTGAGAGGGAGACAGTGACGATAAACTTGATTATTACAGAAACTATACATAATTCTGAAATTGTTTATGCTTAGAAAGTCTCTTATTTTTGAATGGGGAATCTTATCATGTCATTTAACATGTCAGCTTAACTTGTCATTTTTCGCAACAGTTCCTGTTTAATATTCATGACTTGGCAAGAACTACTGCTAATAAAAGCTTACAATGTAAAGAATTATGAGGCAAAAGGGTGGTGCCTAGAGACACTCTCACTCCTTTCCAGTTTTCTGTTATAAATATAAATATGTTTATGAAACAGGTCATGTGGTTCTCCGATAAATAAAATGTTATGTTACTGTAGCTGTTAAGTCTTCCAAAAAGTTAACTCAAATAACTGCACATGATAATTTATGTGACCAAGGCATTCCAGGTTCTATGCATTTTGTAAAGAATGCCATTAACTATGCAAACAAGATGAGACATGAAATTATCCATAGAAGTTTTCTCATACTATGAAAGAAATAGCATATAAAAATGCCAACTTTAATATAATCATGCAATTGCACTTTAAGGGAAATGGAAGTTGTATAATTTCACTTTATGAAAGACAAGCACAGAATTCTTAATTTACAGCTTGTCCCAATTATTATTTAAGAACAGGTTTACTTGGATGTAAAGCTCAGTGCTCAATACATGTACAGGTACAGCATGGCTCGATTGTGTTCCATTAATAACTCTGAAAATCAGTGTGTCAGTCTGTGCTTTCAGAGGCCTGGAGTTGACTTTATCTGCTATAAAATGCAGGTTCCATTGTATTTTATAGGGTAAATGTAATTGGAGAAAACATTTACTAGAACAGAGTTTTTTTTTTTTTGTTACAGCAACTAAATAACAAAGATACATTCCCTTCAAATGCATCTATAGCCAATAAAGGATTATGGAATCCCTGCTGCTTTATTGCAAATGCAAATGTCTACTTACAGAACCAATCTAAGAGGGATTAGCTTTACAAACAATCCACTTTATAGTTAGAGTTTAATGGCAGATATGCATTTATAAAAATGTCTAGAGTGGACGCAAGTATTCCATTTGCTATTCTAGTCTTTGATGTGCTTACTTGGAAAAAAAAAAGATATTTCATGGAAAAGCAGTGGGATTGGCTATTATTTAATACAGATTTTATAGTTTGTAATAGTGCAACTATCAAACACAGTGATGTTAATGCAATTGAATCATCTGTAAAATATTGGTTTATTGTAGGATTATAGTAGTCTTTTACTGCCATATTTAAAGGCAAAGCACACCCATGACGACTGATCAATACTAGCAATTGCTTGACACCAAGTTTTCTATTATATCTTTGCCAGATTTGATCTAGTCCACTTTGTTTAGTAATGATTACTTATCTTATATTTAAAATAGCAATCAATAACATTTTATATATCCAAATACAAAAGCCTAACACAAACAGATGCAAAATGCCATATCAAGTGACACAAACATTATTTCTTTATACACATGTTTGTGACTTATTGCCAAGTTATAATCACAATGCAGCATTTCCCCCATTATTCCAATATAATTATAGTGCAAGATATAAATCTGATGCAACAGCACTTAAAAACTCATCAGTTCTGGTACTTGCTGTCAAAGTTCCTTTTTTTTTCTAATTCTTTAGGCACAAATATGCTGCAACCTAGGCTCAGTGGGAACCTTGGAGCTACCACCACCTTCAAAGTATAATATACTGGAAGTAGATATTTTTAATTAGATGTATTGTACTCCAATTCCTCAGACATCTACCTGTATATCAAATCACAACATTTAAATTTTAGACTTATGTGTGGTAACCACTCCATGACTTATTTATGACAAAGTGCAGCATTATTCAAATTTGTTATAAAAAGTGAATTGTGAAAATACATAATGGGTAATATATGACTACCAATGCAATCATGCTAAAAAGGGTACACAGTGGTGTGTGTATTGCAATAACACGTTTGCCTCTTCTGATGGATCATGCACAATTGCGTCTACTGATGGTGTGGAGCACTGGTGCTACGGCCACACTGGATATCAATAGACACGTCAGTCTTGCTCCCAGCAAATTAGGCTAATGGTGTTTTGAACTCGCAAGCCAAAAATGACACAATTCCCACTTTTAAAATGCCAGCAGCACTTATATATCATTCATGGAAACATGCACCAAACATTGGCCATTACAATGGAACTTTGTTTAAAAAACAGCATTGTGGAGAAAAAACAGAGCTAATTGCATCCAAAAACTGCACTGTGCAAATTTGATCTAGTAAGTAAATGTACACTAAAGCCTTTAATCACATCAGCTCAGACTCCTCCAGATTCCACAAATGTCAATAGGAAATAGATCATTCAATTTTTATGTGGTTAAATTTGAAAGTTGCAGTCATCAGATGGTTTGAAAATGCATGAAAAACCGTGACTTGCTAAATAACCTCTACAACTTTCAATACCTTTATGCAATCATTATTTATCTATGTATTATGTGTCTTATATAAGAGAAAAAATACCAGAAAATAGCAATCTGGAGATTAATTGTAATTTTGATTTTTTTTTTAAAAAAATTGACCTCTGCAAGAGCTCTGCAAAGTTGGGGCCGCTGCAAATAGAGAAATGTTTTTAAATTTCAGAGAATTATTTTTTAATTTAACAGCTATATCAAACAAACAGATGTTATGACATTGTCACTGTATTGTCAATGACATTCTGGGGCATTTACTATCCCCCTAGACAGAAGTGGAAGAACACTAAGGCGTGCAAGAACACACCCCTTATTGCTTATACAAGGAGCCTTAGGGCAGGCAGTAAGGACCAGACCCTGTTGGAGCTTGTGCCTTATTTCCTGCTTCTTAACTTGCATTTCTCATTAATTGTTTTTTGGGTTTTTTTGCAATTTCTTTACAAATATTTTTGTCAACAGGTTATCATAATAGATTACAATTATCTTACTTCAGGATGATACACTTAGTACATACACTTCATGTTATATGTTCCCTGATGACATGGGAGTGGACTGAGTACTACTTGCAAACAGTTTTGGTACTTACTTATCTATGTCCAGCCCCAGGGTAAAAGGCCCTCCAAAGGGATCTTAGTCGATTAGTGTAAACAAGGGGTTCTCAAACTTATGAGCCACAATCAAATGTAAAAATATTTGGGAAGAAACACAATCATGAAAAAAGGGATGTGATCACTGCTGTAGACTGTTCTATTCTTTTCCATTGACATACTGAGTGATCTATAGACTATCTTAAGCCTGAGTCTGACTCCTAAGGGCCTAGTTATACATAGTGAGGCAGAGAAAAAACTGCTAAAAACAGGCAGGGTCTGTTTTGTGGAGTGCAAAAAAACCTGTTCTTCTCCCATAATTGCAGCACTGCCTGTGGTTGTCATGTATTCATAAGGGGCAAAGGGAGGTATGTCAGTTCCCCCTCTTCTACTCCCTACCAATCCCCTAACATGTGGGTCATTCTGAAACCTTAGAGCCCAAAGTCATTGCACTTCAAACCAGATTTTAAATCTGCCACAAGTTTCAGAGCACAGGCATGACATGGATGAAAGTGATTTCTAAATGAGAACTAGCGAGTATAGCACTAGTACTTGCCAGAGCCAGGCCAAGGAATTTTGGCACCCTAGGCAAGGGCTTCAATTGGTTTCTCTTCCCACCCTGCATTACCATTTCCCATCTTACCATTCATATTGTCCCCTGTACCAGCAGCCATCTTGTTGCCCCATGTACCTGTGCCAGCACCTATCATATTGCTCCTATTTGTACCTGTGCCAACGGCAGTCAATCCCTCACATTGCTCCCAAGCCCCCAATCTGTACCTGTGCCAGCATAAGACAAAACATCCACCATATTGTTACCCCCAATCTGTACCTGTACCAGCAGCAGCCAAAAAAATCCATCATATTGCCCCTAATTTGTACCTATGCCAGCAGCAGCCAAAAAAATCCATCATATTGCCCCTAATTTGTACCTGTCCCAGCAGGAGCCAAAAATCCATCATATTGCCCCTACAGTAATTTGTACCAATGCAGCAGCAGCCAAAAAGAATCCATCATATTGCCCCTAATTTGTACCTATGCCAGCAGCAGCCAAAAAATCCATCATATTGCCCCTAATTTGTACCTGTGCCAGCAGGAGCTAAAAAATCCATCATATTGCCCCAAACATATGTGTACCTGTGCCAGAAGCCACCACGTTGCCCAATGTACCTGAGCCAGCAGCAGCCAATCCCTCATATTGTCCCCAATATATACCTGTGCCAGCAGCAGCTAAAATATCCACAAAATTGCCCCAAATATGTACTTGTTTTAGCAGGAGCCAAAAATCCATCATATTGCCCTCAAAAATGCACCTGTGCCAGCAGTGGCCAAAAATCCATCATATTTCCCCCAAAATGTATCTGTGCCAGCAGCAGCCAAAAATACATCAGATTGCCCCAAATCATCTGTTTACCTGTGCTGTTTACAGTCAAGATATTTCCCACAAATACCCACAGCTGCCAAGATGGAGGTCAAGCAAAAGAAAAAAATCTCCTTAAAAGTGCTCCCTCTCATGATGGCAACCTAGGTGGGTGCCTACTCTGCCTGCCCTGCATAAATAAATTAAACCCTTAGGGGCATATTTAAGGTTGCTCCAGCTTTTGGGCTTGAGCAATCTTTAAAGGAACAGTAACGTCAAAAAATAAAAGTGTTTTAAAGTAATGAAAATATAATGCAGTGTTGCCCTGCACTGGTAAAACTGTTGTGTTTGCTTCAGAAACACTACTATTGTTTATATAAATAAGCTGCTGTGTAGCAATGGGGGCAGCCATTCAAAGGAGGAAAGGCTCAGGTTACAAAGCAGATAGCAAATAAGCTCTGTCTGTCTAATGGTGTTATCTGTTATCCATTAGTTATCCTGTGCCATTTAGCCGTTTTTCAATTTCCGCCATTGCTCCACAGCAGCTTGTTTATATGAACTATAGTAGTGTTTCTGAAGGAAACAGATCAGTTTTACCAGTGCAGGGCATCACTACATGATATTTTCATTACTTTAAAACACTTTCATTTTTTGGTGTTACTGTTCCTTTAAGAAAACCCACCGTGAATTAATATACTCAAGCTAGGTTTTGTGCCTGATAACCTTGTTTTTTTCCTGCAAGTATCTGTCAGTTATTACATAAGCTATTTCTGCCTATCTTGATGTTTTCTTTTCCCTACTAAGGCTTTCTGTCACAAGCTGTTCAAGCTGATATAAACAAGAAATCCTGCATATACTGCAGTTCTGCATTCTCAATTATTACCCCAAAATAGTCATATTTAGGGCAACTCATTTAAATACACTACATACATTTAATTTCTGATGACTCGTACCAGCCTTTTGCCCATGCATATTGACTATTTAAGGAGGCAAGCTTCTCTGTCATGTCAGCTCCTGTGGACACTAACAGGGGAATGTAATAAAAGTCGCAAAGAGCAAAACAATTCACACCAATAAGACTAAAAATCCACATCTCGCAATGTAATATTGTTCCTTAAACTGTTATTGCATTGCGAATTTTAATTGCGCATTGCAAATTTTAATTGCGCACTCATAAGAAGTGCTTGAAGGTGTTGTAATCTTTTGGAGCAAACATAACGACTTTTTCAGTAAGAAGTTTTATTACATTGACTGCGCATTGGCACAAACTATAAAATTCACAAACGGTCTTTCACTGTCGGAAGTGGTCGCTAAACAGTTTCCGGGCTCGCAAAAGCTATATTAAATTCGCACAAAGCAAAATTTGTTGCGCAAAGGCATAACTTTTCGCATTGCGAATAGTTTTTCCATTAGCGATTTTTATTACATTCCCCCCTAAACCTTCTAAAACCACTGCTGTTCTTCTGGTGTGGACTTGGCCTGTTCTCATGACGCTGATACATTGCTGCCTGCCCTTAGCCTGGCCCTATTCCTGACTCCTAAACTTTGTCGTCTATCTTGACCTAGGCCTGCCCTCTGACTTAAAACACTTGCATGCTTAACACTTTTTTTCTTCAAAGTAACAATGCAAAATACATTTTTATTTTTGGAAACAATACATTATTTCTAAAAGATAAACAGTACGGATGGGCGAAAAAAATTGCCATAGTTAGATTTGCGGTGAATTTTTGAATTTCACTGTGTCAAAAATTTGGCGTGCGGTTCTTTTCGACGCATGTCACATGTTGACACAAAAGGCATAAAAAATAAAGATGAGCAACAAACAAGAATTTCATTTTCGCCTTCTCCTTTCTTACGCAGCAGCCAATTAGATCTGAGCCCTCCCACTATATAAGGAGGTGCAGAGGTCATTTGGTAGTGGATCGATTAGGAGATAGGAGCGTTTTCTGTGATATTTAGCTAGAGTAGCAGTTTGTAGAGCTAGCTGTCTGCAAGTTGTGGATTTCTGTTTACTGTTTTCCCTTCTTTTTTCCCTTCTGTTGTGTTGTGTTGGGGTATACTTGTATTGAAGGTTTGCATTATGTGTAAGGTGCAACCAAAAAAAAAAAAAAAAAAGCATAATGGATTTGAGTGCTACTGCATTCAATAACAAATTCATCATATTAGGCGCCCACACATCAAATTGGGAGCCTACATATCAAATTTGGCATGCGAACATCATGTGACACGGATCTCACCAGTATAAATACCCAATGCCCTGCCCTTATACCTGTAAGAGTAGAAAACTTTTCCATCAATATAATGGCAGGTCCTGGAATGCTTAATGAGGACCAGCTCCGGTATTTCTTTGAATACCTGCACCAGGAAGGATATGATAACATCTCCCATAGGACCCCCGGGATACAGTCCCTGCGGCAAATACTGTATTATGGAGAGGCTGTAGTGCAGACTGAAGAGGCGTTTCAATGTCCGTCTGAGGCTGCGCAATGTCCAGCAGATCTGCAGTGATGTAAAGAGGCAGCACCCAGATCTAGAGAATCAGCTAAGGGCAGAATTAGAAGGCAGATTTATTTAAACAGAATAAATAAATGCATCTTCTTAACTATAATAAAGCCACTTGATTACTATTTATTTTGCTATTTTTTAGCAAAAGTGTTTTAAAGTGTAACATCAGTTAACTGTCATATAACTAAAAAAAAGAATAAGTTAATCAAATGGAGATTATCTGCTGCAAAAAAAACTATCCTAATGGTGTTGCCCGCCCTATATCTGCCATCCTTATAGATGTTGGTTTTCCTGTAGTTACATGACACACCTCATCCTGTATAATTTGTACTTTACAAATGCAAGTGCTGTATTACTTTGAACAGAAAATCTTTTATTGCCAGCAGAATGGATCCAAGATGTTCCGGCTGCAGATGGTGCAGCAGCACCACCCGATGAAGCAGGACCGACAGCAGCACCATCGCCATCTCCTGCAAATCTCCACCTGGCAGAAGAGAAACCAGATGAAGCTCCCCAGCTGTCAGAAGGAGAGGAAGTGGCAGCATCTGTAGCAGCTGATGCTGCAACGCAAACAGTGGAAGATCACCATAACCACACTGACCTGCTATGTGGTCTGGTCCAATAGGTCAATGTAATGAGGAAGGAGTTGCAGGAGGTGAAATACATCCTGCTCACATTGAGGGATAACCCTCCTTCTCCTCCCCTCCTTCATGTAAATGTATTTAAGATGTTTTATTTTTATATTCTCAGTTGGAGTCATGTCACTTTAAATTACATAGTATTTCAGATTCATTACACACACACACACACACACACACACACACACACAGTTAATTTACATAAATATATGGTTTATTTATTTTAATGTGGGATACAAAGCACCTATATATTATCTGTTCAGATTTATTATTAGTTGTGCCTGTGTTAGTAAGCTATTAGTGATATATAAACTATATATGGTTCTTTTTGGTTGAACAGCAATACAGACTGAGTAGCAGTAGATACCTTTCCCAGTCAACCAGAGTTAATGTAAAAATTCACAGATGTTTTTAAGAAACTGTCAAAATGTGAGCACTTTTTTTCTTTTGAAAAGATAGGAGTCCCCTAACAATGAAGGGCATGTGTGTAGCAGTATACTGAGCAAAACATGCATGTGAATTGGTCTTCCCATTAACTTCAATGCAATTCAGCACATTTTGACACAAAGCAAAACATGCAATATTCATTTACGTATCACAGTCTACAAAGCTTGAACGTAAGGGAAAAAGGTGACACAAACAAACACCTATGTAATTTAGTTTCAACAAATTGTATTGTGCGATGAATAAATAATGTCACGGGTCAAAACACAGATGCACACAAAAAAAATGACGTGCAACAAAATTGCTGTTAGCCTAAATCCAGTTTTGCAAATTTTTCGCCGTTTTGCAAATTAAGGAATTTTGCTAATTTTTCGGCAAATCGAAACACAAGTTACTTGCAATCATTAATTAGCAGTTATAATGTGTAAAAGTACTAAATGGCAACACAAACCAATTAAAAAACACTCACTGGATATTCTAATCACTACTAACAGTTAGGGATGGGCGATTTTTTTCGCCTCATTTCGCCGAAAAAATGACGCCCATAGACTTGTATGGAGACGTGCGTCAAAAAAAAAAGACGTGCGACAAAATAATTTCGCCGCGCAACAATTTTTTTTTGACGCCCATAGACTTTAATGGGCGTCTGCGACATTTCGCCGGCGGCAAATTTGTGGCGAAACGAAACGTGTCAAATTCGCCCCTTCCCTGCTAACAGTGAATTTATCTAGACCACTAGTGTAGATGTCCAGTAACAGAATAGTGATCATAATTATGTTCATATGATAATATTATATAAACTGTATAAAGGACTGACTAAGATAACAAATTTAATGTGTCTTTTCACACAAAAATAAAAAATAAAAAGCTGAAACTGAAAAAGACTTTGTAGAGAAGAATAAAAAAATGCAAATGTTTTTTTTTTAAATACATAACAGTAAACAAAGGAGGTAAAAGTGTTTTGGGCACTTGGGCTAAAAGGCATATAAATTGATGGATGAAAACAAGGAGAATACAGAGGTTTTATTGCTTCTATTCTTTGAAGGATTACATTTGGTGCTCTGTAGAATGTGTGATTAGCATAACTCGTCAGCTTTATCAAAACGTTATACAATTTTAAATGAACACTAAAAAGTATACAGTATAACTGTAAGAATATAATTTCAGTTATATAATCAGACCACCTGATAATACTTTTTAGTATGAGAAGTCACCAGCCTTGAATAGGTCTTGGTCTAGTTTGAACTAGAATTTCCTACATACAATTCATACACTGCATAAATACTGTTATATTCCCTATAACACTTTATTAATGACTGGCCAATCAGACTGCTGAGTCTTCACCAAGCTGGAGAATATGAGAAAATCTATTTCAGGTAGGGATGCACCGAATCCAGGATTCGGTTCGGGATTCGGCCAGGATTCGGCCTTTTTCAGCAGGGTTCGGATTCGGCCGAATCCTTCTGCCCAGCCAAACCGAATCCGAATTCTAATTTGCATATGCAAATTAGGGGCGGGAGGGAAATTGCATGACTTTTTGTCAGAAAACAAGGAAGTAAAAAATGTTTTCCCCTTCCCACCCCTAATTTGCATATGCAAATTAGGGTTCGGATTCGGTTCGGTATTCGGCCGAATCTTTCACGAAGGATTCGGGGGTTCGGCCGAATCCAAAAAAGTGGATTCGGTGCATCCCTAATTTCAGGAAATGCTGCAGTCTGGCTGTTATATACACACACATTGCTGGAACATTGAGCCTGTTTAAAATACTGATAAAAAATTTTGCATATCAAATGGGGGTAGCAGGGGCAGTCAAAAAAACTGAGGACACATTTGGGGTCCCACCAGACAATACCCTCTACAAAAAAGAATAAGAAAAAAACAAAAGATCCAACTAACAGCACTTGGTTCAATAAATAAAAAGCCCAAACAGGTACCTACCAATATTTTTGATGTTAGCTAAGGTGGTCTGTGGTGCATGAAGTCATGCAATAACAACCTCGATTCATTGAAATAAAAACATATTTATTTATACATTCATTTAAAACCTTTTCCCCAATACATAAAAAATCAACATGTGCGATCCATGCAAAAACCCGCAGGGTGGCCACCCGGTGCTCCCAATAGATACAGTTGGAGAAAATATAGTTAAGTCCCCACTACAAAAACAGTCCCTGCAACTTCACTGTCAACTTGCTAGACATACTAAACAGACTCTGGTACTGATCCTTGATGCTGAGAAGATTGATTGGACCTATTTATTTGCCCTCCTTTAGCACCTTCATTTACATGACCCTTCTCTTAAAGCCCTACATAATCTTTATAATAACCCCTATTTATTTAATGTTACCTGGCCAGTCTAACATCCCAGTTAAGATTACCAATGGCACAAAGCAAGGCTTCCTTCTTTCACCCCTGCTTTATGCCCTATGCATTGAATGCTAGAAGCCACCATACCCAATCACCCAGATAATAAAGGAGTTGAAGTGGGACTGACCACTATAAAATCACTCTCTTTTGGGATATTGTGCTTTTAATACTAGCTTATCCTTAGGTTTCCTTCCTGTTTTTACATAAACTCATAGATATTTATAGTGCTCAGCCTGGATATAAGGTGATTGTTACAAAAACCCCATTGCCTCTGCACAATCCTTCCCAGACTTTTGAAGCTCTATAAATATAACTAAAAAATCTTTTGATGTTTATGGCACTCACTTTGAAACTTTGGAGTAGAGCTTTATATATACTTTAATCCCCCCTCCTTTCTATTGATTTCCAATCTGGGTAACCCAAGTATGAACCACTACCTTCAATGTTGGGTTTGTACTGTTTTCTGACCGGGTTAATGGAAAGTTCCTAACATGAGAAACTATGAATGAAATAGTACCTGGCATTTCCATTCTGTGTCATGAATACTTCTAATTAAAAGACAACTTAATTGCTAGTTGTTTAATTATTTGTTCATGGCATTCCCAAGAAGGGTTTATTAGCTAGCATTTATAAAAAAAAATCTATCCTTTGTTCCTCCCCCTTCTCTGTTCCTTTCAAAACTTGCATGTACAGTGTAATAGCTACTTGATGATGGCTCAAGCTGTTGACTCTGAATCTTGTCCTACTGTATTGCTGTGAATGATTGACAATTGTTTATGTTGGCTTGTACCTCTATCTCGTCAACCTCTGTTGAGACTTGTAGCACTAACTGTACAAAATAATTCTTTGTTTTACAACAAAATAAAAAATACAAGTTACACAAAAATTAAAAACTTAGGAACTGTTTTTGACTGTGTACATATGTCTACATTTAGGGGGTTATTTACTAACACTCAATATTTTCTGGTCAGCTTTTTTGGGCAAAAACATGAATTTTTGTGGGGGAAAAAATTTCATGAGATTTATTCATACAATTCGAGTTTTCACTCGATATTAACAAGTTTTTTCCCAACCCGTCTTATTTGAGTTATTTTAATGATAAATAAAGTAAAATCGTGGATGGGTGTTTGGTCGAGTTCTTTATAAAAAAAGTGAGAAAATGAGAAAAATATAATTTTAGTAAATAACTCCCCTAATGATCAGCAAAGCAGCAGGATTGAAAAATCTTGTAAATTCTCCAATCCCTCTCCTCTAATTAATCTCTCTAATTGCAGCATACATACAGACCAAAACATATTCTGAGAAAAGCTTTGCTATATAGTGGTTTGGGGCAGGCAGGTTGGTGGCGAGGCCCTATGCATCAGGCGGGCCATAGGCTGGGCCTACATTGCCAGATAAGTAATCCAGCCCTGTTAGATATAACTATATGTCTTGGAAATACAGTATCACTGCATAACTACAGACTGCTCAGTATGCAACGTCGCCAATGTATGTCATATTTTATAGAACTGACAAATTATATTCACAAATTGCTTAACAGTAACCTGCTGATGTCTGATACAATTTACAGTGTAGCAGATCAACAGCTAATACTATTCTTCTGCAAT
This sequence comes from Xenopus petersii, assembly GCA_038501925.1. NCBI lineage: Eukaryota > Metazoa > Chordata > Amphibia > Anura > Pipidae > Xenopus > Xenopus petersii. Next base: position 67,764,620 of record CM076684.1, read on the forward strand.
TAAGTCTGCTTTTGTCATCCTTTTATACTGGGGTGGCATACATAAAGTTCCTTGTTTTCTTACAGTCTTCTCTCCTTGATTCTGAATGGTAACACATGCAAATACTATAGGCTTGAAACATGCATCATGTTGTCATTTATATTTATACATTTTTAATTTCATCAAGGGCTTAGAAAATGCATTGCTTTCCACCAAAGTCTTGGAAATAATGCTTGCAAAACTGATATTATAGAGTTAAATCAGCATGTTTATTTTTTTCCATTTATTAATATTTCACATAGCCTGTAAGATTGCTATTGAACCTATACTCTATTATTTTCTACATAACAAGTAGTCAGTTGCAATCAGTGTCCATATTCCCTTTACATTGGATATAAAATGAATGTATGAACAAATTTAAATTCTTGATTAATAACTGGATGCTTAAGTGTTTTTGAGCACTAATAAAAGAACAGAGTAAAATGTAAGTTATGTATAATGCAATTTAATGTAATTACTTGTCAAATGTTGTTCATATCGCAACACTGTGGTGTAGCTCAAGTCTTAAGGTGGCCAAAAGTGCACAGATAATATCATACAAAACAAATTTTCGTATGATATTCATTGTGTGTATGGTGGGAAAAGAGCCGACCAATAGCGGCAGAAGACTTGAATATTGGTCGGCTTGTCGATCCGGCTGGCCGTAAAATTTTGATCAGGCGTCTTTGAAGGCACCCAAACATCATTGTTAGTGCTAAATCATCAGATACAGGTAGATTTCTACTGTATTTACCTGTATATCTGACGATTCAGCTCTACACGTGTGTGTATTGAAACAAACAATCTTTCAATATGCATGAGTTAATAGTGCTGCTCCAGCAGAATTCTGCACTGAAATCCGTTTCCCAAAAGAGCAAACTTATTTTTTTATATTTAATTTTGAAATCTGACATGGGGCTAGACATATTATCAGTTTCCCAGCTGCCACTAGTGATGTGAGTGCTCTGATAAACTTCAGTCACTCTTTGCTGCTGTACTACAAGTTGGAGTGATATCACCCCCTCCCTCCCACCCCAGCAGCCTAACAACAGAACAATGGGAAGTTAACAAGATAGCAGCTTCCTAACACAAGATAATAGCTGCCTAAGGACAGCACTCAATAGTAAAAATCCAGGTCCCACTGCGACACATTCAGTTACATTGAGTAGGAGCCTACAGCCTACCAGCAAGCAGGCTGGCTCTTTCTGGCACATGACCAGGCAAAATGACCTGAGATGGCTGCCTACACACCAATATTACAATTAAAAAAATATTCTTGCTGGTTCAGGAATTACATTTTCTATTGTGGAGTGAATTATTTGCAGTGTAAACAGTGTAATTTAGAAATAAAAATAACATAATAAAAATCATGACAGAATCCCTTTAAACTAGGCAAGGGGGGGGCGAGATAAAGAATTATGGGGAAGCTAGGATGAACGGGGCAGTGGAATTAGTAAGGGGTCATGGGGGAGTAGTGAGGGGGGCATACAGTTTACCAGATAAGGAGGTCACTCTGTTACAATGAAAACAGGCTTATACTAACTTAACATATAATTCTCCACTAAGTAGTTGAAATTTCAAAAGGAAATGTAGTAGCCTCCGCTGTATGCATGAATTTTAAATGGTTACACCCTTTTTAGGAGGGACAGAGGGATTAAAAAGGGTAGAGGAGTGTGTTTGTTTTAAGAACCTAAGAGGAATAATTCTCTTTTGAATCTTGTAGTAACTAATACTGAACTCATATCTAGCATTTGCGTGGGTGAGCATTTAGGGAATAGTGACCATAACATGGCCTCCTTTGAGATTCTGTTGCAAATTAAGGGCTGGGAGGGAATTTACGTGATTTTTTACACAAAACAAGGAAGTGAAAAAATGTTCACACTTTCCCATCCCTAATTTGCATATGCAAATTAAGATTCAGATTCAGTTTTGTATTCGGCCAAATTTTTCATAAAGGATTCGGGGATTTGGTCCAATCCCAAATAGTGGATTCGGTGCATCCCTAGTAAGAAAATAGGAGCTTTTAATGCTTTCAAATTACCTGGGACAGCCAAAACATTTCTAAGGTACAAGGAGACCAATAAATCATGCAAAAAAGCTATCAGACAAGCTAACATCGATATGGAAAAAAGAATTGCAGCAAGCAGTAAAAAAAATCCAAAATAATTTTTTAAATATGTAAATAGTAAACAAAATTAAGTAGGAAGGGGTGGCACCCTTAATATCAAAAAAGCTGAGATTCTGAACTGCTATTTTTAGTCTGCCTACACAAATAAGGACCAGTTTATGAAAGTTTAATTCTTAATAGTCATAATTCTAGTAATACAACTAATGATGCATGGTTCACACATGAGGAAATTCAAGAGACTAGAACATGTTAAGATAAACAAAGGCAGGACTGGAACTAGGGGTAGGCAGAGTAGGCACATGCCTAGGGTGCAAAGCTTGAGGGGCGCCCGGCACATACTGTACCTTTAACTGCTGCCTACCCCAGTCCAGCCTGAATAATTCTGCAAAATGCCTGCATGCAAGCTTGCCTATGTGGGGGGAGGGTTCTGTGTGTGGTGACACGACCTGTCAGTATGCATGCGTGTGCGCTCCCTTACATGCGCACTTGTGATCAGTGGAGGTGACGACGTGACCGGTGGGGTTGTCTGGGGCACCAGACAAAGGTCCAGGGCCAGATGGTTACTCTGTGATTTCCAAAGGTGTGGCATGGTGCAGAGAGACTGGTGAATGCTAATGGTGTGCTAATATTCAAAAAGGGATCCTGTTCTCAGCCTCAAAACTATAGGCGAGTTAGTCGACATCAGTAGTAGCTTTTCAAGGGTTAATAAAGGTTAATAAAGGATAAGATACATAGCAAATCATAATACTATGAGTTTGTGCCAGCATGGTTTTATGTTTAATAGATCTTGCCAGACTAACTTAATTTCTTTTTATGAGAAGGTGAGCAGGGACCTCGATTCTGGGATGACAGTGGATGTGATTTACTTAGACTTTGCTAAAGCATTTGATAAAGTGCCACACAGAGGTTTACTGGTTAAATTAAGGAATGTTGGCCTGGAACATTATATTTGTACTTGGATAGAGAACTGGCTAAAATATAAGTTACAAAGAGTGGTAAGAAATGGAACATTATCTAATTGGACCATTGATGATACAAAATTGTGCAGAACTATAGGTTCTATGCAGGATGCTGCCACTTTGCTGCCCAGTTTTGCAATTTTTTCAAATCACTCTGCAAACTGGAAAATTAGGTTCAATGTTGATAAATGCAAGGTTATGGATTTTGGCAGAAATAATATAAATGCAAGTTATACATTAAATGGCAGTGTGTTGGGAGTCTTCTTAACTGAGAAGGATCTAGATATAGAGAACAAGTTGTCTGAATCGGGGCCATGTCATTCTGTGGCCATTAAAGCAAATAAAGTTCTGTCTTGCATAAAAAAGGGCATGAATTCAAGGGATGAAACATAAACTCTTAACAGGTCCCTGGTAAGGCATCATCTGGAGTATGCAGTGTAGTTTTTTACTCCAGTCCTTAAGAGGGACATACATGAGCTGAAGAGAGTGCAGAGATGTACAACTGAACTGGTTAGAAGGATGGAAGATTTAAATTATGATGGTATACCGTCAAGGTTGGATTTGTTTGGAAAAAAGGCGCTTGCAAGGGGACATGATTACACTTTACAAGTATACATAAGAGGACATTATAAACAAATAGCAGGGGATCTTTTTATACATAAAGAGGATCAATGCACCAGAGGCCACTCCTTCAGACTAGAGGAAAATCATTTTCATTTGAAACAACGTAGGGGGTTCTTCACAGTGAGGTTGTGGAATGCACTGCCGGGTGATGTTGTGATGGCTGATTCTGTTAATGCCTTTAAGAATGGCTTGGACGATTTCTTGGACAGACATAATATCAAAGGCTATTCTGATACTATTTTATGTGAGGGTATGGAAGCGTATGTGAATGAATGCTGGGTTTCATTTTGAGGGGTTGAACATGATGGGCTCTTTTTTCAACCTAATTTAACTATGTAACTATATCAAAAATGTAATTAGATCCTGAATGTGTTTTATTTTGTTCTTGATTTATTGAACCGACATTAGATGGGCACTGTGTATAACATTTTGTAAATAATCACTGCCATTTGTTTCTGTTATGGTGCTCATTTAATTTATATATGAAGCATATTTTTTTACATTTTTGTTGTTTTTAAAAGAGAACGAAATGTATTTTTAAATTAGCAATGCAAACTATTGGTTGAGTGCCCCCCTCCTGAGATGCCTTACATTAATCAATTTGCTATAGTTTACTTGTACCAGCACATAGAATTAAAACACTGATGTGGACTTTGCCACTGCCATCTTAATGAAGTATGCATCATATCCTATGTCTCCCGGTCCAAAAGCACGAATGCACCAAATTCAGTTCTCCCTCATGACCCCTTCTCGTCACATGGAACATCAATCACATTTTTACGGCAACCCGATGCGATTGTTGCTATTGGCAGTTCACAATGAAGGAGAGAAGGAGGTCAGTTCACTTTTAACATTTGACCAGAACACCATTGCTGACCTTGAAGAAGTAGAGTGATAGTTTGCCCATGCGCAGGGCTTGGATGATTTATTCTGCGTATGTGCCAGCCCTTATTAAGCAGTTTTCGATCTATATTGTATGCACTCTTCAATATTTTTAACATCAAAATCTCTACATGCAGCTGAAGGGAAACTCGTATAGAGGCAGCATTATTGTAAGTATCTCTTCACTAGAACTTTATTGTATTTATTTGTATTTTAACTTTACTTCTCCTTTAAAACATATTATTGCATAATCATAGCTGTTTCTTTGCATATGATGATGCACAATAGTATGTGCTTACATTGATTAGCAAGCATATTACCTTACATTCATTCTGGAGAGGACCTGTCCCCCAAGTTTCTACAGAGAATCTTCCCTCCTCCTTTTTTTTGTCTAACTATGACAATGACACATTATTTACAACCAAATGTGAAAGCTTCCTGGTGTAAAATAAGTCTACAAACATTTCATAAGCTCCATTTTCATAGCATTCATTAAACCAAGTATTACATGTGAAACATGTTTGCTCCCTGCTTCCTTTGACCTTTTCTATGGGTATTTCCATGACCACATCCTTGATTTGGTCAACAGAGATAATGGTGCTGAGCCATGGGCACATTTATGAAAGCATCTGCAAGTGTAGTTTGCTAAAATGTTGAATTTCAGGCACATAACTGCCAGTACATGCGCCCATATGCATCCTTGCATGTCTGAGTACTTGAAAACTTTACCACAACAGGTTGCTCTGATGAATACAGGTATGGGACCCATTATCCAGAAGCCTGATATCTAGAAAGCTCCAAATTATGTGAAGGCTGTCTCCCATAGACCCCATTATAATAAAATAATCCAGATTTTAAAAAAATGATTCCCTTTTTCTCTGATGTAATAAAATAGTACCTTGTGCTTGATCCAAACTAAGATATAATGTAATCCTTATTGGACGCAAAACAAGCCTATTATTTATTTAATGTTCATATGATTTTCTAGTATAGTTACATAGTTAAATTGGGTTGAAAAAAGACAAAGTCCATCAAGTTCAACCACTCCAAATGAAAACCCAGCATCCATACACACACTCCTCCCTACTTTTACATAAATTCTATATACCCATACCTATACTAACTATAGAGTTTAGTATCACAATAGCCTTTGATATTATGTCTGTCCAAAAAATCATCCAAGCCATTCTTAAAGGCATTAACTGAATCAGCCATCACAACATCACCCGGCAGTGCATTCCACAACCTCACTGTCCTGACTGTGAAGAACCCCCTACGTTGCTTCAAATGAAAGTTCTTTGATTCTAGTCTAAAGGGGTGGTCTCTGGTACCGTGATCCACTTAATGGGTAAATAGGTCCCCTACTATTTGACTATAATGTCCTCTAATGTACTTGTAAAGTGTAATAATGTCCCCCCGCAAGCGCCTTTTTTTCCAGAGAAAACAACTCCAACCTTGACAGTCTACCCTCATAATTTAGGTCTTCCATCCCCATAATCAATTTAGTTGCACGTCTCTGCACTCTCTCCAGCTCATTTATATCCCTCTTAAGGACTGGAGTCCAAAACTGCACTGCATACTCCAGGTGAGGCCTCACCAGGGACTAATAAAGAGGCATAATTATGTTTTCATCCCTTGAGTTGATGCCCTTTTTTATGCAAGACAGAACTTTATTTGCTTTAGTAGCCACAGAATGACACTGCCCAGAATTAGACAACTTGTCATTTACAAAAACCCTTAGATCCTTTTCATTTAAGGAAACTCCCAACATACTGCCATTTAGTGTATAACTTGAATTTATATTATTTTTGCCAAAGTGCATAACCTTGCATTTATCAACTTTGAACTTAATTTTCCAGTTTACTGCCCAGTTTTCCAACGTAGCCAAATCACTCTGCAAAGTGGCAGTATCCTGCATGGAAACTATAGTTCTGCACAATTTAGTATCATCTGTAAAAATTGAAACAGTACTTTCAATGCCCACCTCCAGGTCATTAATAAACAAGTTGAAAAGCAAGGGACCTAGTACAAAGCCCTGCGGTACTCCACTAACAACACTGGTCCAATTAGAAAATGTTCCATTTACCACCATTCTTTGTAGTCTATCTTTTAGCCAGTTCTCTATCCAGGTACAAATACTATGTTCTAGGCCAACATTGCTTAATTTAACCAGTAACCTTTTGTGTGGCACTGTTTCAAATGCTTTAGCAAAGTCTTATTAAATCACATCCACTGCCATTCCATAATCGAGGTCTCTACTTACCTTCTCATAAAAAGAAATTAAGTAAGTCTATTACGCATAAAACCATGCTGGCACAAACTCATAGTATTATGATTTGCTATGAAGTCCAGTATCTTATCCTTTATTAAACCTTCAAAAAGCTTTCCTACCACTGACGTCAGATTAACCGGACTATAGTTTTGAGGCTGAGAATGGGATCCTTTTTTGAATAGAGGCACCACATTAGCAATTCACCAGTCTCTCTGCACTATGCCAGATCTCAATGAATCCTGAAAAATTAAGTAAAGAGGTTTGGCAATCACAATGCTAAGCTTGCTAATTACCCTGGGATGAATACCATCTGGCCCCGGACCTTTGTTAATCTTAACATGTTCTAGTCTCTTTTGAATTTCTTCATGTGTGAACCATGCATCATTAGTTGTATTACTAGAATTGGGACTATTAAGAAGGAAACCTTCACTTACTGGTTCCTCATTTGTGTAGACAGATGAAAAATATGAGTTCAGAATCTGTGCTTTTATTTTGTTTTCATCAACCAGCTGACCCCCCTCTGATAGTAGGATCACACCCCTTCCTGCTTCATTTTTTTACCATTAACATATTTAAAAAATAATTTGAATTTTTTTTACTGCTTGCTGCAATATCCTTTTCTATATCAATTTTAGCTTGCCTTATAGCTTCTTTGCATGATTTATTGGCCTCCTTGTACCTTATAGATGATTCGGCTGTACCAGCTAACTTAAAAGCCTTTCTTACCCATCTCAACACCAATGCTTCTATTGAACCAAAAAGGTTTTGCTTCACAATGACGTTCCTTGCTTAAAAGCTATATAAATAAATGATGATGATGATGATGATGAAAAGTGGAATATACTGACAAGTATATTTATTAAGCAGCATTTTAAAGACTTCCCATTTGTGTTCTGTGTTTAACCCTGTGAAAAGCATTTCCCACTTAATATGTTGCAGAGATGCCCTTATACTTTCAAAGTTTGCACGTCTGAAATTTAGTTTTTTAGTTACTCCCTTATAGAATTGCTTCTGCAACAGAAACTCTAAGGAGACCATGTTATGATCATTATTCCCTAAATGCTCACCCACACAAATGTTAGAGATGAGTTCAGTATTATTAGTTATTACAAGGTCCAAAAGAGAGTTATTCCTAGTAGATTCTTGAACGAGCTGGAATAAAATGTGGTCATTCAGCATATTTACAAACCTACTAGCTTTTTCTGTCTTAGCAACCCCATTACCCCAGTCAATGTGTGGATTAGGTATGAAGATCCAAATTCAGGAAATATCCTTTATACAGAAAACCTGAGGTCCCAAGCATTCTGGATAACAGGTCTCAAATCTGTACTGCACAAGTTAGCTCACTAACACATGGAAACCCTTAAATTACCACCAGCCTGGATATGGTAGTAGTTTCAATGTTCCACTAGCACATAGAGCCTATATATACTGTATGATGAATTTATGACAAGTGAATTGCACTAATTACTAACAAAGCACACTGGAGTGACTCTGTTGCAACTCAAATCATGTGTATATTGTATCCATTGCAACTTGTTGGTGATTTACCAAATAAAGGCTACTTTTGTGTCCATATTGGTGAATCAGGTGTGATTAGACTGGAAATAACAGAGCACAGCCATAATGATACTGGAATTCCGGGAAAAATGCTGCATTGTAGTAAAAAAATGGTGTACTTTGCAAGATTCACTGCATTTGTTAATGACCCCAGTCCAGTCTTTTTAAACAATTTTAGATGTTCCATATACTTAACTACTTTGACGTAAGTAATTGATATTAGTTTAATGACCATGCATGTGACGGTTGATTAAGTATTAGAACAGGAATGAATTGCTATTATTCATTGATGAAAATTAGTATGTACTGAGAGGTTTGAATCTATACTTTTCTCAAGCATTTGTTAAAAGCTTTTGCCATAGAATGTAAAATAGTTGTATTTAAGTAAAAATGTAAATAGATAGCAAACAAGAGTTATTTTATACTGAGGTATATCAATGGCAAACAGAAACCTAATACCACAATCAATAGCCTCATCATGGAGTATTGATGTGTATAAGCCCTTAACATCCAGGTAACACAATAATAGATCACTCACAGTCACCGCCAAAGCTTTATTAGATGTTAAGGACTTAAGCACATCAATATCCCATGAAGAGTTACTGGGTATCTTATCACTACTGACATGCATCAGTATAAAGTGACTGCCATTGTGAACCTAATTGGATTTTTACTAAATTTACCATTCCTTGACAAGCATAATTTTACAAATGTCGAGGTAAAATGTAAGCATGAACTGCACACTGATAGATGGGGACGTCTTTAAAAAGGTCTAACAAAGGGGAAAGATAAAAATATGGTGAAGATCCTGCCAACTGTAAAAGCAAATGATACTGGATGCAAGAATGTAAAAGTTTTTAATGAAAATAGATTGACTACAGAATATAGGATCACCTAGTTGTGATTAGTAAGTATTAAGGAAATAAATAATACATAGGTTGACATTTATAGCTTTAACAGGTAATGCAATAGAATAAAGAAAGATTCATTGTTGCCTGTCAAGACAGAAATTGCCTAACCGTTAAATGTTTTATCTCTGTGAATCCATCTCAGGTCAGCGAACAATACTATATTTTTAGTATGTAAAAATGTAAGTTAGATTATAATATTAAAATGTTAACCTTTTCATTTTTACATTTATACTTTTTACACAATGAATTCCCCTGGATGAAGAAAGGCATTTACCAATTGAGTGTCTCTTACATGGTATGTGGTCATTTAACTGATAATATTAGGGGGCAGATTTATCAAGGGTCGAATTGAAAATTCTAAATTAGAATTTTCGAGTTTTTTTATGGTCGCAACTGTCAAATTAGACTAGGAAGTTATTCAAATTCAATCTGAGTTTTTCAAAAACAATTCAAATTCGATTTTTTGAGATTTATCATACTCTAATCCTTTAGGAATTCAAATTCGACTATCCACCACCTAAAACCTGCATAATTGCTGTTTAAGTCAATGGGAGAGGTCCAGGGATCAATAGTTTGCATCCTTCCTGACATTCTAATTTTTTTCAGAGAAAAAATTGAAATCGAGTTTTTAATATTCAAATTGAATTTGATTCAAGTTTTCAGATCAATTACATTCATTCATCCAAGTTTAAAAGAGTCGATTTTTTAAATAAATTTTGGGAAATTCGACATTTGATAAATATGCCTCCTATGAATAATATGCATTCTAAAGCAAAAGCCCACACTATCCTATAAACTAAAGGAGATTTAACATAATACAGAAACTTTGAACCAAATGTCCATGTTTATATCAAATGTCATAGCTTTTAATAATAAGCAAATATTATGGTAAACATGTTTGAAAAAACTAACCACTGTATCAATAAGATTTAAAAGCTCAGAGTCTACCTGTAACCCGTTATCCTGGCATGTAGAGGCTTAGGGGTCATAAGTATGGGGCAGTTACTACACTAAGGGGCAGATTTACTAAGCTCGAGTGAATTTTCAAAGTTATAAAAGTTCGAATTTCTAAGTAAATTTTTGGGTACTCCGACCATCGAATAGGCTATATTCGACATCGATTCAAACGATTCAAAGTAAAAATCGCTTGAATATTCGACCATTCGATAATCGAAACTTTGACTTCGTACTATCGAAGTGCAATGTTAGCCTATAGGGACCTTCCAGAGCACTGTTCTAAGTTTTGTTTGGTCGAATAAAAATCCTTCGATCGTTCGCTAAAAATCATTCGATTCGAATGATTGAATTGTTTTATTTGATCGTGCGAACGTTAAATCCGGTGAAAAATCTATTTACCGGTCGAGGGTCGAAAGTTTAACTTCGAAATTCGACGCTTAGTAAATCTGCCCCTTAGGGGATTATTTACAAAAATCAGAATTTATCTCATCATTTAAAAAAAAAAAAACACGACCAAACTCCCATGCTCGATTTGACCTTATTTATTAATAAAATAACCCAATTTTTTTTCGAGTTTTTGTCTGAAAACTCAGAAAAAGTTTTTCAGGCTAAACCCAGCACAGACCACAAAAACTTAAAATTGAGATAGGTGCCTCTCCCATTGATTTATACAGGACCTCATTGATTTGCAAAGAATAAGGATAGGTACAAAGTGCAAAAACTTTAGAAAGTGTCTGGTTTCTTCTTTGCCCTTTATACCATAGCTTAGTTTGACATTGCTTCATACAGAGAGGACAGCATATGCCACCACTAGTCTGCATATCAGTTAGAATTCTCAGACTGGAAGAGCTTGATATTGCAAGGCTCTGGCCACACACTGTACTGTTATGTGCCAGGTGCAGAGTGCATTTTGTGCCTGATAATGCAACAGGATTACGGGGTGCAACTTTGCTCTCCAGTGCTTACACCAAAGCATGGCAAAGCCACATTTCATATTTTACTAAAGATATGTTTTTATACATGGAACTCTTAATTGTTTATAATGGATTATTTTACATCATGTTAAAAATACATAAGCACAACATCTTTCTTTGTCCATTGAAGCCATTCATGCAGTATGTAATAAAGATGTGATGTCGGGCCTTTTCCTTACCAGGAAAGAAAAAGAATAATAAAAGTGCACCATTTCTATGGTTAGAAACTCCTAGTTCTTTGAAAATCTTCCATTCTGATATGGCTATTGTAATTCCACTGCTGTTCTCCTTTTCTTTTGAACCTTCAACATGTCCTACTGCATCACAGAGAACTACTGTTGAGGTTAAATAAGGCATTTACTGTACAATGTGTTTAATGAGTTTGAATGTTCACTTCAAAGCAGGCTCAAATATATGTTGAATGAATACAAAAATAGGAACTATTGAAAATAGCATCTTTAATTAAGAGTGAGCACTGCTGCAGTATTAGAAAAGACAACCATCTTGAATTAATGATCTCCTATGCATTGATGGAGGCTAAAGTAATTTCCAATTTCCACTCATTAAAACAGAACTAATGATAATTTTCAAGGCTACTTCACTCTTTGTGCTGGCTTGTAGTGCAAGTAATAAGTTACAAGATGACAAATGTGATGTTATTTTAACCAGACAAGCATACATAATGTATCATATTTTATTATTACTTTTGTGGTATGTGTTAGTACATTTTGTATTTCAACTAACCATTATAAAATAAATCAGCAATATAATTAAACTTATTTTTGCTGCCTGTTTAGTGCACCTATTCACTATAGGGTTTGTAGCTGTTTTTACAAATTACTTAATAAGAGAATTTAGATTCTAAATCATATCAGAGACTGAGGCAAAATTTACAAACATCAGGCAAATTAGCTTCATTGCAGTAAGTAATAATGACCAATCCACCACTTGCCTTTGTTTTTCGAACTGAATTACACTCATCAGCAATTATAAATATTTGATTGCTATCGATTGTTGTATTACATCAAGGGGTTTATTTATTAATGTCCAAATGCCAAAAACTCGAACAAGGAGGTCTTTTTTTACTATAAAATCCATATTTTTTGTGGAAAAAAAAATGTATTATATATGCTAGAAAAAGTCAGAATCCGATCTTGGACCTGCTGCAGTTGTAAATAATTCAATGGGAGAGGTCCCTTTGCTATTTGGAAGTTTTTCTGGTCTGCTCTGGAATTAGCCCCAAAAACTCACTATTTTGGAATTTACAGGCAAAAATCTGACTATTCAGGAAAAAGCCCAAAAAAATTCAATTCAGGAAAAAACTTCTACAATTCGGATTTTCAATTGATTTTATTGAGTTTATCCCTGATCTGATAAAATTTAACTTTTTTATTTATACATCATGGATTCTAGTTTTTTATACCCCGACCCTAGAAATAGCTAGAATCTGAAAATACACCATTTAAAACCGGTCGAGGTCATGTAGGAGTCAATGGTAGAGGTCCCTTGAAACATTTGAAGAATGTTAACAGGCATCATGATGTTAACAGTCTTCATGATGAGGGTTTTGCCCAAAAACTCAATCAATTAGAGTGAATTTTTAGAAGGTTTTTTTTGCCGAAAACCTGATTAATTCAAGTTTTCCGTTTGTTAACCCTGACCTCTCTGATTTGAGTTTTTTCCATTCAAATTTTTTTTAAAGAAATCATTTGAGTTGTGAGTTCATTTGAGGTATAAAAAGCTCTAAAATTCGACCTTTGATAAATAACCCCCCAAATGTAATGTATTAAAAGCAGGTGCAGTAAATATAATAAGCACACAACTGAATAAATAAGGCACAATAGTGGTGAACTACACCCCATGGCATGTTTAAGTAGAAACAGTACAGCTAGCTTGGAAATGTCAAAGCATTAAATCACCAGTATATGACACAATATTGTTTAGTACCCAAGTGTCACCAAAAATGGTAATTTTGCAATTAATGCAGGCCAGCCAGAATGTGCCATATGAATGGTTTTAGCTCCCTTTAATTGACTATGTTGATTTTAAAGCTACATTAGCACCGCACAAATTAAAGTGGTTTAAAGGAATGACTATGTAGAGAACCGTATTCCCTGCACTGGTAAAACTGGTGTGTTTGCTTCAGAAATGGAACTAGTAGATGCTGCAGATGATAGATAAGTTCTGAAGAAACCCTTTGTATACTACAGCACTTTTCTGTTATCTGCTGTTTATCCTGTGTATTTTCTCCATTTTCAACTTTAAATGGCTGCACCCATGGCTACATAGCAACTTGTTATAAACTATAGTTGCATTTCTGAAGCAAACATACCAGTGTAGCACAACAATACATTATGTTTTCATTACTTTTATTTTTTGGCATTACTGTTCCTTAAAGGTTTAATCAATAAATGTGATGATTAGTTTAAGACTGGGCAATAAACCCCAGTAGCTCTAAAAAATAAAGCAAAATGAAATTAGTTGTAGCAAGGATGATGATGAGATGCAGTACACTGGTACTCTCACATTACCATTTCTTCATAGAAAGCAGTAGTTATATCATTAAGTATACATCTTTACCAATAATAGGTTTTGTGCATGTTTTCTACTTATAATTGTATAAGAAACTTGCATGGCACGCATCATTTTAGTAACAACAAGTTTCTAAGCATGTGTCTTTTATTCTTTCACTTCAATGCACTTATCCAAATCTATTTAGGTATAAAATAACTGTATACAATTATGTTTTTTTCAGTAGTATGCACATTTAGAAATGTGTGCGCCAGAGTTTAATTATGCAGTATACATACAAATGGAAACTCAGTGTTAGTTTACAAGTTGCATGTTTATAAATATGTAATTAATAGAGTTTGCACCATTGTTTACAGCAGTGTTTTAATGGATGATTAGCAATCTGGTATGTAAATACGTTTTACGTTTCGGACTTCTTGGTTGCTGTAGGTGGACAGGGAAGCATGGAAACATAGGGGCAAATTCACTAACCGTGAAGTGGCTAACGCAATCGAAAATTCACCAGTGTGACATCATTTTGACACTTCGCCAATTTACTAACAGTGGCCCTGGCAAAAATTCGCCAGCGAATTGGATAGAGTAGCGCAACTTCGCAGCCTAACGCCTGGCGAAGTTGCACTCTGGCGAAGGGGCTAAATTACGCAAATTTACTACGTTTTTTTTTTATGAACGTTACCTCTTTCGCCAGAGTTGACTTCGCCAGGTTAGACCAGGCGAAGTGCAATAGAGTAGATAGGAGTTTGAAAAAAAAAAGTTGAAAATGTTTCTAAGTCCAAAAAAACCGCTGGCGTGTTTTACTTTTTCTAGGGTGATAGGCTAAAAAAGATCAAATTTTTTTTTTAGTTTGCCCACCTTCCCCCTCTACATTTTATAACATATGGCACCTTAACTAAACTGTGGGCACATGTGCAGGGCATTAGAACACCCCAATATACTGTTTTTTAACTTTCCCTGGGATTGTGTCGTGTAATGTGCGCTGAAGCATACACGTCCATTCATTTTTAAATTTGGCGCTGTGCCTTCGCTAGCGTAACTTCAAACGGCTGATTGTACTATTGCTTGTACAACTTCGCAAGTGTTCGGTAACCTGTGTGCAACTTCGGATCTTCGTGAATTTGTACAGCCTTGACGAATCTACGACTGGCAAAGTACAGCGAAGGCAACACTAGCGGATTTTTAGAGGTAAGTAAATTTCCCCCATAGAACAATCTAGATGCAATCTATTTTACCCCCTACTTGCGGGCTTTGTCAAAGGGGAGGAGGAGCTGGGAACCTGCCTCTATTTGTAACCGCTGGACAAACGGTTCCATTTTGAACCAGCCAATCACCTTGCGATATGTCCAGACGTAAGAATAATAAAATGTTAGGCTGTCATCCTTATGGATCATTCATTGTCGCTTCATTTATACCCACATAAGGTTACAATGCATGTAGCGTTACCGTGAAGCCTCTTGCCTGGGCTAATTATATGCATGCCATATGTTGAATCATAAATGCCAGATGTCAGTAACATATGCAAATGGAATGAGATATTATGTACAAGGTGTATGGAAACAGTCATTACAATCACCATAGTGGCATACAGTGGTAATGTCTATACATTGATTTACAAGATATTGCTTACTTCCAAAAGTAAACAAAAAGTAAGTCTTAAAAAGTTAACCTGAATATGAGACAAATATAATCAAGTCATTTTGTACAAATAACCAAAAACGTAACAACATAGTATCTCTCAATTAGATTAGAATGACAAAGTCCAATAGGCTGTTTTTGACTCCAGTGAGGATTAATTATATCTTAATCCAGTACAAGGTACTGTTTTATTATTAAAAAGAAAAAGGAAATTTGGAATATTTGGATAAAATGGAGCCTATGGGAGACAGCCTTCCCATAATTCAAAACCTTTGGCTAATGGGTTTCTGGATAACAGATCCTGTACAATTACCTTTGATTTCACTGTAATTGTTGTGTGAACAGTATGCTAGTTTTTAAATATTTGACCACAAAAGCCTTTTTTCTCTTAATATATCACCAGCTGCACTTCATTCACTTCAATAGTATTTGATTGCTTTGAATATTTCTACTGACTGGGTCTGTGCCACAGACAATTGCTGTGGCATTCTCAGCAGGAAAGATCAGCAAGTTCTTTGCAGGTCTCTGTAGCTGTGAATTTGGATAATATGCAGAATACAGCAGAGGCCCCATGCTGCTCCCATAACACATGCTGAGCAGTAATTAGAGAATAAGCTTAATTTAAAATGCAAATTATCCCACAATTATCATGGCAGCTTGGGTAGTTAGCTATTTTCCTGCCCATTGCAAAATTAGGCAGGCAACCCTTCTGAATTATGCAGCTGTGTTTTGGGGCAATAGGAACTTTAAAGGAAGGTGTAGAAATTCTGGAAACAAAAGCATTACCTAAATGTTATGCTATTTCGTAACAATTATTTTTCATTTTATGTGTTAAATTTTTCTATGTTTTGGATCATCATACACTAAGTTAAGCCTGCTGTGGAAATGATTACCATTGTTCTACTATCAGTAAAGCTGCTCAGAAATACACACATTGTTTGGACAATTTAGCCAGCTTAACCATATTGGCCAACTAACTGATCATCAGGATTCAGTTTTGGCAAACCATATTGTCTGATCAAAGTCAATCTATCCAAACCACACATTTGCATCTGTGGATGCACCTTGTTGCTGTGTACAAGATGTATAAACAGATAGTTACATAGTTACATAGTTAAATTGGGTTGAAAAAAGTCCATCAAGTCCAACCCCTCCAAATAAAAACCCAGCATCCATACACACACCCCTCCCTAATTCCACACAAATTATATATACCCATACCTATACTAACTATAGAGTTTAGTATCACAATAGCCTTTGATATTCTGTCTGTCTAAAAAATCATCCAAGCCACTCTTTAAGGCATTAACTGAATCAGCCATCACAACATCACCCTGCAGTGCATTCCACAACCTCACTGTCCTGACTGTGAAGAACCACCTACGTTGCTTCAAATGAAAGTTCTTTTCTTCTAGTCTGAAGGGGTGGCCTCTGGTACAGTGATAATCTTTATGGGCAAAAATGTCCCCTGTTATTTGTCTATAATGTCCTCTAATGTACTTGTAAAGTGTAATCATGTCCCCTCGCAAGTGCCTTTTTTCCAGAGAAAACAACAACCAACCTTGACAGTCTACCCTCATAATTTAAGTCTTCCATCCCTCTAACCAGTTTAGTTGCACGTCTCTGCACTCTCTCCAGCTCATTTGTATCCATCTAAAGGACTGGAGTCCAAAACTGCACTGCATACTCAAGATGAGGCCTCACCAGGGACCTATAAAGAGTCATAATTATGTTTTCATCCCTTGAGTTAATGCCCTTTTTATGCAAGACAGAACTTAATTTGCTTTAGTAGCCACAGAATGGCTACTGCCCAGAATTAGACAAATTGTTATCTACAAAAACCCCTGGATCCTTCTCATTTAAGGAAACTCCCAACACACTGCCATTTAGTGTATAACTTGCATTTAAATGATAAGTGCAAAACCTTGCATTTATCAACATTGAACCTCATTTTCCAGTTTGCTGCCCAGTTTTCCAACTTAGACAAATCACTCTGCAAAGTGGCAACATCCTGCATGGAACTTATAGTTCTGCACAATTTAGTATAATCTGCAAAAATAGAAACAGTACTTTCAATGCCCACCTCCAGGTCATTAATAAACAAGTTGAAAAGCAAGGGACCTAGTACAGAGCTCTATGGTACTCCACTAACAACACTGGTCCAATTAGAAAATGTTCCATTTACCACTACTCTTTGTAGTCTTTTAGCCAGTTCTCTATTCAGGTGCAAATACTATGTTCCAGGCCAACATTCCTTAATGTTAATGAAGAAATAGAGAACAGCAGCATCTCTTCATTCCATGTAGTTCTGATACTCAAAGCTGTTGGCCTGAGATGGAACAATAATATTTTTTAGTGCTTGTGTATCAATTGTCATGCAGTTGCTGACTACCCTTGTACTGATCTGATACCATGAAGGGCTGGACAGTGTATGGTCACAATTGGGTATATTTTTAAATGAGTGAAGTTAGAAATCGTCATAGTCCTCTGAAGAAAATTTACAATATCTTAACAACTCGAGAAGAACATAATTTTTCCTCTCTTAGTCAGGAATGGGAGAAGAATTTGGGAATAAAAATCACAGACCAGGAGTGGGTTAAGATACTTAAGTATAATAATAGGATGACTAAGGTATCAAAAATGCAAGAAGCTATATATAAACTGATAACAAAATGGCATTACACCCCAAGTAAACTTAATAAAATGTTCCCACAAACATCAGACAGATGTTGGAGGTATAAAGAAGGGGTGGGGAATCATACACATATATGGGTATCGTGCCCATTACTGGATGACTTCTGGAGCCAGATATTGGAAAGTATATATAAAATCACTGGTATAAGAATCCAGAGGGGGGGATAATATACTGATACTATTTAACATAAATAAAGACAAACAAACGATGCTTGAAGACTCTCTTACCTTTCAGTTAGTCCAGACCGCGAAATCTCTAATTCCTACGAATTGGAAATCTGAAAAATCACCGTCCTATGAGGATTGGCTCAGAGCTGTGAAAGAAATAAGTTTATTAGAGGAGCTAACCCACCTATACCATAATACTAGTAAGAAATACTGGAAAACCTGGTCCCCTTGGCATAGATATATGGAAGACCTTTTAAGGATAGATTAAGAGGCAAATAAAAGGAATGGAATGCTGTATTTGCAATATATAAACCATATCCGTGGATATTTGTAATTGTAACTATATCACCCTTTTACCTCCCCTTTTTTGTTCTGTACCCTTGTTGGAAAACTGAAAATAAAGAAATTAAGAAAAAAATAGCAAAAGTGGTATAAAGGTGATACCTTTATTGGGTAACTAATATAATCATAGCAAGCTTTCAGAACATTTTAGTTCCTTTTTCAAGCTGATTACAATGAAGCAGTGGTGTTCTCTGGTATATATACAACATTCAGCTCATAGGTCAACCTATGACCAACAAAAAGGAATATCAATCTATGTGTAAGGTGTCAAAGTCATTTACGAGGGGATCTGCAAGAGACAAGCAGATAAGGTACAAGATAATATGGGTCAAAGAGATGAGTATAAATTATGGCTGTGTGTGTAAGTCCATATCCACACATGTTGGTATTTCTGACCCGGTGCAGGCCTTTCTTAGTCCACATAATTTGCCATAAATCCACCAATTGATTCTAATTAGGTTCTAGGAGGTCCCCCAAAGGCTAAAACAGCAATTTGGCAGGTTTTAAATGGCGAATGGTCGAAGTTGAATTTTTTAAGAGACAGTACATGATAAATTTGGAAATTCAAATTTTCTATTTTTTTTTTAAATTCAAATCAAATTTGGACTATTCCCTAGTCTAAGTACACAAAAATTAGCTCAAAATTCGATTTTTTTAAATTCAAATTTTCACTTTGACCTTTGATAAATCTGCCTCCAACAGTAGTTTGGTGTTAATGGATTTGGTTGGAGAGTTGGGAAAGGCTAAGTGCTACTGGAGGCTTGGGAGCACTTTTCTAACAAATGTATTCATGTTCCATATTGTTATAGGAATGTGTCAGTATTTCTTTATTGATATCAATAAAACTTCTAATGCAGTCTAGTGTAAAATTCTGACATAAAAACCAGCAGTCCCTTTAAAAATGCTGTGTAAAAAGCTTCCACACAGAGCCAGATCAGGTGGAATTGTCATAGGAGGATTCATTTTGAATTTTAATTATGTCGCTGACTCTGAAGATCTGGGGGAAATGGTTATTGCACTTCATTGCTTTAACAACACAAGCACCCAGCATTCCCTTCAGTTTACATCTCCTTTAATAATACAGTACCCTCTGTACATTTGTAAGTATGTATGTATCATGCATAACTTTATTTGTAAAGCGCTGTTAAGGAGCCACAGCACTGTACAGTGCATAAGTAAAATATATACAAAAAAAAAAAAAAAATATATATATATATATATATATATATATATATGACAGAGAAGACAAATCACATAATAAATATATACAGAATCATATCAGGGCAAAGAGCTTAGGTGCTATGTGGTAAGAGACATAGTGGGAAGGAGGTCCCTGCCCCGTAGAGCTTACATTCTAAGTGAATGGGAGGCTAACATACAGGCACAAACTGGAGATAAAAAAGTGCACAAGGTAAGGCATAGTCAGTAGTCACAGAACTAGGCTAACGTTCTAGTGCTCCAAGAGGTAGGCTCTTAGTTTTTTCTTGAAGAGATTGAGAGAGTATTACTTAAGTAGGAATTCACGGATGGAATTCCAGAGGTAAGGAGCAGCAAGAAAGAAGGGTTTGAGATGAGAGGTGGCAGTGGATGTGGATGGTGTAAAGAGAAGGTGGCTCTAAAAAGAGCGGAGAAGACGATCAGGAACGTATAGCAAGACAAGAGAAGAAATGTAGCGAGGAGCAGAGGAGTGAAGGGTTTTGAATGTTAGTAGAATGTTTTATTAGCTATCCTTTGCTTAACAGGCAGCCAAGGATTTTAGTTGGGGTTGAGCAGGTTACCTTTTAGGAGAGAGCAGAAGGATCCTGGTAGCAGGATTGGAGGGGAGAGAGATGGGAGTCAGGAAGACCAGTTAGGAGGAGATTGCAATAGTCTAAATGGGATACGATAAGGGTATGGATCAGTGTTTGGCTGTTGTTTGTGAAAGAAAAGGGCATATCTTGGCTATATTACGGAGGAAGAAACAAAAGGTTTTGGCAGCATTATAAATATGATTAGAGAAGGAGAGAGAGTGGTCAAAGATGACCCCAAGCAGCCTGCTGAGTTAACTGGTTTAATGGTCATGCCATCAATAGTAATGGTGAAAAGAAAAGAAGGGCTCAGTTTGGATGGAAAGATGGAAAGACCATGAGCTCAGTATTGGCCAAGTTGAGCTTGAGGTGGCATTAGTTCATCCAGGAAAAGATAGCTACTAAGCTCTGCTATCTGGGTTTGAACATTAGCGTATAGTGAGGGAGTGTCTAAATATATCTGAATGTCATTGGCATACAGGTGCTATTTAAGGTCAAATGAAGATATAAGGCCTATAGAGAGAGTGTACAAGGAGAACAACAGAGCACCAAGTACAGAACCTTGAGGCACCCCCACACTAAGATGAACAGAAGGTGAGAATTTGTTTGCAAAAGCAACAGAGAAGGAGCGGTCAGAAAGGTAGGAAGAGAACCAGGGTGCAGCTTGATCACAGATTCCAATTGAATAAAGAACTTGCATTAGAACAGACTGGTTAACAGTATCAAAAGCAGAAGATAAGCCAGACTGCATAGGGTCAAGCAGATTATTGGTGCAGAGAAAGTTAGTAATGCGGGAGAAGACAAAACATTCCAGAAGTTTAGAGGCGTAGGGATGGGAGAATTTGACACATTTCGCTTCGCCAAAAATTTGCAGCTGGCGAAATGTCACAGACACCCATTAAAGTCTATGGGCATCCAAAAAATGTTGACGCGCATCTTCTTTTTTTTTTTTTTGAAGCACGACACCATACAAGTCTATGGGCGGCATTTCCACAGCGAAACAAGGCGAAAAAATTCGCCTATCCCTAGCTAAGCGGTAAGAGAGACAGGACAGTAGTTAGACTGAGTTAGAGTGTAGCTATTTTTCAGGATGGGCTTGACACAGGCCTGTTTGAATAACGAGGGAAAAGTAGCAGACATTAAGTGAGGAATTGAATATATGAGTAAGTACTGGAGTAAGGACAGGAGCACATTGTTTTAGTAGAGGTGATGGGATAGGAACAAGTGAGTAAGTTGTTGATGGAGAGGATAGGAGAAGTTTATTAGGGGCAATTACTGCTTTACCATAGTAACCTTACTAGGTTGCTTGGGGTCCCGTTGCTCCTCCAGGAAGGTTAAAGATGTCCAACACTCAGTGGTCCAACAAAGAAGAATTTTTTATTTACAAATTTCCTTCCATACATGCATATTGGTTCACTTTCACAAAACAGTCACATCACAACATCACAACACAAAGTTATAGTCACTCCATCACTTGTCAAGCAATCACCTTTAACATTCTGGTACCCCACCCAAGGCTCCACAGGCTCATCCTTTTCCAGGGTCACTCACCTCCCGGTAGGAATTTCTTGTCCCTCCTTCAGGATGCCTCTCTGACACTTTTGCCATAACTGGCTTAGCCTTGGCTCTTAATCCTCTACCTTCTCGTTGGGGTCTTAGCTACCTGTGCTAGCTATCTCCTAAACTAGCTGAAGTACCTAGTACTTCATGCACATATCCCTGTCACTACCTACTCCAGAATGGAAAGAACCCCACCCTATGTGTGTTTTCTCCTTAAATACCCTTTTAGCCAACTAGTGACTGGGGAAGAAATTGCACTAAATACCAATAATTACCCTCTACTACCACCTTGTGTTACACATTACAGCTTCAATACAAAAATCATTTCAACATTTACAATTTTTCATTTTACATGATTCACACTCACATCTGCACACAACAATCGGTCACCCTCTTACAAGTTTAGAGACTTCAGGCTCAGATATATGATTAAAAGAGTTAAAAATGGAAATAGAAGCATTAGGGGGAATGAGAATATTGGTATCTGAGGGGTGGGAAAATTGTTTGTGGATATAGTCAACTTTGCATTCAAAGAAGTCAGCAAAGTCCTGGGAGGTATATTCAGGTGTTAGTGTATCATTTGCAGAGGGATGAAGTAGCGAGTTGAATATTGAAAACAAGCGTTGTGTGTTAAATTTATTGTTATTTATATGTGTATTGTAGTGTTGTTGTTTTGCCTGGGATAGGGCAGTACCAAAGCAGGCCATGAGAAATTTAATATGCCATTCCATTTTATGCCTTTTCACATCTGCATTGATGTGATTCATCTTGATTAGATCATATTAATCCAACTAGTCTGATTAGACATGCGTAGACTCCTACACACTGTTGCAGCATAGCCAAGGATCTCCTGAATGCAGCATTGTGGATAGCCACTACATAGACATAAGCAAGATTTGGAGTCTGTTTTTACCATTTAATTGACACACTGCCTGAATTTCTATTTTCTGATATTTTTGGAATCCTAGTCAAGAAAATATCTTCTTTAAATTAATCTGAAAGTTCATCAAATACTATTCCCGAGCCAAAGTCGACTTTGATGATAAGATGTCACATCTGAGTCTCCTGCCTTTTTATGTTTATTAGCAAATGATGTGATGTGAAAGAAAATATTTCACAGAAAATATTCTCCAGTTACTTTATTTATCTGCTTTAGCATATCACACTGAGAATTGTTCGAAAAAAAACAGATAATTCTGATTATTTTTGTCACTTTGCTATTCTTCCCTTTTGACTGCGTGTCCTGATCTTAATGTGTTGATACAGTGATTCAAGCAGTGAATTATTAATCTCATTTTCATTGCCTGCATTGAAAATAAATGCTTTCAGAAAATGTTTTTGCATATAGCCAGCACTCAGTGTAACTGCCATGTCATGCAATATTTTATCCTGTGATCTCTATTTTTTGTTATATATTTTCCTTATTATTATTATTATTTAGCAATCTTTTGTTAAAAGAGACAATATTTGTATCCGACATTGGTGGCTGTTTAATGTGAAAGAAGGGAATATATTTTTCTGCAGTCTAAATTCACATTCACAGACTGAAATTTTCATATAGGTTGTGCATCACCATGGTGACTAGAAAATCGTTATTAGAAATAAACCCATACTTAAAGAGCAAGATGAAGAGAATTAAAGACAAGGTTGCCTATTATATTATCAAAGAACAGGCAACAAGTGCAGCAATAGGAAGTTCAATAATGCAAACTTTATAAAAAAAAATAAGAATCTAAATGACTATATTCCAGATCAGTTATTTCATCTTAATACTACTGAACTATGTATATTATCTTCTGCTAAAGATGGTATTATGTTAGGTGAACAGTTTAAAAAGCAAGGAAATGCACTTTAAACAAAGCAAGAGAGTTCCACCTTCAAATATTCCACTTACGATGCAAGAGTAAAAATTCTCTGTTTATCTATAGAAATACTTTTTTTCTCAGGTACTCAGGAATGATTATGGTAGAAGATATCACTCAAGTTTTAAAGGTTAGGCACTAATGTATTTACTGTGGTAAACCGTAAGGATCATTATTCAGGAAGTAAGTTCGTATGTTGAAAATGTGTGTGTGGTTTGGCACAGTATATAAAATGCTCCTTAATATAATATTCCTAAGTAAATCTGTAGTTTAAGATATTTGAAACCACTAGTCATTTTGCTTGGCGTGTGTATCAAAACCTATAGGATTTCTTACTTCCCTGAAGTTGTCTGGACAAAACTGATTTTGCAGTGCTTCCACTTCATGTGGGTAATCTAGTTTTTCTGCTATGTGATATCAATATGTCAATGTTTTTTCTGCAGAATAATACTAAGCAATGTCGCATATCAAGCATTGGGTTCCCCAAACTATAACAAACTATGGTCTGTCTTAGCTTCAAAGGCCAGATAGAGTAAACTTAAATTCAAGTGAGGGGTTATACCAGTAAGATTTGTCAATAATGGCAAAAAGTGCCTTAATGGTGAAAAGTGATAAAGTTTCTTTGGTTGTATTGTTTGGTATTGTTACTACTGAAAAGATAACATCTATACAGTAACTTAAAAAGAACAGTGTTCCACCCTAGCTTATTGAAGCTATATTTAAAGGAGACATATACTGTAGCATAACTGAAAATCCCCCCAATTTTGTAGGCAACAATGAATAATATATGGTTCAGGTTTCACTCTGGGCTATAAAGCATCATTTTCCTTTTAAGGGAGCTATGTATATTTGTCTCTCCTCTACACAGTCTGGGAAAAAACGCAAATTAAGTGGAACAGATGGGCGTGACTAGAACGATTTTTGGAGACATTTTCAATAAATCAGCCCCGAAAAACACATTTTTAAGCACATTCCTTAAATATTTAAAAGAATAATGCACTGGCACATTTTTGTATTTTTCACAATATGTCACTTTTAATGACGTTGACAGGAATCTATTTAGGGTGCAAAGGTTCATTTTGTAAGATGTATAGACACCTGTATAGTCTTAGACTTCCTTACAATTAACAGCAGTTAATCAAAGGTCAAAACAGCTGTTGAGTATATATCTGTTGTCAAAACAGCTGTTGATGAGTATATATTTAAGCAGAATCCAATGGTTTAACTTTATTATTTATACTATCCATGGATAGAGATGTCTTGATGTATACCCATAAAATACTATAGAACCAGTCATTGGCATACCCTTACATTTCACAGCAGAGGCTGAACATTTTAGAGAGGAGTTAATTTACATATGAGTAACTTTAGAGTTACCATTTTATATGTTTTATGAGTTGTTAATGAGGAGTTATATTTAAGCAGAAGCATGATATCACCGCACATGCCACAAACATGATTGACTGGCTCATATGTTCATAAATATGTTTAAAAAAAAAAAAAAAAAAAAAACTTTTATGGGGCTCTGCCACCACAGTTTTTTTTAACTTATAAGGGGCCCTTACCATCAATGGCTTTTTATAACTTGTTTGTGTGTGGGGGGATCTTTTTATTGTGGTGTGGGGTGGGCGAGGCCCAGAAAATGTTGTTTTTACAAGGGATTATTGTACCTGGAGAAAATGAGAAACATCAGAGAAATATATGCCCATTTGTGTCATTATCTGATATCTGTAGTGTCTCAGTGTGCACTGATAAGTCAAAAATCGTCCAGGAAACCTCACATGCATGTATTCATTCACCATTGTACTGTTCAAAAGCCTGTAATAAAGGAAGCAATCATTATCTACATACTGACATTTCAGTGAAACAATGACATGAGTCAATATTCAGGCTAGCATACATCTACATTGACTCTTCAGGACTAAATTTAAATTTGGATTGATCACTCCAGAAGTGTACAAATCACCGACATATTGATCATTTGGATGTATGTAACACAATTATCAAAAAGCTGTTTTTGAAGACCAAAGCATCATTCATCAGGTCCTTGTGCGTAACCAGTTTGTTTAGCACTGCTTTATTTTCAGTATAAATGCTCAGCACAAGGCAGATCATTTTCATTGCATATTGTGTTGTTTATTCTGTTTATATTTGCTATGTTAAAAAAACTCTTCTGCTACTTCTTCCCTAGGGAAATATCCATTCTTCAGATTGATTCCATTTTATATGCAGAGTACTTCTACTTATATCAGTTTTAATCAATTGATTTGTACTATAAATGTTGGCTGCTATCTAGCAATGACCACCTCCTGCATGTTAAACAATGTGAGAATGCATTTGGTACATTTTTCAACATTAACAAAGTAATATGTGAAAGGCTAAGAAGAAAATATGAAAAATGGCATATGACTTTTGTATACATTATTATAAACCATCTGCAAAAATGCATTGGTACTATAGTATATACATTCTAGTTTAGAATGTATACATATTCAAATGGCTTCCAAGTAGTTATGAAACAGCTAGATTTGGTTTGCTGGAAAAAATCTGTAATACCTCAAAAAAATGCGCATGATGGCACACAAATATATATATATAGATATACAGTCATATGAAAGAGTTTGCGGACCCCTCTTAATTCTTTGGAGTTTTGTTTATCATTGGCTGAGCTTTCAAAGTAGCACCTTTCTTTTAATATATAACAGGCCTTATGGAAACAGTAGTATTTCAGTAGTGACAAAGAACAGAAAATACGCAATATGCATTATAACAAAAATTGAACAGGTGCATACATTTGGGCACCCCAATAGAGATATTACATCAATACTAAGTTGAGCCTCCTTTTGCAAATGTAACAGCCTCTAGACCCCTACTATAGCCTTTGATGAGAGTCTGGTATTTTTGACCATTCGTCCATGCAAAATCTCTCCAGTTCAGTTAAATTTGATGTCTGCCATGCATGGACAGCTTGCTTCAAATCATCCCATCGATTTTCTATGATATTCAAGTCGGGGGACTGTGATGGCCATTCCAGAATATTGTACTTCTCGTAAATGCCTTTGTAGATTTTGAAGTGTGTTGAGGGTCATGTCTTGTTGGAATATCCAACCCCTGCGTAATTTCAACTTTGTGACTGATGCCTGAACATTATCCAGAAGAATTTGTTGATATTGGGTTGAATTCATCCGACCCTTGTCTTTAACAAGGGCCCCAATCCCTGAAATAGCCAAACAGTCTCACAGCATGATGGAACCTCCACCAAATTTGACAGTAGGTAGCAGGTGTTTTTCTTGGAATGTGGTGTTCTTCTTCCGCCATGCAAATCACTTTTTGTTATGACCAAACAACTAAATTTCTGTCTCATCAGTCCAAAGCACTTTGTTCTAAAATGACTATGGCTCGCTAAATGAGCTTTTGCATACAACAAGTGACTCTGTTTGTGGCGTGAGTGCAGAAAGGGCTTCTTTCTCATCACCCTGCAGATGTTCTTTGTGCAAATGGCACTGAATTGTAGAAAGATGTACAGATACACCATCTGCAGCAAGATTTTCTTGCAGGTCTTTGGATGTGATCTTTGGGTTGTCTGTAACCATTCTCACAATCCTCCACACATACAGATGCAGCCACTTTGGTTTGTCTGTTTGACACAGAATAACTAAACACAGATATCCCATTATCTCATTTAACACAGAAAACTGTGTCACAACATCCCATCTAATTAAAGCATTCACCATTGTGAACAATGGAGCTTTGGTATGCTAATGAAAAGGTTAAATGCATTAAATGAGTTAAGATGACTTAAGATAACACAGTTTCTTCAATTTCCCCTGAGTCATGACGCATTTAACTCACAAATCCAAGTGGCTTCATCTGTATGCCACTCCTGTATTTTTCTTGGCCTGCCAGATCTGGTTTTTACAACAACTGTGCCTGTGGCCTTCCATTTCCGGATTACATTCTTTACAGTTGAAACTGACAGTTAAAAGCTCTGATACAGCTTTTTGTAGCCTTCCCCTAAACCATGATACTGAACAATCTCTGTTTTCAGATCTTTTGAGAGTTGAGGATCCCAAACTGTCACTCTTCAGAGGAGAGTCAAACAGAAGCACAACTTGCAATTGGCCACTTTGAATACCTTTCATCATGATTGGACACAACTGCCTATGAAGTTAACATCTTAACTAGCCAATCCAACCAATGTGGTGTTGCAAGTAATTTGCCAGCTTTTGTCCTGTGTCACATCATGGATAAACACTAGTGTCCCAGTTTCACTGGCAGCCATGTATGCCCAAGCCATCACACTGCCTCCGCCATGTTTTATAGATGATGTGGTATGCTTTGGATCTGAGCTGTTCAATGCCTTCTCCATACTTTTTTATTTCCATCATTCTAATAGAGGTTGGTTTCATCTATCCAAAGAAAGTTTTTACAGAACTGTGCTGGCTTTTTTTTTATTTTTTTTATAGCAAAGTACAATCTAGCCTTTCTATTCGTGATGCACCTTGCAGTGCACCCTCTGTATTTACTTTCATGCAGTCTTCTCTTTATGTTAGACTTGAATATTGATAGACTCATCTCCTGGAGAGTGTTGTTCACTTGTTTGGTTGTTGTGAAGGGGATTCTCTTCACATGGAAATTATTCTACGATCATCCACCACTGTTTTCTTCCGTGAATGTCCAGGTCTTTTTGCATTGCCAAGTTCACCAGAGCTTTTTTTCTTTCTCAGGATGTACCAAACTGTAGATTTTGCTACTCCTAATATTGTAGCAATTTCTCTGATGTTTTTTTCTGTTTTTACAGCTTAAGGATGGCTTGTTTCACCTGCATGGAGAGCTTCTTTGACCGTATGTTGTCTGTTTACAGCAAAATCTTCCATTTACAAGCACCCCTCTCTCAAATCAACTCCAGGGCTTTTATCTGCTTTATTGATAATGACATAGCAAAGTAATTGCCCACACCTGCCCATGAAATAGTCTTTGAATCAATTAACCGATTGCTTTTGAGCCCCTGAAATGAAGTGATTGTTAAAAAAGGCTTTAGTTCCTTTAGTTTTTGTGCAATCTTTTTGTTCACCCACTGAATTAAAGCAGAAAGTCTGCAGTTCAACTGCATCTTGAGTTGTTTAATTTAAAATCCATTGTGCTAATGTACAGAACCAAAATTAGACTGCGTGTAACAACTTACCCTAGTGGTCTAGCAGGAGGGGGCCGACAGGGACACCTGTCTCCCCTCGGCAGGGACGCCTGCCACGAAGCGCCTCTGCGACCAAGACTGCTGCTCCTTAGGGCACGCGTGGCGCGCATCTGCGTTATTTATAGGTGCAGGCGCCAGCGCGCATTGGCGCGAAATTCAAGTGTATATAAAGCCACAGCGCACTACCCTCACTACCCATTATAGGATTTGTTCCTGGTGCTTCTGAGCGTTTGTGCTATCTGTATTATTGATCCTGATTCCTGTTGTGACCCCTGTCTGGCTTTTGACTATTCTGACATCTGTATCCTGACCCCTGCCTGATATCTGACTTTACTTATTCTATATCCCCTCTGATTGATCTCCTGGTTTGACCCTTGCCTGCCTGACTCCGTTTGCACTCTGCCTGCCCCGACCCGGCCTGATCTGACTACTCTTCTAACTAAGCCTTGTACCACGACCTTCTGCCCAAAGACTTTGCATTTACCGTTGTGTCCCTGTGCTTGTTCAGAACCTCTCTTATTAAGACCTGGGGGCATCCGATTAGCCAAGGGGTCCTCCCGAGGTGAAAGCTGGCTGCTAAAGGCTGAAGCAAGAGCCAAGACCAGGGTGCTCAGCATTGGTTCTGAATTAGGGTGCACTCTCTGGGGCTTATACAAAAACAAAAAATCTTTATTGGACTCAACATTTCAATCCCCCACAGGGATCTTCATCAGGAGTATACAGCAAACAACAAGAAGGACCACCACCCCACAGAATAGGCAACCACTGCTGTCACTAATTGCAAATAGACAATATAAATATGTGCAAATGTGCTGAGAAACAATTATAGAAATGGGAGTGTGTAGTACAGAAGAGATTGCATCTTATTGAGATGGGTGTTAAGAATAAGTATGAGACCATCCACATTAAAGCCTTACTCAACTTACCGAACCAATTAGATCCGCCGCTGCTGGCACTTGTAACCATTCCGCTCATAGTATAAAGGTGGGTGTGCGCAGGCGTGTTCCAGAGGTCCGTAACCCATCCCTTAGACCCAGCAAATCTGCCATGCAGTCAAGCACTTACTAATAAATTGCAGAAGCATTGGTTAGTTCCATTTGCAGCATCAACTGGTTCACATTTTTACCCCACCAGCAACAGTGTATGTTAGCTGGGGATGCCCCCGATAGTGGTCTCAGTGCAAGATCATGGGTGTTGCCAGAGTGCTCCATAGTACCTCTCCCAGAGGTCAACTCTTATTTCCTCAAACAGCATTCGCCATGTAAAGCCATGTCACAAGTTAGAACGGTTACTTTGTTCTTGACCCACATATTGCCATCTAAGGGGTACATGTAAAAGCACAATCTGCTTAAGGTGGTCTAGTGGTACCTGACATGTACAGTGTGCAGAGAAGGGAGAAGAAGGTTCATAGATAAAAAGTGGAAATAGAAAGTCATTACTATATATATATATATATATATATATATATATATATATATATATATATATATATATATATATATATATATATATATATATATGCTTGAAGATGTATAATGGCCTGTGCTCCAGATTTAATAAACATTATTCACCAGCTCTGTATGAATCACAAAATCAGTTGTAGTATGAAGAAATTAATGTATTAATTGGGAGACATATGATAAGAGAAATCTATCTTTACCTTTCTTTGTGTTCAAGGTTAAAAAAAAATCTCCTTTATATTGTTAATTTCTTTAGAACCAGGCAGCATACAAACAAATTGATCTGCTGCTTGATAATGCATTTTCTGCAAAATCCAGGTACCAGATGTTGTTCCACTGCTGCCTCTCCATTCTTAACAACGTATAAATTGGAAATATACTAATATATAGTTATTTAACAAAAACAGGTAAATTTAAGCTTTCATTTCACAAATACTTTAAGAATATGTTGCTTGAAATTATCAGTCTTCGTCCTGTTCTCTCAAAATTTTAGATAACCGGTTCCATACCTGTAATAATAACCTTAATAATATATTGAATCATTTGTTTAATAATGCTTCTTTCTTCTATGGTAGGTTCTGTGCAGCAATTGTACCCCGATATGAACAAACCAGCTAGTTATTCCTTTAGTGGCTACAAGGTGCTGTAGGTTATCAAAGAAATTGTTTTTTATGTCATCTTTTACATAACAAATAAGCAACTACTAAAATGGATATTAACTGTCAACAAATGAGCACTAAGTATAGGGTCGTATAATATATAGGAAGTTATTTATCAAGGTTCAAGTTGTGTTTTCCAAAAACGTACATTTTCGGGTTAAAAAAAACTCAAAATGTGTAACTTTTTTGAAAATTTTTTTTTTTGGAGATTTTATGAAACCCTGACAACAACAAAAACACATTATATTGAACATACCACAAGGCAGTGAGCACCCTAGGTCAGCATATCTTATGTCAGCCACTCCCTTAGCTCAGTTTTTCTTAAGTAAGTAGTGCGAATAATATTTAGATTCTAATTTAGATGTCCATATCTTAAGTTTAACCAGGATCTCTAGCATGAGTTGCCACATCAAAGGCAGATAACTTCTCAGCCAACCCCATATTCAGGGGTACTGCTAGAATGAGACAAAATGAGAATCATTCCTCAGGTGGCAGCACCTCTGCAGGTTACCAGGGGCAGCAAAAAGCCAGACATAGCAACATTAAGAGCCAAAATTCAGGCATTGTGACTTTCTAGTGCAGAGAGCACAATTTCGCGGAACCACCCATACATATTTAGGAAGGAAAAGTGTATTGTTCCTCATGATTGTGTTGCCTGTTGATTCGTAATCTGGAGAAACACAGAACTGCCTTTTGACTGGTACCTTGGTATTCACTCCTTATTTTTGGACACAAGAGAACAATATGAGATCTTGTCACTCTAATTGTATATTAGTTATTGTCATAATTGATCCTGTTTGAGGCCTGTCTGAAGGTAACATTACTTTTAAGAGCCAAGCAATTTCACTGACCAACTGCAATGGTAGAAATCAAATAAGAAAACTGTTGCAAATGGAAGATGATATTTTAAAATAACACTATATTCGTTTAAGGGAAAGGGAAATTATCGGAGTAATCTGTTATTTAGACAAGAAAAAACATTTATAAGGCATGAATAGGAAATGGTAGAAAACATATGGCTTGAACTGTTTTATTATCATAGATGCCACAGAATGCTCTCTCCCACTAAAGAAAACATTTTTTAATCTTGCAGTCAATATACCATCTCATTGTAACAATATATCACTTTTGCAGCAGTTCACTTTAAGCGTATTAGAGAGGAAAAAAAAAACACCCAAATAGACATGTTTGGCCGTTCACCTACATTCCCAACAGTCTCAGCCAGCAGACAACCTAGAGATGTATTTAATTTTTATATCCAAAAGTCTGTCAGGATGGCCATCATTCATAATCAGGTATAATCAGCATAGGTATACTGTCAGTTTTTCTCGTTGCAGATGGTCTTTCTGTGGTTCATTAATAACACCGGAGACACTTGCAGAAACCCATAGCAACTAATTAGTTTTGATCATCATACAGTAGGTAGAATGGAGCAGATCTCTTAGGAGCAAGCATTTCTTCCTCAGCCTCTCTATGACATTTCCTATACAGCATTATTTGTCCTATCACTCTCTGCAGGTTCTCAGCAGGTTCTCAGTTCTCAGCAGGTTCATATGCAGAGATATTAAAGTATTGCCCACTAGAAGCAGTGCCAGTAAAGTTATACTGTATATATTGTAAAATGAATTAATGTTTTGATATTTCTATACTGCTAAACCATAATCAAAAATCCAATAAACACGAAGATGTAAATGATGATTCATAGGATCATCAGATATACTTAGCTCTTAAAGACATCACTTGTGTCACAAGACTCACTGAAATGTATGTGTTATTTGGTTTATGTTGTCTGGGGATATCAGGAGTCATGCTGGACAAATGGGTTTTACCCCGAAACGTTGCACCTTCGCAAAATAAACTCAGCAAGTGTGAACCTGAGTGCCAGTGAAATTCTTCCTAGATATCAGTAGTCATCCCAGAATTCCATGAAATATATAAAAGACCTTGGTCTATTTTTTTTTTTTTTTTTTTCCATTTAACTCCTCAGTCTATATATATATATATATATATATATATATATATATATATATATATATATATATATATATATATATATATATAATTGTAATAATAATATAATATAATTGTTGCTTTCCTATTTTCAAAATTGCAATCATTTCCTAGATGTAATGACATAATCATGACTTGCTTTGTGGGTATTTCTACCTGAGCTTAAAGTGATAGACGATGTTGCCAAACCATTTAACAGGCATTATTTAATGCATTATATATGTTGCTAAAATTACTACAACCATCATGAATTATCAGGGCATAATGTACACCCTTTCTTAAAAAAAAAAAAAAAAAAAAATATATATATATATATATATATATATATATATATATATATATATATACTGTATATATACTGTATATATATATATATATATATAGCAACAATTAGAAGATCAAGTTGAGTATTTTGTCGAGTCTCAAAAACATCATTAAATGTAATAAGCCTGTTAATGCGAAATCAAATAAGTATATTGTGTATATATATATAATTCAGCATAAGCAGCCGCACTCTGATCCGGATCTGTTAGTTTGATGGTGGGTGCTGGATCAAAAATTGTTATCATAGAATTCCACAAAAAAACGCACTCCAACTTGTTCTGATGAATAAAGTCACATTTTATTGTATTCGATTTGCGTGTCCAAAGTTCCGAACACCTTATGGCCTTTGTCAAGGATATATATATATAAAAAGCAGGTCTTATTAGGAGATTCTTCAGCTAGCAACAGGAAAATATTGTTTTTTAATAAAAGAATGCACTACATAATTTGAACACTTGATGTCGCTGTATATCCTGGCAGTTCATGGCATGAAAACAGTGTTTCCTCATAACAAGTGAGATTTATCTTTCAGTCATTGTCAACTTTACATAAAAAAAAATTATGGGATGAAATGTGTAGACACACTGCCATCTTGTCAGTGTCAGTATGTATAATATAATTATGTCATAAGCACATTTTCATACAGTCTTTTGAAAAAAAAAAAACCCTATATATATATATATATATATATATATATATATATATATATATATATATATATACTGTATATGTGTATATATATATATATATATATATATATATATATATATATATATAAAATAAATAAATGTACGATTTACACTCTTCTGAATAAGCATCCCAGCATCCATTTGTATGTAGTACAGCTGTAAATGGCCACACTTCAGTGAATAGCTGGTGGCACGTAAAGCATCAGGTATCTAAAAGGTAGGAGAGTTGGATACAAGCTTCCGGCAGAAAATACCTGCACACTAAGGGGCCGATTCACCAATGGTCGAATATCGAGGGTTAATTAACCCTCGATATTCGACTAGGAATATCGAATTCGAAGGATTTAGCGCAGGAAATGCGATCGATCGAAGGATTATTCATTCGATCGAACGATTAAATCCTTCGAATCGAACGATTCGAAGGATTTTAATTCAACGAGTAGCCCAAAAAACACTTCGAAATTCGAAGTTTTTTTAATTCGAATCCTTCACTCGAATTCACTCGAATTTAGTGAATCGGCCCCTAACTGTGTGTGCGTGGGTGTGTGTGTTTGTGTGCATGTATTTGTGCTTGTGTCAATAATAAGTAAATCCCAATAGGAACAGTCCAACGTTGATAAATGTCCCATGCGGGAAGTTGTGACCAAAATGTTGGAATGCCCAGTGATTAAACAAAATGTTCACAATAAGGTATGCTGAGCTTCCTACTGAGATATATAAATAGTAATATAGTTAACTGTGCTGACAGGCTTTCTGTTTGTGAGCTTGTATTACCCTTTGGGAGACTTTGAATTCGACATACAGTCTTTTATCCAAGAAATCTCAGCCTTAGGGAATTTAAACATGGAAAAGACGTGAATATGTCTGAACTGCAGAGCAGTGTGTTTGCTATGTGTGACAATTCATGTATTGATTATATAAGAGAATAGATCTGAGTCATGAAAAGGAACGGAGACGTAAGTAAAACCCTGTTTGATGGGTTAGTCCTTAATAAGCATGAAAGAACATGCACAAAACCTGACAAATCAATCTATAATGCACGAAAAAGAGACAAGAACTCTTTGCTTGTGGTTCAAAATAAAAACTTGATTATTATACAAGAAGCAGTCGAACGTGTAGCTACTGTAATTAATAATTGGATACTATACTACATATTTCAGGCCCATAGGCCTTTTTATCAAAGAAGCACAAAATCCAACCACATAGATAAAAAAACAAGCAAAACATTAAAGAAGCAAAACTGATGAATTGTATAAAAGGATGCAGAGTCCCTCACAACTGAAGATTTTAAAATTCCTTTTTAATACTTGTGCTCAAGATGCAATAGGTCCACAAGGGAGACCTATAGTCTCAGACAGATAATTATGACTTCTAGTCATTTGATTTGACAAATTGCTAAGAACTGTAAAATTACTGGATTCCTGTGGGAGCCCTCACGCATAACTTGATCAAATGTATGAGATCTCCATGTGTCTCCCCAAGAAATAAGGGAAACAAAATCACAGAGTTACTTAAGAACATACATGCCATAAACATCATTGTTGTGATTTTAAAAGTCCCAAAATGTAGACAAAATTACCCTACTCAAGTTGGATGATGTTTATAAGCCAACCCTTGCTTCATGTATTAGCTGTAAAAGACATATTATGGCCATGGATTTGGTTCTCTAAGGTCAACACCCCTTGAACTATTTAGTAAAAGGTCTATAGTGGCTATACATTATATCTATAGTTTCTCTAGAGGCTAAATAAAATAGACAATTTCAGGGAATACTTAAATTTGTTCTAAATTAGTATACTGCCATTCATTTATTCTCCTTTAAAAAAGTCAAGAAATACCCAACAAATGTGCATACCTTATTGGGATTACTACTTAAATTATTATTATTTGGATGTTCTAGGATATCCCTCTGTTTTAAGGTTCAACAATGTAATTTTTCTAGAGGGATCATGTCACCAAAGCCAAAAGCAGTTTGTATTTATTTTGCCTCAGAGCAGCTAATAGAGGTATGGGACCTGCTATCAAGAATGCTCTGGACTTGGACTTTTCCGGATAACGGATCTTTCCATAATTTGGATCTCTCCAATAAGGATTAATTATATCTTAGTTATGCTAAAGTACAATATACGTTGTTATTATTACAGAGAGAAAGAAAATCATTATATCATCACAACTAATTAGTACCTAAATTGAGGTATGATCGGCAACATTCCTTTGGAACTTTTTATAGTGCCTAAATTGTGCCTTGGTACATTATCTGCCATGAACAAGTGGACCAAAACAAACTGAAGTTGATATGAAGTGCTGTAGTTTGTATACTTTTACATACTGTATATAGATCAAAGTTAGTAAATCAGATTCATTTAGTGAAAACGTAATCAAAAATATGTAAACGGGCATGAAATTTAGCCATTTCCAAACTGATGCATTACTGAACTGGATTCTTGCATTATTTATACACAATACCTCGATCTAAGATTTAATCTGTAATCTGCACATTACATGACTAATAATATTGCAAAATCAATGAGTTTTGATATGACTCACTTGTAGGTTTCTCCTTCAGCCTATGAAGTATAAGGAAATTTCCCATCAGGGTGGTGGCAATAAAAGATATTTTATAGTAACAGAAGTCATAACTGAACTTCACAAGAGGACTTCCCAGCTAACAAGGCAACAGAATGCCTGACATTACCATCCAAAATTTTATCTGCTTGCGACATGACCAGTCATGGAAGGGTCCTGCAAGGAAGGGTACAACGTACAAAAAAAAACAACATAGAGCAGGTTCTGACAGGGCTGCCTTGTGTCCATGAGGATGAGATACAGAGTACAGCTATGCCCCACTTGTAAATGTTCTGTGAGGGACTTACCTGGGGGACGGTAGGGACGCCTGCTTCCTCCTCGACGGGGACGCCCGTCTCTCTTCTCCGCCGCCGATGCGGCTAGGCCTCAGGCGCCGTCTCCTATGGAGCGCGCGGCGCGCATGCGCCAGAATTAAAGGGACAGGTGCGCTGACGTCTTTGCGCAGGCGCTGGCGCTGATTCGCCAGCGTCCAATGGCGCCAAATTCAAATGTTTAAAGGGCCATCAGTTCTTTTGTGCTTTGCCCAACGTAGGTTCTGTATATCGTTCCTGGGTGCTATTTTGCTGTGTTTTCTTGTTGTGACCTTGGCTATTCCTGATTTCTGTTTGACTTCTGCCTGCCCCGACCCTTTGGCTTGTCCCTGACTACTCTTTGGATTTCGTTTTGTACTTCGACCCTGTTTGTTGCTGACCTGGCCTGTGACCTTGACTACTCCGCTGTTTACCGATTCTGTACCGCATTCCCGATTGGTTTCGACTCGGCCCGTTCTTGGACTTTGTTAACCTTTACGTTTTGTTCCCTTGCTCACCCAGAGTTCTTCCCTCAGTCTCCTCACTATTAAGTCCTGGCGGCATCCGAGTAGCGGAGGGCTCCACCCGACGTGAAAGGCAGCGGTTATAGGCCGAAGCGTGAGCCGAGCCCGGG
Source organism: Xenopus petersii (assembly GCA_038501925.1). Taxonomy (NCBI): domain Eukaryota; kingdom Metazoa; phylum Chordata; class Amphibia; order Anura; family Pipidae; genus Xenopus; species Xenopus petersii. The sequence goes on from CM076684.1 coordinate 67,802,328, forward strand.
ACATTGGGGTTTACTCTGGGTTGTGGGATACTGAACGTTACATTACGTTGGGCCAAAAAGAAAAAACCAAGAAGATGGAGCCAGCTGAAGCTACTGCTTCCACCACTCCTTCGGAAGCGATTCTGGCAAATCTTCTACAGAGGCTTGGTGAACAAGAGGACAAGCAAGACTATATTGTGCAATGTCTTCACGGTCTTTCTTCCAGACTTGACATGATGCAGCAACAGCCTGTTCCTGGTCCGAATAATACTTCTCCTCAGGCAAGCACTTCTCTTCCTCCACCTACTGCTAGTACCTTCCATGAGCCCAAGGTTCCTTTCCCCGAGAAGTTTGCTGGGGATCGAAGTAAGTTTTTTACTTTCCAAGAGGCCTGTAAACTGCATTTCAGTTTTTTGCCCTATTCCTTCCCTACTGAAGAGTCTAGGGTGAATTTTGTAGTTACGCTCTTACAGGGTGATGCCCAGCTCTGGGCATTTAGTTTGTCTCAAAGGGATCCAGCCCGTCACTCCTTAGCGGCTTTCTTTAATGCTATGGCTATCATTTACGATGATCCTGATCGTGCCGCCTCTGCTGACGCAGCCATACGGGCCCTTAAACAAGGCAAACGGCGGGCAGAGGATTATTGTACTGAATTCCGCCGTTGGGCTGTAGAGATGGGCTGGAATGATACGGCTCTTATGAGTCAATTCAGGGTTGGTTTGGCTCCGACTATTAAAGATAGTCTTGTAAATTTTCCCGCACAGTCTTCTCTGGATTCTCTCATGCATCTGGCTATCCAGATTGATCGAAGGCATAGAGAGAGACTCCAGGAAGAGCAGGTTACCTATTTTACACCTCCTTCCGTAAATGTCTTTAACACCCCCCAAGTCTTTCCTAGATCTTTAGAAGAACCTATGCAGATTGGTTCTACTCGTCTCTCTTCCGAGGAGAGGGTTCGTAGGAGGAATAATGGGCTATGTATGTATTGTGGGGATAAGGGGCACTTTCGCAACACCTGTCCCAAAAGTCCGGGAAACGACAGAACCTAAGCAGGTCTGGGGAGTCTTGCTTGGGTGATGTCGTTTCTACTCCCCAATCTTCTCAAATTTTAATTCCGGTTCTTTTGAATTGGGACAGTGGTTGTGTGCAGAGCTCTGCTTTTTTGGATTCTGGGGCAGCGGGTAATTTTTTGGATTTTGGGTTTATTCAAAAACATGGTATTCCTTGGGAACCAAAGGTTCCATCTTTCAGATTATCCGCCATTGATGGTAGATCTTTGGGTCCCGGACTAGTATCTACTCGATCTAAGGTTATTCACATGTCCATTTCCGATCATTCTGAATCTCTTTCATTTTTCATTACTGAGTGCCCACAGACTCCAGTCATTTTAGGCCTCCCCTGGTTACAAGGTCATAATCCCCAGGTTGATTGGCCCTCTGGCAAAATTTTGAAATGGAGTCCTGCATGTATGTATTCTTGTGTTAACTCTGTCCAGACCCTGGCCGCTACTTCCTTAAAGAGTCTTCCTCCTTGCTATGCCGCTTTTTCTGATGTTTTCTGTAAAAAAGCAGCTGAATCCTTACCCCCCCATAGACCCTATGACTGTGCTATTGAATTATTGCCTGGGTCTTCTCCTCCCAAGGGTAGGACATATCCTCTTTCCCTTCCTGAGCCTTTAGCCATGGAGGAATATATTAAAGAGAATTTGGAGCGGGGGTTCATTAGACCTTCTTCTTCCCCTGCGGGGGCTGGGTTTTTTTTTGTCAAGAAGAAGGATGGGACTCTTAGACCCTGTATCGATTATAGAGGGTTAAATAAGATCACGGTCAAGAATCGTTACCCTCTCCCTTTAATCTCTGAACCCTTTGATAGAGTGAAGGGGGCTGTTATTTTTTCCAAATTGGATCTAAGGGGCGCCTATAATCTAATCAGGATAAGGGAGGGGGATGAGTGGAAGACCGCTTTTAATACCCGAGATGGGCATTATGAATACTTGGTAATGCCATTTGGTCTGTGTAATGCCCCCGCTGTTTTTCAAGAACTGGTTAACGATATCTTCCGTGATCTTTTGGGTCGGTTTGTCGTTGTGTATTTAGACGACATTCTAATTTTTTCTTCAAATTTGTTTTCCCATCGTGCTCATGTTCGGGAGGTTCTATCCAGGTTAAGGCAGAATCATTTGTATGCTAAGCTTGAGAAATGTCTCTTCGAAGTCTCTGCTGTACCTTTCCTTGGATATATTATTTCCCAGACTGGTCTTGAAATGGAGCCCACTAAAGTCCAAGCAATTCAGCAGTGGGCACAACCCCTTTCTTTGAAAGCGATCCAGAGATTTTTAGGGTTCGCTAATTACTATAGGCAATTCATTCAGAATTTTTCCAAATTGGTGGCCCCAATTACTGCCTTAACTAAGAAAGGGGTTGACCCTAGTATTTGGTCTGCTGAGGCTGTTGAGGCCTTTGGTCTCTTAAAAGAGGCCTTCATTTCTGCTCCAGTTCTCCGGCATCCAGACTCATCTTTGCCTTTTATTGTTGAGGTGGATGCGTCTGAGATCGGTGCCGGAGCAGTATTATCTCAACGACATCCTGTCTCCAGTAAAATTCACCCATGTGCCTTTTTCTCAAAAAAATTTTCCTCTGCTGAGGTCAACTACGATATTGGCAATAGGGAATTATTGGCCATTAAATTGGCATTTGAGGAATGGAGACATCTCCTTGAGGGTGCCAAGCATACAGTTTCTGTGTTCACTGATCATAAAAATTTGTTGTACATTGAATCTGCTAAACGGTTAAATCCTCGTCAAGCCAGGTGGTCATTGTTTTTCTCACGTTTTAATTTTCTCATCACCTACAGGCCAGCAGAAAGGAATCTGAAAGCAGATGCCCTTTCTAGAAGTTTTGTCTCCAAGCCTAGGGAGGATTTGGAACCAGTTCCTATTGTTCCTAAGGAGGTGATTGTGGCAGCCTTGAGTCCGGATCTCTCTACCTCCTTGTCGAATGCCCAGGTAGATTCCCCTCCTGATATTCCTGTGGGCAAGTTATTCGTTCCTAGTAACTTACGTGAAGCAGTCTTTCACGAGACTCATGATTCTAAAGTGGCTGGTCATCCGGGTTGTGCGAAGACTTGCGATTTGTTGTCTCGTACTCTCTGGTGGCCAACTTTAAGACAAGACGTTGCCAAATATATTGAGTCATGCCCAGTCTGCCAACGATCTAAGCCATCTAGATCTTTACCTCAAGGGTTGCTGCAGTCACTTCCTATTCCTGAGAAACCTTGGACTCATATATCCATGGATTTCATTGTAGATTTACCTCCATCGAAGGGGCATACTGTTATCTGGGTAGTGGTGGACCGTTTTAGTAAAATGTCTCATTTTATTCCTCTTTCTGCCCTTCCCTCTGCCAAGACTCTATCTGAACTTTTTATTGTCCATATATTCAAGTTTCACGGGGCTCCTCTCAATATTGTGTCTGATAGGGGGGTTCAATTTGTGTCCAAATTCTGGCGGGCTTTTTGTTCATTAATGGGTACTGATTTGTCCTTCTCTTCCGCATATCATCCCCAGACCAATGGTCAGACTGAGAGGACAAATCAGACTCTGAAACAATATCTTAGATGTTATGTCTCCTGCAATCAGGCACTTTGGGTTAATTTTCTTCCGTGGGCTAAATTTGCTTATAACAATGCCATTCATTCCTCCACTGGCAAATCTCCTTTTTTCACAGTGTTTGGTCTTCATCCCCGAGTTTTTTCATTTTCAGGTTCATGTGATCTTCCTGCTGTTAATTCCTTTGTGGAGGATTTTTCTAAGACTTGGCAGGAGGTTCAGAAGTCCTTATCTTCTGCAGTAGCTGCTCAGAAGAGGGCTTCAGACAAACATCGGAGAGATTCTCCTGTGTATCAGGTTGGTGACAAGGTTTGGCTGTCCTCCAAAAACATTTCTCTGAAAGTCCCTTCAGCCAAACTGGGTCCCAAATTTATTGGTCCTTTCTCTATATCTAATGTTATCAACCCATGTACTTTTAGGTTAAATCTTCCTCCCGAACTCAAGATTTTTAATTCTTTCCATGTATCTCTGTTGAGACCTGCTAGAGTGGTACGTCAGAATCCTCCTCCTCCTCCTATTTCTGTTGAGGGCCAATCTGAATTCTTGGTTCACAGGTTGATTGACTCTCGTATCTCTAGGGGTAAACTCCAATATCTGGTTCATTGGAAGGGTTATGGTCCTGAGGAGAGATCTTGGGTTTTCGCCTCTGATGTTAAGGCGGATAGGTTGGTGAGACAGTTTCATTCTAAATTTCCCAACAAACCTAAGGGTCCAGTGGCCCCCTCTGGAGGGGGGGGTAATGTGAGGGACTTACCTGGGGGACGGCAGGGACGCCTGCTTCCTCCTCGACGGGGACGCCCGTCTCTCTTCTCCGCCGCCGATGCGGCTAGGCCTCAGGCGCCGGCTCCTATGGAGCGCGCGGCGCGCATGCGCCAGAATTAAAGGGACAGGTGCGCTGACGTCTTTGCGCAGGCGCTGGCGCTGATTCGCCAGCGTCCAATGGCGCCAAATTCAAATGTTTAAAGGGCCATCAGTTCTTTTGTGCTTTGCCCAACGTAGATTCTGTATATCGTTCCTGGGTGCTATTTTGCTGTGTTTTCTTGTTGTGACCTTGGCTATTCCTGATTTCTGTTTGACTTCTGCCTGCCCCGACCCTTTGGCTTGTCCCTGACTACTCTTTGGATTTCGTTTTGTACTTCGACCCTGTTTGTTGCTGACCTGGCCTGTGACCTTGACTACTCCGCTGTTTACCGATTCTGTACCGCATTCCCGATTGGTTTCGACTCGGCCCGTTCTTGGACTTTGTTAACCTTTACGTTTTGTTCCCTTGCTCGCCCAGAGTTCTTCCCTCAGTCTCCTCACTATTAAGTCCTGGCGGCATCCGAGTAGCGGAGGGCTCCACCCGACGTGAAAGGCGGCGGTTATAGGCCGAAGCGTGAGCCGAGCCCGGGACATTGGGGTTTACTCTGGGTTGTGGGATACTGAACGTTACATGTTTATTGACTAAGCACTAGAAATGGGATTTTGCACACCTTAGTGCTCTGGCACTTTTGCTGGGTCATCTCTAAATGAGGCCCACCTTCTTAAATGTAAAATGTAGGGGTTTGTATATGAATGGTGTGTGTGATAACCCAGTGCTGGGTGTTGTGGAACCGGAAGAATGCACACAGAGATGCCAGACTACAGGGTAGAAGTCCACTTTATTCCTGGCTGTTCTCTCCACACTGTTAGCTCCTCCACCTTCACTTCCCCTTCCTGTGAGCATAACCTCATTACTCCACCCAGTGCTAAGCTGCTAATGCATATTAAAATGAACATTTAACATTAGGGATGTAGCGAACGTCGGAAAAAAGGTACGCGAACATATTCGCGAACTTGCGTCAAAAATGCGAACGGTTCGCGAACGTCGCGAACCCCATAGACTTCAATGGGAAGGCAAATTTTAAAAGCTAGAAAAGACATTTCTGGGCAGAAAAATGATTTTAAAGTTGTTTAAAGGGTGCAACGACCTGGACAGTGGCATGCCAGATGGGGATCAAGGGCAAAATGTATCTGAAAAATACATTGTTGACACAGCGCTGCATTTTGTGCTGTAAAGGGCAGAAATCACACTACGTCACTCAGGTGATGTTTCTGGACACAGAATGTGAAAAAGCTCACACAGCTAGGTGGCACTTGGTTAAAGACTGGGCAAACAATGCCTGCAAGGGCAACGTATACAGTAGTGGATACGGAATATATTATTGCTGCTTGGAAAACGTCACTCAGGTGGTGTTTCTGGAGACGGTATTATTATTGATATTTAGACAGAATGTGAAAAAGCTCACACAGCTAGGTGGCAGTTGTTTGAAGAACACACTGGGCAAACAATGCCTACAAGTGCACTACTATTGGTGCACTACTATGAAGAACAGCAAACAGCACTGGACACGTTAAAGAACAGTAAGATAAGTAAAATAAAAAAATATATATATATATTTAAAAAAAAAAAATACTCTGGTTGGTGCTGAACTACTAGGAGCAGCACACCAGTCCCACTCCCCAACACAGCTAGACTAATAGCACTGGGCTCTTATAGTAGCAAAGTACAAAAACAAAAAAGAAAATAAAAGCAGTCCTTACAAGGACTATTGGGTTACAGGCAGGCAGCAGTCAGCAGATGAGATCAGAAGCAGTGCCCACAGCAGCTACATACAGAGCACTGCAGTAGAAGGTAGATGACTAGTCAGCAAAGCTAACTAACCTAAACTCACTGTCCCTCAAATCCCTGCAGTCCCTACAATACAGAGCAGTATCAAGTAGATTACTAGCCAGCAAAGTTACTATCAACTGTCCCTCAAACCACTCAACAGCTCTCTCCCTACACTAGCTCTTCCAAGCACACACAGGCAGAATGAAAAAACGCTGCAGGGCTTCAGTTTATATATGGAAGGGGAGTGGTTCAGGGGGTGTGGGGGTGGTCTAGGAGGGAGAGCTTCCTGATTGGCTGCCATGTATCTGCTTGTCTGGGGGAGAAATGGCAAAAAAAAGCGCCAGCTAAGGCGAACCCAAATTGGCGAACGTCGCGCGACGTTGGCGAACATTCGCCGAATGCGAACAGTCGATGTGCGGGCGAACAGTCCGCGACATCCCTATTTAACATCACAGGAATGAATGGAACAACATTACATCGTGTAGTGTGCAAAAGTCAAGTGGAAATTGTTATGGTTTTTTTATTCAAAATGCATTTTTATTTTACAAAATAAATGCAAAAATCATCTTATTCAGCAAATTAATAAAATTGCAGCTCATTTTTTTAGCAGTAGAGTTGCGCCACATCCTGCACCAATGCACACAGTATCAAACATTAAATAAACCCAATAGGATAATTTCATCTCCAATAAGGATGAATTATCTTAGTTAGAAAGTACTGTTTTATTACTACAGAGAAATATAAAAATCCTTTTTAAAAATTGGAAGTTGAACCGTTTTAAGATGGGTTTCCCATAATTTGGAGCTTTTGGGATAACGTGTTTCCGGATAATGGATCCCATACCTATAAGGTTTCAGATATGTTTGTTATTAATATAAATTATAATATTAATATTACCAATTATGATGTTGATTATATTGTCTTATTCATGTATTGTTATTTTTAAACAACATTTTTTTATGTACCTACTATTTGCTCTTTCTTCCAATGGTTAAGCTGATCATTATGCTCCTTGCAAAGTAATGTTTTTATTCATATGGTATATACAGAGGTTAGCTATACCACCTGGAATGTAATGCTCACAGTGTCCTGCTGCTTTCAGTGGAGAGATGCTGTTTATGTCAGCATGTAGTGGCTGATTTTCTACCAAATAGAAAATGGTTAGCCTGAGCAACACTCACTCAGATTTACCTGCCCGCATCATTTGGTTATTGATGATATACAGACATTATTCCCGGATAGGTACAGAACACAATATCAGCATTCATAGTACTGCTCCACTAATGTTATCTTAACATTCTTTCAGTCAGTACACTCATGTTTATTACGTTCTTTTGCAAGAAGAGTGTTTTGCATTTGCATAAGCTGTGTTATGTTTAATACTGCTTTTGAAGAATGTCAGAATGTTGCAGCCTCGGGAAAGAAGACTGGGAATCTAGTCTCTCTGTGTATGTGAGAAGATTGTGAACTGTTAAAGGGGTTGTTCACCTTTAACAGTTTCAAATTACAAATCTTTATTTGAGCAGAACATATAGACATGTTTCTCATACAGGCCATCACTCAAGAGTACATGAGTTACATTTGGTAGTGTACAGCTATATGACAATATTTATCCACATTTCCATCATATTGTTAACCCTGTCCATATGGTCTGAAGTGCCTTTCCCTTTTTTTTTAATTGTAACTAAATTGTTAAATAAAAGAGAACATTATAAACTAAACTTAAACTGTGTATTGCTTCCTTTGCTTATGTCTACCTCTACAAGGGAGGGGGGACCTTTTAATCATTCATATTTATCTAGTGTTGGGATGTATAAGGAGGGTGCCTAAGTGATTTGCTTTCCATGTTATGTAGGTCCAGCCACGGAGAACAAATTTTCTCAAACCTTGTGGGGCAGCCTTTCTTAGTATAGAGGAGATTATACATGGGGACCGCTAGGTTGATTTGTTTTTCCCAAAATTGTACAGTTTGGGCAATTCTGGCTTTCCATTTCATTGTAATAGATTTACTGGTGTATGGATGTGAAAATCTTAGACACCCTTACACATTACAGACAGGCGCATCCCTAGTAATATGGACACCTCAGTGGGTCCTTATGGGGACCTTGTGCTTATGTAACCCCTGTAGTTCACACAGTGTACACCAGAGTATAAAAGGTTTAGGAACCATGTGTTCTAGTTCCATTGCTTTGGCCCAACCAAGCAGGCTGGAAGGGAATGGGTAGGGTTGACCCTAGGCACCTTGGCCCTAGTAATTAAGACAGCTATACTTGTTTATAGATCACTCTAGGAGTGATAGAGAGGTTATTTAGTTGAGCAGCTCAAGGCTCCGCCGAGGAGATTAGAGGGATTAAGATCCCAGGGTATTACTGACCCGGAGTAAGGAACCAAGTGTTGAGATAGGGATGGTAGGATTTCCCCTAGTCTGCCACTGGAAGATATCCTGAAAACTGCGCAATACCCATCACATGCTGTCAACTTACTCTCTGCTGTATATTCCCTAGCCTGTGGGGATTCAGCCTATACGTGCTGTAAGTATATACTTCCTTTATGCTGCTGTGTATGTTCTATACTCCATTGTGGATCAATGTGCTGAATGATCTATGTGCTATTGTTCAATAAATACAGTCATTTGTTCAACCGTTAAAGAACTACTGGCTCCCATCATTGTGCTATCGCACGCAGTTACAGTTATACTACACCCTGCCTCCACCGCGTTGCAAGGGCTTACCCCTGAGAAAGAGAGTTCATCTGTGGTCTCAGCCCACAAAGGAAAGTAGCTAAACTGCCCTAGCACAAGTCAGTTTACTATAGCGCTACACTGGCATATACAAACAGGATATAGATAAGTGTTCTTTCAGCTATTGTTGGGGCCATATTAGTAACTTGATTCAGCAGCATCCCAAGGACTGTGATTGGAGCATCAATCAGGTTAGAGATATATTGTGCTATTGCTAGTGGAAAAAAATTAGCAGGAGATAGGTGACACCATGGACATTCATCTATATAAGTTGGGGACATTTTTGCTAACGCATTTGGGGTGGGATAATGTATGCTCTGTTGAGGAATTGTATTGAATTATTATATCTCCTGATGTAACTATATAATAGAATATTGAGTCTCAGACCTCCTACCAAGAGTCAACATCCATTGGGTTGTTCACCTTAAAAATTAACTTTTTGTCTGATGCAGGGAGTGATATTGGAGATAATTTGCAATTGGTTTTCATTTTTTATTATTTGTGGTTTTTGAGTTATTTAGCGTTTCATTCAGCAGCTCTCCTGTTTGCAATTTCAACAACCTGGTTTCTAGAGTTCAAAGTACCCTAACAATCCATTCAGCACCTAAGCATTGATTTGACTAAGAGACTGGTATATGAAGAGGAGAGGGCCTGGATAGAAAGATGAGTAATAAAAAGTAGCAAGAACAATACATTTTTAGCTTTACAGAGAATTTGTTTTTAGATGGGGTCAATGATCCCCATTTGAAAGCTGGAAAGATTCAGAAGAAGGCAAATAATTCAAAAACTATTTTAAAAAAATGAAGGTCGGTTGAAAAGTTGCTTAGAATTAGCCATGCTATAACATACTTAGGGGCATGTTTACTAACATTGGAGATAAATATCTGGAGAGATTTCTGGAGATGTTGCCCATAGCAACCAATCAGATCTTTGCTTTTGTTTTCTAACTTGGCTGTGGCTGTTTAAATTTAATTGCTGATTGGTTGCCATGGGCAACATCTCCAGAAATCTCTCCAGATATTTATCTCCAATGTTAGTAAACGTGCCCCTAAAAGTTAATTCAAAGATGAACCACCCCTTCAACAGTCTGTCCGCATTACTGTGATATAGCAATAAGCATATACTACTACCAGGTATTATCACCAAATCCAATATCAGCTTTATCAGATATCGATATATTTATACATTTCCTTATATTTTAAATTTCTCAGCATCCATCAATAATTTGATGTACAGTATATAATGTGCTGGTGATGGGGGGGGTATAATTTTATTAGTTTATGCCAACATTTTTATTTGCTAAAGATTACATTAACATTACACTGATTTGTATAATTATAACACTAAAAGAGCAACACATGTGGAAAGGTTGAATTTTAGTCTTTTTATAAAAAATGTACAAATGGTAAAAAATAAACTCTGGATGCTGCTAAAAAATAAGAAACCCTTGAAACCCCTAAAAATTTGAGATTTTAAGACAATTACTAGCCAAAAAAAATCCAAAAATCTTTAAGGAACAGTCTGAACTAATTAAATGGCCCAATAAGATCAAGACAGCTCCCATTGACTTCAATACAACCTCAACATCTTTTACCTGCTGAATGTTTGTATTATAGGTTTTCACAGTTTTTACACTTCATAAATCTCGACTTTTTAGAGTTGTAAAGAAATATAGAATACCCACAAATGTTTAAAGATTCACAAAAAAATAATTTGATTTAGTAAATCGCCTAACAGTCTAAAGTTTTCAGCCTCAGAAGTTGGCAAATTTTTGATATTATTTTTTGAAGTACTGTCTCTTTAAAAAAAAACCTCGACCACCTACTTCGCCACCTAAAACCTACCTAGCATCAATGTTAGCCTATGGGGAAGGCCCCTATAGGCTTTCCTATTTTTTTTGATCGAAGGAAAATCGTTCGATCAATGGATAAAAATTAAGATCGTACGAACGAAGGAAATGCGGTAAATCCTTCGATATTCGAAGTCGAAGGATTTTACTTAGACGGTCGAATATCGAGGGTTAATTAACCCACGATATTCCACCCATAGTAAATGTGCCCCCTAATGAGGATTTTCTAAATCTGCCCCAATTTAACTTCACTGTGGTGTGGGTTTTCTTGAAATCAATATGGAATTTAGAAAACTGCCTAGAAATCTTACTATTGTTTGAAATACTGCAAGACACAGACTTACCTAATTTTAAACCCTACCATTATGCCTACAGCAAATTACAGTTCTACTTCAACAATTATATCCCTCATTGTAATACTGGTGGACCTCTGCCACAGATCTGTAACTTTCTTGTCCTAAATAGAATAAGGCCATGACTGGCACCTCTTTTTTCTTTTCATCCTTTATACATAATACTTGTAACGATCACCTGCATTCTTCAATTCTACCTTCCCCATGAACAGATTACATTGCCATTGCCCATGCACATATTTTAGATGTTCAAATAAAATCTGGAAGGAAAAGTAAAAGCACATAGCATTATCATCTGCCTACAGCAGTGCTGTTAGTTTCCATACTGTCTGGATTTGGTTATTTATTTTAATATCAATTAGTATTATATACCCACATAAGGAATTAACTCCATTGGAATCATGAAGCAGAACAACATAACAGCCTGGGTCTGTGTTGTTGTCTATTTTGCTTTCAGCTACAACCGCAGTTTCAGGTCACAACATTATATTGATAAAAAAATGAATAACAACGCATGCAACATCACAACATAAAGTTGTGGGTTTAGTTACCTACAGGAACCAAATATTTACTTTACTTTTGAAAGGTTACTATTACAACATAAACGCTGCCCATGATTATGGGAAACAAGACCTTGTGCAACATTGTGCAAACATTGCACCTTTAATTAAATTACCCCTGCCTTTGGACCAGGTGGTACGTGCATATCTGTTGTGGTTAATACGCCCTGAACCACACAGGAAATTACCATGAATGTTCCCCAACATCAAAAATGCAAATTTATTTGCAAAGCAATTCTTTATATTTTTGTCTTTGGCAATGTGTATTCCTAAATAATTTTCATTTTACTACATTCACTTACTGCATAAACATAGAGCACAGAAAACAGAAAGCGGACCGAATGGTACATTGTAAGGCTGAGGATATTTACATCCTTCTGTGTGGCCTAGTGAAAATTAGACAAGTGTTCCCAATGGAACATCCAAATGAATGAAGGTTGCGGGAAGGAATTAAAACAATTAATGTTGACCATAGGATTAGGGTTGGCACAGACCAAAGGCTCTATTTACGGGATCGACAAACAGGCTTCAGTATGGGCCAGACTTTGTTGCAAGGCTTAAAATGTAAAATAACATGGTGAAAAGTATTGAGATATCAGAGATGCACTTTGTCTTCTATGAAATGATCCTGGGCATAATGAAGCACAGATATGATGCACAGAGTATACACTGAACAAATTTCTTTATCTGCAGTTGTTTAGCTTTCTCTTACAGTTATTCTGAATTCTCCGTCCTTCATAAAATTGTTCAGCCCTGTACAACCCAGGACTTCATTTGCACGTGCTTCTTTCCTATCCTTTGAATCTTATGGCATGGTGAGATCTGCAGAATAAAAATTCAAAGAGCAGAGGAGGACGTTCTGTGAGCAAAGCGACAGGCTGTTGTGTTAAGAGGCTCTCAGGAGAGAGACAGACGTTTGTTGAAATACAGAAAGGATGAAAGATTCAGAGAGTTGGGAAAAACACAAGAGGACAAAGGAATATGACATTTGCATTCATATGAGAGGTGAACTGCCCCAACAATTCTGAACCCAAGGTTGAGCAAGGTTAACAGCAATGGTCCTAGGGAATTTGGTAGTAATGTTTATCATCACTCTATCAATGCCAAATTCTATAATTCTCTATGAGGAGCTCTGTTAAATAGCCTCATTGTGTGTGAATCACTGACTGAGCTCTGACTAACGATTCTAGAAATTATAAACAACTGCCATAGAGTAGGTCCACTGATTCCTTATTATACTTTTTCCAAGTGTATAAGCTATTATAATGCAGCAGATGAAGACAAACAATCTTTAAGAATCTTGGGAGGAAACAAAAAGGAACACAACAACCATCTGTGCACACAAATAAACCCTTGAACTGTACTGACTTATACTGTTAAAAACAGTCTCTACAGAGGGATTATCAGTCAGGTGTAGAAAAGATCTTTTTTTTTTGTTAATTTCACATTTTAATTATTTTAATTACCCGTGTACCCAAGCAGGGTGCTCCCAGACCACCTGCACATTGAGGGAATCAAGACTTTTCCGACCAAAACCCAAACCCAGATACAGACGACAGATGTAGGACTATAGATATATTTGTATTTTCTTTTAACACCTTTTATTTATAGAAACTTTTTAAATGCATAAAAAACACAATTCCATCTCTATGCAGTGTATATGCTGCTCTATAATCATAATCAATGGGCAAATTTGCACCTGGGCAATAATCATTAACAACTAATCATGTATTACCTTTTTTTCCCAGGCAGCTCTAGGTCAAACAATGAAAAAAGAAATGTTATTGGTCACCAAGGGTTGTTGTCCAAGGGCAAATGTGTCCACAGTTGATAAATGCCCCCCCCCCTCTAGTTTTTCTGGTCTGCTTACCCTGGTGGTAGCTAGAGCATGCATTCATTAGGTTAATGTAAAGAACTTCACATATTTCTGCTCCCATGTGAGGCTGATAGAAAACTTAAATATGGTAATATTTAAAAAAAGGACCCTGAAATGAATGTCCTTCTGGCTATTTTATTGTCAGGGCCACCATTTGAAATGTCTTCAAAAACCTAGAGCACATAGATATTCTTTTCTAGTACAAATTCTTTGCATAGGTGTGTTCTGCAGTTTATTAAAACTGCAAAATGTGCTTGCTATCTCATTATTAAAATGGATTACTGCGGGTAAACGAACAGCCAAAAAAGCAAACCAATTATAATACAGTTCAACAAAATTGTTGTCACAAACTTGTACATAGACTTTGTAGTGATGTTGTAGCCTGTGAAAGGTAACTGTGAGGTAACCTCAAACACAACATTTTATTGTGACTATAGATAGATTTGACTGTGGTCATCAAGATATCACTCTGTACGTATCGATTAAAATATATATCTGTTTACTATAGTTAAGTAATTTTTTTGATTAACTGATAACTTGCAGTACATTTTCATCAGTGCATTTAATCTACTACTCTCTTGTTGCCCTTTCAGTAGGACTTTTCTATTTACTTGTGTATTCTCCTTTTATCCTACCTTCTGCCCTTTCTTTTGATCTTTGTTTTGGCAGGTTCTGTTCTATTGTTTGATTTTCTGTTGCCTTTGTCATCTTCAATTTCACCTTGTCTCCTGTCCTACATTTCTGGAGGAAAGGAGGTCTACTGTGTAAACAAGTAGAAGAATATCCACAGAAAAAGAAGAATGCAAGACATGAAGCCAATGATTTGATTTAACAATGCTTTGCTGTTCCATTCAGGTGATAGTTCCATGAAATAAAACTGTGTTAAGGGGGGCAATTCCTTTTAGTTAACTTTATTTTGGCAAATATAAATATTGTTGCATCAAAAATGTTTTGCTCTTGCTGCAATGCTGTGCATGAACATCTGAAAAAATCTTCTCACGTTGCTGATGCTTTAGCATTGGCGGTGTCTAATCAATGCATAAATTAATCATTTTTGAAGAGTGATTTTATTTAATGGTGTTTCAAACTTAATACCATGCTTGGGTTACAATCAATAGGAATATCCTTAATAGCTCTGGCACACTATGGTAATACATACTGTATAACTAACTACAGCAAAAGTCTGACCTAGCAGAAACAATGTTTTAAAAAATTTACTTACTTACTAATTATGTCTTCCTTCTGTATGGGCGACTTGTCAAAAAGCTTGAATTCTACATTCTTTTCAACTAAAAAGCAGAAAGCAGGATCACTGAATGTTAAACAGGATTTGAGCTAAGCTGCATCTTTGATACAGAGAAAGAGTTTGGGGATTTTACAAGCAATTAGTGTGTTATTGACCCATATAGGAATTTCCTAAATGCTGATGCTTAAACAAGCAGTCCATTATAACTAATGGTTTTATTTTCTAGAATGTTTAATTACTTATCAGATCCCTCATAACCTTTTGTGATCTGCCTTAAAATTATTCTATATGCTTACATTTATATGAAATCATATAAACTACACTTTCTATTACAATTGTGGCAATTGCAGAAACCTGGAATTGCTTTTCATGACTTAAAATCTCAAATTCTAAATAATGGAAGGATATTCAGATTACAGCAACCTACAGAGGGAGCACACAATTTTGTTTTCTACAACTTAAAATTCTAAGTAATGGAGTGATACCTTGCACAGATCTTGAACTAATGACATTGGGATAAGTTCAAGAACCCAGGGTTTTATCTTTGCCACCAGACACAGTCTTTATTTCTGTATCTCTATTGCAAAGCCAGGACTAGAAGAGCATTAGTACTTATTAAAAACCTGCTGATCATTATGTTTTTTTTTTTCATACATTGACATTCTGTTTTATGCTGGGTTAACAGTTATGCTACATTTTAAATTGGTCGTGATTCCCAGTTATTGGAATATGATGATCCTAGCAAAAGTACACATACAGTATAACAAGGAACACAATTTTCAGGAGCTAGATTGTTCTAACACCACCTAAGGATTTCAGAAACAAATAACTATTAGTATGATATTGTGCTGTCATACAGTCAGCTGACGCTGTTGTGATAGAAAACATCTAGGTTAAAAAAAACATCTTTTGCTGATAATGTCAATGGCATGGGAATAATTAAGCCAGATACAACTGTAATCATTTTCAAAAGTAAATGCAGCATGTGAACGAAAAAAACATTTCTGGGAATTTACAATACCAGCTGAAATGCAAATAAAAAAAAAGAAGAAGACCATTAAAGCAGCAGAATTTACCAGAATTTTTCAAGTGCCACATCGCAATATATATACTGTATATAGTATTTTGCTCTAAAGGGGTCATGTAATGAAAGACTGCTATAGGTTACTGCACCTCAACAACCTTAGTTGTTGTAAATAGGAGCATCTGTTTTGCAATCATCTCATTGGCTGCAAACAAAATAAACAAGTGCATAATGAGTGCATAACAAGTGAATGTTTGGCATTGTACATTATTAATATCTGCTTAAAAGTGTTGCCAAATTGCTTCTTCACTGCTGACTAGTGCAAACAGCAATCTTATTTTGTTAGGGTTAAGTCTCAATCGTGGAATGTAATAAAAGTCGGTAACGGAAAAACTATTTGCAATGCGAAAAGTTATGCCTTTGTGCAAACAAATTTTGCTTTGCACAAATTTAATATAGCTTTTGCAAACCTGGAAACTGTTTAGCGACCACTTCCGACAGTGGAAGACCGTTTGCCAATTTTATAGTTTGCGCCAATGCGCAGTAAGGGGCCGATTCACTCAGCTCGAGTGAAGGGTTCGAATGAAAAATACTTCGAATTTCGAAGTATTTTTTGGGTACTTCGACCATCGAATTGGTTAAATTCGATCGAATTCGATCGAAGTCGAACGAAATCGAACGATTCGAAGTAAAAATCGTTCGACTATTCGACCATTCGATAGTCGAAGTACTTGCCCTTTAAAAAAAACTTCGACCCCCTACTTCGGCAGATAAAAGCTACCGAAGTCAATGTTAGCCTATGGGGAAGGTCCCCATAGGCTTGCTAACCTTTTTTTGATCGAAGGATTTTCCTTCGATCGTTTGATTAAAATCCTTCGAATCGTTCGATTCGAAGGATTTAATCGTTCGATCGAACGAAAAATCCTTCGATCGTTCGATCGCAGGATTTGCGCTAAATCCTTCGACTTCGATATTCGAAGTCGAAGGATTTCAATTCGAGGGTTGAATTTCGAAGTATTTTTAACTTCGAAATTCGACCCTTCGTGAATCGGCCCCTTAATGTAATAAAACGTCTTACTAAAAAAGTTATGTTTGCTCCAAAAGATTATGACACCTTCAAGCTCTTCTTAAGAGTGTGCAATTAATATTCGCAATTAAAATTTGCAATGTAATTACAGTTTAGGTGGCAATATTACATTGTGAGATGTGGATTTTTATTCTTATTGGTGCAAATTGTTTTGCTCTTTGCGACTTATTACATTCACCCGAATGTGTCTGTGGGCAAATAAAAAATGACCCTTGCAAAGAAAAAAAAATAAATGTACTGCATACTGGGGTCAATTGTTAGAAAAAAAAATTAAAAGCACACTTAGGGCATTTTCCCACAGTAGACAGGCACAGATCGAGGTGAATTTTCAAATTAAAAAAAATTTGAATTTCAAGCTATTTTTTGTGTACTTCGACTAGGGAATAGTCCAAATTCGAATTTGAAAACAATTTGAAAATTTGAATATTTGAAATATAGATCTCTTTAAAAGTTCGACTTTGACCATTCGCCATCTAAAACCTGCTGAATTGCTGTTTTAGCCTATGGGGGACCTCCTAGAACCTATTTGGAGTCAATTGGTGGACGTTGAAAAATCAAAGGGTTTTTTGGGATTCAAACAATTCGAATCCAGACAAATACGGACCTATTCCATCGAAAACTGTCCTATTTGACACAACAATAAGTTTGAATTAATTTTGGTTGGTCTTTTTGAATTCGATAAATATGCCCCTAAGTGTATATGACCTTCATGCATTGTATATGAACATAAGGCAATCTCACCCCTTCTTACCTTAAGGTCCAGATCTGCGGTACTGTGAAATTATTTTTTTCAATGTATTTATTATGCATATTAATTAGCTGTCTTAGAGGCCATGGATTAGTGTTTGAATTTAAGGTGTTTGTTTTGCATTTGTTTATAGTGGCATAAAAGGTAAAGTGGGCCTTGATTTTTTTCTTATAACATTAGCAGCAATTCCTTTTTCCCATGTAAAGGTATGGGATCCGTTATCTGGAAACCAGTTATCGAGAAAGCTCAGAATTATTATGGAATATCTTGTAAACCTAAAAAGAGGTGCCTTTATTCAAACACAGAAAGAATCTTTCACAACTATTAGTTGAGGTCTGACTGATGTCAGAACAACAAACAAAATTTTTAAAAGAAAGAAAAAGAAACCCCACCAATAGTTATGATTCTAAAGTTGTCCAAAAGTTTCTAAAAAGTGATGTATCCCACTTGTTTAATAACAATAGTTCCTAAAAAATTGTAATAAGATTTTAGAGTGCCAGTGCCGCTATAAATTCATTCATAAATAGAAAAATTCATTATTTTAAATAAAGTGCAGAGCAATAATTTAGAATATTGGACTCCCTTCAACGGAAGTGGGGGCAAGAAAGCTTTGGGTCGAATCCTCTCTTATCCTATACAACCTCTTGCAATCTTCCTTCCTTTCTAAGGGGCCGACGGTTTGTGGCTTTTTAGGGTTACCTAGCCTCTTGTAAACATCTAGGGCAAGCTAAATACCAAGGCCACAGCCCCTGTTACCCTGTCCTGCCTTATCTTTGTGGTGTCCCAGGCTCTAGAAAAAATCAGGTAGCTAGTTTAAGGGACAACTCCACCATCTATTCTTTCCATTTTCCACCATCTAATTATTCGGATTGTGACTGCATTTTTTAACCCACTACCATTTTTGGTCATTTTGTATAAAAAATCTTTTTAAATCAATTGATTTATTTTTTCCTTTTTTTTTTTTTTTTTTTTTTGGGTCCAATATTCTAAATTATTGCTCTGCACTTTATTTAAAATAATGAATTTTTCTATTTATGGATGAATTTATAGCGGCACTGGCACTCTAAAATCTTATTACAATTTTTTAGGAACTATTGTTATTAAACAAGTGGGATACATCACTTTTTAGAAACTTTTGGACAACTTTAGAATCATAACTATTGGTGGGGTTTCTTTTTATTATGGAATATCTCCCATAGGCTCCATTTTATCCAATCTTTTAAAAATGATTTCCCTTTTCTCTGTGAGAATAAAACAGTACCTTGTACTTGATCCAAATTAAGATATAATTAACCCTTATTGAATGCAAAGTCAGGCTATTGGGTTTCTTTAATGTTTACATGATTTTCAAGTAGAGTTAAGGTAACAAAATTATATTCCAAATTCTATTATCCTGAAAACCCCAGGTCCCAAGCATTCTGGATAACAGGTCCATACCTGTACATTATAGGACCCACACCTAGAGAAAAGAGAAATCAATTTTACAATTTGTATTGTAGAACAAATATTTTATTATGCAAAAAAACAAACCCCCTTATTTTGGTTGCAGACTCCTTTAAAGAAAGTATTGGGGGTGTGGTATAGTATGTCCAGCTGAAAGCATCTTAAAGAAACAAGCAGAGATTTGGGGTTTGCAAATGTTTTATATTAGCCCATAAAGCGAGATACTACCAATTTATTAGCATCTTGTTTTAGATGAATAATTGTCCTTTCTTTGTTTTACATATCATTTTTGATGTGTTACTGATTTTGCTGTTATTTACACTTCTGTAAGGTTTAGTGCCATAATCTTCTCACAAGAAGCAAGTGGGAGCATCAGCAACTGAACAATTACTATTTTTTGGGGGCAAGGGGAGTTGATAACTAAAAGTCACTGAAAATTGCAGCACACTGCAATATGCTTATACTAGTGGAGCAAATGTTGATGTATATTTTTAATAACAAGCCACTTTGGGCTTCATAATATGTTTGTAGGCTTGAACATTCAACATAATAAGTAAGAAATCATAAGAAAAGAAATAAAGCTAAGAGAAAAAAAAGAGCAAATATAGATGTTATACATTTTTTTACAAGTAAACAAACATCCCCAAATTTTGACCCGTGGAATAATATTTAGACAAATGTTTGACTCCTTATATCTATCCAACTGAATTATATCTTAAACTTTGTTCACTGCAGCCATCACTGATTTACATTACACCACATATTATGGTATATATGATATATCTTCCAGGGCTGTTAAAGTAAGTAATTAAAGCAAAACCTGCAACATAATTAAACAAAATAAATGTCCTAGCTGCTATTGCAGTCTAATGTTTGACAGACTATTTTAATTTATCTATACTCGTCTTATAAACGAGTAGCTTACAAATCCATGTGCTTTCAAGTATTTGTAAAAGATTTTTGATACCTGTACAATAAATTTGTATAATTAAATTTGTGTAGCTTGTAAGACATCTCTTATAAGTCCAAAATGCACAAAAAGCTAAGCAATAAAATGCATCTGTTGGATTTGAGGAACATTTTGCAAAAAAAAGTTACTGCTTAAATACCTTTTATTAAAAAAAATTGTTGGCAAAGAATTCCATGATTTACTCACAATAAGATATGATATACTGTACAGTAACCATAATACAATGGAAGACATATCAAAACTGCTGTTGGTGCTTGCTGACCCTATGCTATATAGTAAGCCATTGAAACAGGTCTATCCTTTAGCATAAGATGTGGATATTTATTTTATTTTTGTTTGTATATTTTTATGAATGTTTCCATTTGCATCCCTTTACTTAATATAGTACAAGTTCATCTTTTTATATGTGCTGCAGTTCTAATGTGCTGAATAAAAGCATTTTATAGGTTTAGGATTTTTGACTAGTGTGTGAACAATTTGGGGTATTTTCTGAGCACCAGTATACTGTATGTCTCCAGCAACTATTAAAACAAACATCTGTGTGCTCATCCTTCCCCATCTAGATTACTACAATATTCTACAGCTATAGAACATAGCAACATATATTGTAGTTTGTAAGTTACCAATTGCCCACTAAAGTGAATGCTATACCATCTATGAATAGAGCAGACGTTATAGAGTACTACCAATGCTCTTTTAGTATAGAGCAGAGCCTGAAAAATAAAGAGAGCCTGAGTCTACAGGGTTTGGGTTTTTTTTTTTTTGCCAACATAGTAGCTGGGTTGGAAGAACCATGTTATATCTAGTTGTCTTCATGGAACTTCTGCTAAATTCACTTCTATACCCACTATGTTTTACAGCTAAAATACTTTTTGACTCCTTATATAAGAATCAATTTTAAAACTCCATAACAATCTGAAAAAATTAATTTCATAATTTAGCTTTCTGCTAAAAATAAGAGTAGCATATTTGTAATTTGCTCAACCACAAACAATTTGTAAACACACGTGTGACTATATTAAGCTTAGTATGCATAATTCTCTTATATCTGCGGGAAAGAGTTTAGTTGCAGGTGTGGAAGACCATTGTGTGATTTTAGGCATTGATCCGCTATAAGGTTTTTGAGAGCATATAGGATCATTATGTCATTATTTTGATATAGTAAATGGAGTCTATATTTATAATTAGCTGGTAAGATTACATATAACCTTTAAGTGACACCAGGGTCCCCTCCCAGGAAGGTAATATCTGTGATCTTATGGGTTAGGGATTCTATCCGTGCTGGCAGAATTGGAATAATAATTAAAAAAAAGTCTTTATTATTGAATTTTGGTTAATTTTGTTTACATTTGTTTTGATTCCTCAAGGTGGAGTCCCTTAGGATTCTAGTCAATCACAAACTAACATTCTCTACAAATGGACTCGTGTTAGAGATGCTTCTCCTCATGATTGATAATTTAACATACTGGATGTGCCTGTGCTCTGAAACAGATAAAATCATAGAAGATAAATTATACATACATACATACTAGACAATGCAGCACGGGGAAAATAAAACTGACAGAGCACTGACTGGTACAAATATAGACCCAACTCAGTACCCTTTTTATAATACCAGACAATTTTAGGAAACAATAATAGTTGATGCTTTTTATTCATTAGCAAGAGTAAGAGTCCATGATGATTATTAGTATCTGGGTCAGTGTTACAGATTAGACAGTAATCTGAAAGTAACTGTTAAAACTTATTTTATTCTCACTTTTCCCTCTAATAATGTGCTATCTAAATGAAATATACTGGTCCATAATGTCAAGGGCCCCCAAATATTTACATCCCCAAATTAACTATGTTGCCAAGAAATCAAAGTGAAGATAAAGGGGCAAAAAGCCACATTTGGTTTAAAGCTCAGCATTTTAAGAAAACTGGTTATGCTAAGTAGGAGAACCCTTTATAGCTGTATGTAAAGGAAAACTATACCCCCAAAATGAATACTTATGCAACATCATATTAAGTGGCATATTAAAGAGTCTTACCAAACTGGAACATATATTTAAGTAAATATTACCCTTTTACATCTCTTGCCTTGAGCCACCATTTCATGATGGTCTGTTTGATCACCTGCCCGAAATACTGCAGCTCTAACTGTAACAGGAAGAAGTGTTGAATCAAAAGACACAACTCAATTTGTTAATTGGCTCATGTAAGAAGTATAGTTTGTTTGGTATGTTTGTGTGCACAGTGAATCTTATGATCACAGGTGGCGGCCCTTATTATTTAAAATGGCGATTTTCTATCCCAATGGCACCTACTACTAGAAAAGTATATTATTATGAAAATGGTTTATTTACATGAAACAGGGTATTACATAAGTTTTTTTTATGCATTACATTTTTATAGAGACCTACATTGTTTGGGGGGTATAGTTTTCCTTTAAATGATCCAGTTACAGAAGTAAATCTTATGATGATTGACAATCTTCTCCCAAGTGCACACCCATAATACATTTTACCTACAGTCAGCATTCCCTGTTACAAATCTTTATGAATCACCCAGACCATGCCCTGTGTTGGTCAGCCTGAGCAAACAGTTGGTAACCATAATGTTCTGTAGGACTAGAACCCTGAGTGCACGGCTGGCACTTGTCTGGTGCTTCTCAGAAGAGTAAGACAAGTGCCCATTTTCCAGTTAGTAGATGTCTTCATAAATGCCTTTTTGGGGCCCCAGAAATTTCTGTTGCAGACCAACAAAGAACCTACTCACTTCAGACTAGCAATCGCAATGGTACATACTAGGGTGAGACTGATTCGTAGTTGAGGTCAGGCATACAGGTCCATGCAGCCAGCAAGAGTCAAAGCAAAAAACAAGCTGGAGTCAATAACTGATAAAATGCAAAGCAATAGTCTTCACCTGCTTCTGAATACCCAGAAAGCAGATTAGATAAGTATAATAATGAGAAAAGTATTTAAAGGCTTATTGGTGACAAAGCAGAACTTGCATAGTGGAAACTATGCTACAGTGTCATAACATACTATATGGGCACACACAATTTTTGCTCTCTTACTGCTGCATATTAAAATAAGTATGGTAAGCCTTGACGACCTGGTGCACCCAAGGTCATGTGCGGACTCATGCAGAGAAGTACAGGAGCAGTGCTGGAGGCCGGAGTGATATAAGGCAGGTAAACATATATTACAGTAACTTAATAGGAGCATGCTTTTGCTGTTGTCTCCTGGATGCAAGATGTGCCGGGAGATAGGCGGGTTCTCTTACCTCCCGGAATGTCTGTCCTCGTGTTCCATGATGCATGCACGGCTGTTGCGTGGTCCCAGTCGCCCGTCATTCCCTGTGACAAACGTCATCAGATGTGCAAGATTCTAAATTGCTGCCAAATCTCCTTTAAAAGTCCTGCTCTTTTTAGTAACAGTTCCCAAGCTGGCTTCTGTTTACATAGTTAGATAGTTAAATCGGGTTGAAAAAAGACAAAGTCAAGTTCAACCCCTCCAAATGAAAACCCATACACATACCCCTCCCTACTCTCTGATAAATTATAGATACCCATATCTATACTAACTATAGAATTTAGCATCACAATAGCCTTTGATATTATGTCTATCCAATAAATCATCCAAGCCATTCTTAAAGGCATTAACAGAATCATCCATCGCAACATCACCTGGCAGTGCATTCTACAACCTCACTGACCACATTGAAAAAGAACCCCCTACATTGCTTCAAATGGAAGTTATTTTCCTCTAGTCTAAAGGGGTGGCCTCTGGTACGGTGATCCACTTTATGGGTAAAAAGGTCCCCTGCTATTTGTCTATAATGTCCTCTAATGTACAGATGAAGCCACTTGGATTTGTGAGTTAAATGCGTCATGACTCGGGATAAATTGAACAAACTATGTTATCTAGAGTCATTTGTACTTGTAAAGTGTAATCATGTCCCCTCGCAAGTGCCTTTTTTCCCAGAGAAAACAACCCCAACCTTGACAGTCTACCCTCATAATTTAAGTCTTCCATCCCTCTAACCAATTTAGTTGCACGTCTCTGCACTCTCTCCAGCTCATTTATATCCCTCTTAAGGACTGGAGTCCAAAACTGCATACTGCAGATGAGGCCTTACCAGGGACCTATAAAGAGGCATAATTATGTTTTCATCCCTTGAGTTAATGCTCTTTTTTATGCAAGACAGAACTTTATTTGCTTTATTAGCCACAGAATGAAACTGCCCAGAATTAGACAACTTGTTATCTACAAAAACCCAAAAGATCCTTTTCATTTACGGAAACTCCCAACACACTGCATTAGTGTATAACCTGCATTTATATTATTTTTGCCAAAGGGCATAACCCTGCATTTATCAACATTGAACATCATTTTCCAGTTTGCTACCCAGTTTCCCAATATAAACAAATCACTCTGCAAAGTGGCAGCCTCCTGCATGGAACCTATAGTTCTGCACAATTTAGTATCATCTGCAAAAATAGAAACAGTACTTTCAATGCCCACCTCCAGGTCATGTTTTGATAGCCGAGGATGAATAGAGTATAACAGTGCTTTATTAGCAGGCTCGTGCACCCATTACACAACAGTAAGCAACTCTAACACCACAAGCTGTATAGAAAGTATGCACAGTATAAGTCTTGAGCACAGTGACATCTACAGGCCATTTGTATGAACACCACAGTCATTAATAAACAAGTTTAAAAGCAAGGGATCTTGTACAGAGCCTTGCAGTACTCCACTTACAACACTGGTCCAATTAGAAAATGTTCCATTTACCACCACTTTTTGTAGGCAGTTCTCTATCCAGGTACAACTACTATGTTCCAGGCCAACATTCCTTAATTTAACCAGTAACCTTTTGTGTGGCACTGTATCAAATGCTCTAGCAAAGTCTAAGTAAATCACATCCACTGCTATCCCAGATGCCTAACTATATACTACTTTTTTTTTCTACTCCTGCCCGCCTGACTCGGATTCTTGCCGCCTGTCCTGATATTTTTGCCTGTTTTTCAGACTACGAATTTGCCTGATCCTTGCCGGAATTAGCAGGGGTATTCGGTTGCATCTAGAGTGCCAGCTGCCAATAAAGGTTCCTGACTGATGAGACAACAACCTTTCTTTCCTATAGTGTGTATGACTCTGTGTGTAGCCGGAAGGAAACTAACAATATTGGTACATGACACAATATCATAAGTGTAACATAATATAAAAGCCCTTAATAATTGCTTGCTAGGGAAAGACTATTCCCTAAGCATGTCAAGTTCATTTTGAAAGTGTAAGTCCAACAACACCTCCCACAATCCCATCCTGATCATCTATACCCTATTTTTTACATTCACATCTCTAGGGCATAGCTCTCCAATATACATTCAAAAATGTTATGTACTGCATGCTTTACTTTTGACAAAACTCAACAAATGCCTGGTAACTTAGCACCCCTTACGAATATTGATTTCACTGATTAACCTCTGGTGAAATGTTGCTAAAGTTAATTAGTCTGGACTGTCTGGGACTGTGTGGGTCTCTGCTTCACAGACATCAATGATCAATCTGATTGAATGTGCTACAGGCCAGTCTGTTGAATTAGAGGAATTTGTCCCTTGGCATGGTGATGATCAATCACATATGCCACAAGTTGGCTGTGCACAGTTATTGTTTTCCAGAAAGAATGAAGTTATAAAATATTTAATGTCTATATACAGCCCAACAAAAATTGTGTTGTGGAATGGAGTTATAATTGTTCTTGCCTTTAAACTGTTGAAAATATGATATTCACTCAGCACTAATTGTTGCACTATAATAAGTAATGAATGTGATTTTCAATGACCTTATCTTCATCTGCAGACTGTTATTTAATCTTCATGCTTGCAGGGAAATAGAATATTCCTTAATAAAGCCAATACAACAAGAGAAATTGTACCACTATACATCAAATCTATAGATACACAAAATGGCTGGAAATTTCTGTAATCTCTTTCATTTGTCAGAATTGAGAATACTAAACAATCATTTCTAATTATTGCTTGTATTAATTGTTGGGAATTGGTCTGATTTATTATTGTTGGGAATTGTTCGGAGACTCTTCATGGCCAGCACAACTAAAGGCAAAGAATGGGAATTCAATATATGGGAACTTTTCCTTATCAACTAAAATCTGCCATAAAAAATTTAGCAGCAACAAAAAAAGTTGCCAAGACAAAATTGTCCCAGAGACAAAAGTAACCATTAGAAAAAAATGCCCATTGACTAATGAATTTGGATAAAAGTCACTGGGGGGTCATTTATCAACACTGGGCAAATTTGCCCATGGGCAGTAACCCATGACAACCAATCAGATTGCTGAATTCATTGTTCTATTTGTAGCTGGCATTAAAAAGCTAATCACTGATTGGTTGCTATAGGTAACTGCCCATGGGCAAATTTGCCCAGTGTTGATAAATGACCCCCACTGAGACAAAAAAAAAAAGTCACCACAATTAAAAACATCCATTGACTGTAATGTATTTGGAGTGAGAAAAAAATTGATGCACATAAAAAAAAAAAAAAAAAAAAAAATCTGTTGACGCCTATTGACTTAAATGCATTTAGCAAATTTTTCAGTAAAGCAAAATGGGACAGTTTTGCTCATCACTAATTATGGGACATTAAAGCTCTGGGCAATTGAATACAACAATGTTAAGTTACCAATCAAAACAAAATATTAACATCTAATAGATGTTAATATATAAATTAGGGTTTGTCTAAATCTTCTGTGGAGGAATTAGTATTCATATGAATGCAAAAATTATGGATTATGTTTGTCCTAAATTTCCAAACCAACAGAGAAAAGAATAGCAGTTGGAGGATGGATAGAAAAATGCAGTGCTACAGTGTTCTATAACAACTAAAAAACAATCAAAAGCAGTGTGGCATAATGGAGTGCTGAGAGGTTACGTCTCTCTCTTGACCTGAGCTAGTGGAACTGACTAGTATAAGGACCAATGAGCATCAGAAAGATGGGGGAAGCATCACAAAATTCCCAAACTAACTAGCACAGTGCTAAAAGCTCCATGTCTCCCTATTTGGATAAGAAATTCAACACGCATGCTAAAGTACTGGAATTGAAGTTGGCGAAGCCCTAGCCCAACAGCCTCCACTGCCTTGGGATATAGCACCATATCTGTTCCCTCTGGCCTTTGGGCCATACTGTCTACATTTCCAACAAAGGAAGACCTATGAGCAATGACTAAAAAACCACAAGTGTCACAAAAGGCTGACCTGACAGATATAAAATTTTAACTATGAGCTATAGGCACAAAGTAAGTTGGACGCCAGGCTGGGAGACATTGTGGGGATACATCCTAAAATGATACACTTCGATACACTTAATAACTAGCAGAAGTTCATTTACCTCCTTCAAAGCATATTGAGAACCATAATAATAAGAATTCCTGAGTCAGTGACTTTTGCTGAACTATAAAAAAAAACTTATGTGTACTTCTTACCACCATATCAGGAAAGGACCTCAGCACACCATTAGAACTAGACAGAGTGCACCCCCAAATTCAGGTAATAAGCCGCAAGGCATGGTATGCTGCTTCCACAAATTCACAGAAATCATATGCATGCTGCACAATACTGAATGTTGTATCAAGACTACAAAGTCTCAACTTTCCAGGACCTCACATGACTAACCATAAAGCAGTACAGGGTCTTATCTAACCACAATTCTCAGAGGTAACGATGTATCTGAAATGGGACTTCCCCTGCTCATTACCACGAGAGATAACAGTTAAGCTTGAAAGAACCAGAATATTCTGATGCCTTCTGTCAAACCCTGTCCCTAACACCAATAGACCTAAAAGACTGGAATAATTTAGCCTACAGTGGGGACCTGTAATCCTGCAACACTGGGGAAAGGAAATATAAACACTTTTTCATCCCGCCAAAAAAGAGCAGACTAAATATTCTTTCCCAATATCAACACCTTTTCCAGACTGGGTAATTTTCAAATTACTGTAGCTCTGTTGAAATTGATAACCACTGTCTACACATGAGGAACATTCACACAAGCTAATGTTCATACCCAGAACATAACATTTGTACAGCTTCTTGAAATTGTTCTTGTCTCAACCAAGCCCCCCCCCCCTGTATCAACCTATGGACTGACTATCTCTGCCAAGCCAACCATGGAGGTGCAGATTAACACTGAACTTAATGCCCTTCAGTGGGCAACCCCTTTTTTGTAATGATCCAGAACCCCATTTACTGACCTTCAGCCTGACCAAGTTCTTGTTTCCTGATAACTTTTGGGCTATCGATATCCAACCCCCCCCCCCACAACCTTGATTTGTTTTGAGGGTCCCTAATCTCCCCATGTGAGCCAAGCTGTTTATTTGCAGATTTTGCTATCAGAGACAAAATATGAATATGAACCCCTGAGCTCTTTCCCCCACCTGTATATTTGTTTACAAATGTCTTCCTTCCTCTTTCTTTTTTATCTATACCCTGTTCTTCTGTTCTTCCTTATTTTAATGCCTTAAAATGAAAATGGCCTATCTACCAGCAATAGGCAGGCCAAGTCTGGAGGAATCGGAAATAGGGAGTTATCAAAAATCAGCAAGGCCAGTCTATAGAAGTTCTGGTTTGGGAATCTAGTAATGTAACCTTCAGTCCCCAGACTCACATACCTATAGCCTTGGGAGAGTACAAAGGGACAAGCTACAAATGCATATGTGAAAGACCGAACTATACATCAAATCAGTTTACACCAAAGGGTTAAAGACACCACTTAAGCAACATAATCTGCTGAAGGAAATTAAATGTCTTAAGGTACAAATTATGCTAGTACAGGAGACACATTTTAAGAAAAGTAAGGTCCCACTCCTCAGGTTTTGGGGGTTTTTTTTT
This sequence comes from Xenopus petersii, assembly GCA_038501925.1. NCBI lineage: Eukaryota > Metazoa > Chordata > Amphibia > Anura > Pipidae > Xenopus > Xenopus petersii. Next base: position 67,831,339 of record CM076684.1, read on the forward strand.
TTGACATTTTACACAAGCCCATCACATGCAACTTAATCCAGGGGTACAACGATTCTCATAGCTGACTTGCTGCGCTTCACTGCAATGGAGGATAATCAGACACAGTAGTTCGATACAATTTTCTTAAATGGACATAAACATAAAATATGTCTTTAGCTTATATCTTCCCTTGAGAGCAACATGCAGCAAAGACCAACATGCAGCAAAGAAAAATGGAATAATTTAGGAAACTGGACTCTCTTCAAATGAGGAAAAAAAGAGTTACAACACACCCATTCCCCACATTTAGCCAGAGCCATAGAAATACACAAAAAATATTTTCGTACATGGTAATAAATGTTACATAGTTACATAGTTAAATTGGGTTGAAAAGAGACAAAGTCCATCAAGTTCAACCCCTCCAAATGAAAACCCAGCATCCATACACACACCCCTCCCTACTTTTAATTAAATTCTATATACCCATACCTATACTAACTATAGAGCTTAGTATCACAATAGCCTTTATTATATTATATTATATTATATTATATTATATTATATGTCTGTCCAAAAAATCATCCAAGCCATTCTTAAAGGCATTAACTGAATCAGCCATCACAACATCACCCGGCAGTGCATTCCCCAACCTCACTGTCCTGACTGTGAAGAACCCCCTACGTTGCTTCAAATGAAAGTTCTTTTCTTCTAGTCTAAAGGGGTGGCCTCTGGTACGGTGATCCACTTTATGGGTAAAAAGGTCCCCTGCTATTTGTCTATAATGTCCTCTAATGTACTTGTAAAGTGTAATTATGTCCCCTCACAAGCGCCTTTTTTCCAGGGAAAACAACCCCAACCTTGACAGTCTACCCTCATAATTTAAGTCTTCCATCCCCCTAACCAATTTAGTTGCACGTCTCTGCACTCTCTCCAGCTCATTTATATCCCTCTTAAGGACTGGAGTCCAAAACTGCACTGCATACTCCAGATGAGGCCTTACCAGGGACCTATAAAGAGGCATAATTATGTTTTCATCCCTTGAGTTTGTAGGGACCTATAGGATCTATTAGGCTCCTATAGAGTTAATCCCCTACCTTTGCTTAAGTTCTCTTTTCCTCTGTTATTGGGCCAAGCCCTTCTAACTGGTAAAGTGTAACATCTACACCTATTGGACAAAGAGTGTAATGACACTCCCCTGCCACACTGCTATATAGTGCTGTGTAGGGAGTGGCCTCTTCCTCTTTGGCTCCTGGTGTCTGTGCTGCTAGGTGTTTCCCATTGAGCCTGGGATCACCAAGGCCCCAGTAAGCCATTTACCCCAAAGGGACCTGTACCTTTGGTGCTTAAGTCGGGAACCAGGCAATCCCGTGAACGAGGATTAGCTATCATTAGGGCAGATCCTGTTATAGTCTCTCTAGGAGAGAGAGATAGCCAGATTTTAGTAGCATGAGCAGTTCTGTGCTCCAACAAGGAGAATAGCAGGGAGTAGCCTCCCAAAGGCTTTTAAGGTGCCTTTAGTGTAGGGAACTCAGTGATAGGGAACTCAGTTCGCAGAGCACTGCCTGACCCCTACTTGATCGATCCTGTTTCACTTTGGTTGCTGGTCTTTGGGAGTGAGATATTCTTCCTACTGTTTGACTTGAGGAGTGACATCTGTACATGCTGCATCATCATCAATGCTATTCTGTCTCCTCTGTGATATGCTAACTCCTACTACAGCTCCTGCGTGAGTAAACCTGTGGTCAATTGCTTTGCCATATTATTGTGCTAATAAACCATCACACTGTTTTCACTTTTTAAAGAACCTCCTGGCGTCCATTATTCTATCTTTTACACTTATATGCCTGTGGGTTGTAGTTTTACACCATCTTAAAGGGGAAGCTTCCATTTAGCGAAGGCTCCGCCCTGAGTGTAGTTTCACAGTGTAACCCATGCTCATACACTAGCTGGACACCCTTAACCCCTAATTGGCGGGATAGGCCAGAAAAGCGTTACAAGTTAATGCCATTTTTTATGCAAGACAGAACTTTATTTGCTTTAGTAGCCACAGAATGACACTGCCCAGAATTAGACAATGTGTTATGATTTGCTATGAAGTCCAGTATCTTATCCTTTATTAAACCTTTGAAAAGCTTTCCTACCATTGACATCAGACTAACAGGCCTATAGTTTTGAGGCTGAGAACGGGATCTTTTTTTGAATAGAGGCACCACATTAGCAATTCGCCAGTCTCTCTGCACTATGCCAGATCTCAATGAATCCTGAAAAATTAAGTAAAGAGGTTTGGCAATCACAGAGCTAAGCTCGCTGATTACCCTGGGATGAATACCATCTGGCCCCGGACCTTTGTTAATCTTAACATGTTCTAGTCTGTTTTGAATTTCATCATGTGTGAACCATGCATCATTAGTTGTATTACTAGAATTGGGACTATTAAGAAGGAAACCTTCACTTACTGCTTCCTCATTTGTGTAGACAGATGAAAAATAGGAGTTCAGAAACTACGCTTTTATTTTGTTTTCATCAACCAGCTGACCCCCCTCTGATAGTAAGGGTCCCACCCCTTCCTGCTTCATTTTTTTACTATTAATATATTTAAAAAATAATTCGAATTTTTTTACTGCATGCTGCAATATCCTTTTCTATATCAATTTTAGCTTCTTTGCATGATTTATTGGCCTCCTTGTACCTTATAAATGTTTCGGCTGTACCAGGTAACTTGAAAGCCTTAAAAGCACGTCTTTTCTTACCCACCTCAACACCAAGGCTTCTATTTAACCAAAAAGGTTTTGCTTTGCAACGACGTTCCTTGCTTACAAGCGGAATATACTGACAAATATATTTATTAAGCAGCATTTTAAAGACTTCCCATTTTTGTTCTGTGTTTAACCTTGTGAAAAGGATTTCCCACTTAATATGTTGCAGAGATGCCCTTATACTGTCAAAGTTTGCGCGTCTGAAATTTAGTGTTTTAGTTACTCCCTTATAGAATTGCTTCTGCAACAGAATCTCAAAGGAGACCCATGTTATGATCACTATTCCCTAAATGCTCACCCACACAAATGTTAGAGATGAGTTCAGTATTGTTAGTTATTACAAGGTCCAAAAGAGAATTATTCCTAGTAGGTTCTTGAACAAGCTAGAATAAAAAGTTGTCATTCAGCATATTTACAAACCTACTAGCTTTTTCTGTCTTAGCAACCCCATTACCCCAGTCAATGTGGCCACCTACTGGCAGCTGCTCTAAAAAAAACAAAAAAAAAAAAAAAAACACACACCCAAAAACTAAGGATGTGGCAAAGGTCAGAAACCTCAAGAGATAACGCATGTTTGTCAAATCCACATCCAAAACTCAAATCTCTGCCAAACGAAATAAGGATGTGCTAGACTCCCCAATAACTAAGGAAGAACTCCTGCTGGCCATTACAACCTCCAAAACAGGCAAAGCTCCTGGGCCAGATGGATTTATTATCTCATAACAAAGAGCTAGGAGATTGCATAATTCCATGTCTTTCTGAAGAGATTAACACCCATACAGGGTATGTAATAAATGGCTCTATGTTTGCCCAGGAGCAGTAACCCATAGCAACCAGTAAGATGTTTACTTTTAAACAGGTGACCAGAAAATGCTACCTGTTTATTGGTTGTTATAAATTTCTATGAGCTGCTATGAGCTTTTGGGCAAATGCCTTTTATAAACATAACCTCATAACTCTATACTTGGAAAAGATATCCCACATGAAGCCCTAGAAGCACATATCTCTAATACACAATCCAATTAACCCAGGCAGCTTTAGACCTATATCATTACTCAATACTGACAAAAGTTAGATACCATAGTGTTAACTTCCAGACTCATCCCAATACTATCGTAACGGATATTCCCTGAACAGGTTGGCTTAGTTGTGCATTAACAGTGAATTATCAGAACCCGTTAAATATCTAAAATGGCACCAATCAATGCTGCCCTTTCTTCCACACTAGAATCTCCTTACAAAACACTAGGAGAATTGTGCATCTTCCATTAACTAAGGGGTGAAACCATCACCCCAAATGAACTATCATAGATTCAGGCTTCCATTACAGATCCAACTGACCACTGGTGTCATTAATGTGCAAGCCTTTCTTGATTCTTGGCCACTCCCCTAGGGGTCCTGGCAATTGATGGCATCTGTCTACTGCTTGTATCTCCACGACTACTTTGGAACTAACCCTGACTGTCAGTTCTCTTCACTTGGAAAAATGTTTCCTTTCTTTTCATATCCTGCTCTTCTGCTCGAGTAGTTTTGGGGACTACCTTGGCTTCAATTACAAAATCCTTCTATTTATTTGTTGTCTTCTCAAATTTCTCATTCCTATTTTCTTCCTAATGCCAATCAGTGCATCTCCCTTGCTTCAGTCAACCTAACTGCCATGCCCTCGGTTTAACAAGAATTCACCGACGTATTCTGCAAGAAATCTGCCGAAAAGCAACCACCTCATCGTCCCTACGATTGCCCCATTGACCTGTTTCCTGGTACAATGCCTCCTCGTGGATGCACCTATCCCCTTTCTCCTTCTGAAACCAAGGCTATAAAGGAATATGTTCAGGAAAATTTTCAACGGGATTAATTTACCCTTCTCCTTTACCAGCTGGCGCAGGTTTTTTCTTTGTGGAGAAAAAAAGACAGCAGTTTACTCCCTTGTATTAACTATAGGGGGCTCAATAAAATCACATCTAAAAACCGTTATCCATTACCCCTCAATACCTGCTAATCCCTTCAGTCTGTGCAATGTGCCTGGCGTTTTTAAAGAGCTGGTCAATGACATATTTCGAGACTTTATATATATATATATATATATATATATATATATACACACACACATACACACACACACATACACACACATACATATACAGGTATGGGACCTGGCGTTTTTAAAGAGCTGGTCAATGACATATTTCGAGACTTATGTATATATATATATATATATATATATATATATATATATATATATATATATATATATATATATGTATAGTGGTATATTTGGATGACATCTTAATCTTTTCCAAGACTTTGGACATACACCGAAACCAAGTACGCAAGGTGCTTTCCCGCCTTAGGAAGAACTTTCTTGAAGTTTCTAAGATCCCAGGCGATGTTCAAGATGGATCCAACCAAGACTGCCACAATCCAGAGTTGGCCACATCCTACCAGTACTAAGACGATTCAGAGATTCCTTGGATTTACCAACTATTACAGACAATTCTTTAAAGGTTTTTCTTCCCACATTTCCCCTATTCTAGCTCGTAGGAAAGGGGGAAAACCTAATTGCTGGCAACCACAAGCTTTAAAGGCTCTTGACTTTCTGAAGAAATCCTTTGCTTCCACCCCAGTCCTCAAGACACCTGGATCCCCTCTTGCCTTTCTTCATTGAAGTGGATATCTCAGACATTGGAGCCGAGGCTATATTATCACAAAGGCAGACTTCAGACGTCTTCCACCCATGTGCCTACTTCTCTAGGAATTTTCTTCACCTGAGCAAAACTATGATTTTGACAACCGAGAGCTCCTAGCGGTCAAGTTAGCTTTGGACGAATGGAGACATTTATTGGAAGGTTCCACGTTACTGGTTATCATCTTCACTGACCATAAAAATCTTGAGTATATCCAAGCCCTTAAGCGACAATCCTCGTCAGGCCCGGAGGGCTCAATTTTCCCTCACTTTAACTTTATCACCTACCGCCCTGGTTCTCGGAACAAGAAGGCCGACGCTCTTTCAAGAAGTTTTTCCCCAGAAGATCATTACCTCGAAGACAGCAATCCTATTATTCTGCCTTCTAGAATCATTGCTTCTCTAGTTCCACAATTCGCTTCTCAGATCTTGTCAGCCCAATCCGATGCACCCTCCAACACTCCTGTAGGTAAGGCTTATGTTCCTCCGGAACTTCATCATCAGACTCATAGCTCCAAACAGGACAGTCACCCAGACGTGTGAAGAACAATTGATCTGTTTATTAACCTGGTCTGGTGGCCATCTCTATGGAAGGATGTCAAGGAATTTGTGGCCTCCTGTTCCATCTGTGCAGCCTCTAAGTCTAGCCATTCTCAACAAAGTGGTTTACTTCACCCATTACCGGTTCCTTTATGGTCTAATGAAGATGGCTTCATTCCTTATGGAAATTACCAACTGCTGTAGACCGCTCTTATTAATTTCACGTATTTTTCGTTTTCATGGATTTCCAGTGGAAATAGTTTCAGATAGAGGTACTCAATTTATTTCAAGATTTTGGCAGTCCTTATGCAAATCCCTGGGCATCTCATTGAAATTTTTTTCTGCCTACCATCTCCAATCTAATTGAGCAGTTGAACGTGTAAATCAGGCTCTTCTTCGTATCATAGATTTTTATAGATTTATAGATTTTTATTGAGCAATGGGGTATGAGTACAGAAAGAAAAAAAGGGAGGGGGATAGGGGGACAGCATTACAGTAATACATAGCACTGATTAAAAATTTTAAAAAATTTTAGACCTTTAGCTATACAACATTTGTAATGCTCCCTAGCTGCATTAAAATTTCAAAAATTTTTCCTAAGTGCCCATAAGTTGTTTATATGTAGAAAAGTCCCTGAACAGAAACCACCGTGTCATGTGTCTCTAAATTCCACATATTGTTTTCCTGTGTAGGATGATAATTCTTCAAATTTAGCTATTTCATTAACTTTATTTATCCACTCTTTCAGCTTGGGGGAAGTGGGTGATTTCCACAGTCTGCTTGCCCTAGTGTGGTGAAACGCGTTGCAGCATCCAGGTGGGGTCTCTCCTTGGTGTGGACTTTTATTATGTTATGCTTTTACAGTAATCTAAACTTCGAAAAAATCGTGAAATGTTATAAGCTGCCGGCTCTTTGTGATCCAATAGTTTGAGATTGTGAAGCAGCGGCAGATTGTGAAAAAGGAATTGGAGGTTGCGTTCTGCTATGGAGCACATGCACTAAAACAAACGGTGTATCATCTTGTATCATCGTGAAAAAAGACATCTGCTGAGAAGCAAATTCATGAAACAGGCTTGAGGCTGCTGAGAGTTCAAATCCGGCTGTGCCCTTGAGAAATTCTGGAACTTTGCATCTGGTGAGATTATTATTGTATTTGTTACTGATTTTACTATTATTTATTAATAAATTATGTATTGTGTTTCCTGGCCGGCCAGTGTTTTAGTGAATGTATATTAAATTGTATTTCTAAATTATCTCAACTCAACCATATGTCTCTCCTCTCTCAAGTTGTAAAGGATTTGAATCATTGGCAGTTACCTCACATTTCGTGGTTTGGCCGGCTTAGTCTGATAAAGATGAATGTTCTACCTCTACTGTTATATCAATTTCAGGCTATCCCGGTCCAACCCCCTACTCGCTTCTTTAATATTCTGCACTCATCGTTCACTAAGTTTATCTGGGCTAAGAAAAACCCTAGAATCAGTAGGAATATTTTGAGGATGCATAAATCTAATGGGGGCCTAGGCCTCCCTAACATAAGGGGCTATTTACGAGCTTCGGTTCTGAACAGAATTATTGAGTGGTTTCATTATAAAGATCAAAAAAAGTGGATTCAAATTGAACAATCACTACTCGACAGACCTATACAAGCTCTGGTGGCTACGTCCCGCTCTCAGACCTGACAAATACACATTGCCTAAAATATGCAGAGAAACCCTCTCACAGGCAGATTGTTTCCTGAAAACTGCTCCATATTTAATTTCCCGGATTGGTTTAATGACACCGATTATTGGTAACCCTGATTTCCCTCCGGGTATGACCAAGGGTTTATTCCTAGGTAGACGGTTTAATGACAATTTTATATGTGGACAGGTTGTGCATGATAAGCTACTGTTGCCATTTGAGACTGTTTGCCCTGATATTCCAGCAACTTTTTTATCTCATTTGAAATTTTCTCAATTGCAACACTGGCTACGAATTCCAGCGAATCGACAGATTATGAATACACCCTCTACTACTTTCGAAGATCTCTGTTTACAAACAGACCCTCCTAGGCACGGGATCTCTCTACTATATAAGTTGTCAGGCCCCAGAGAGGTGGCTATGCTTCCTAAATATACTGTTAGTTGGGAAAAGGAATTACTAACTACATTTAGTGATGAACAATGGAAATCGTGCTTCTTCCTTTCCCATAAATTCTCCATAGCGTGTAAACCTCAGGAAACTAATTATAAAATTGTCTCTAGATGGTATAGATGTCCTGAGCTTTTGCACAAAATGTACCCTAAGGTCTCCGCTCTTTGCTGGAGGTGTGAAACAGCATTAGGTTCCCCCGCTCACATTTGGTGGTCATGTTTGCTGTTAAAACCCTTCTGGGAAGGAGTGTTTAAAGTTAAAGTTTATAGTAACGGGTCTGGATATTCCAATGATTCCTTCAATAGGTATTCTGTCTATGCTACCAGGAAATATGTTTAAATATAAACGGTCGTTAATAGGTTTCTGTCTGAGTGCTGCGAGAACTATAATTCCCCATCACACTGGAAATCCAGAACGCCTCCTACAATACAGGAATGGTTCAAAGAAATGGGTGAGATTCAACGTATGGAGGAATTACTTAGTTATGTATATGAGAAACATGAGGTATATATTAAAACTTGGACAACTCGGGTTGTATTTTTGGAATCAGATCAGTTTAAACTTTTGCTCTCGGACTAGGAGCTTACCTGCTTTAGACGCGTGTCATATATTTTTTTTTTGATATATTTATGGTGGGACTTACTTGCATATCGTCAGAGTGAATTATAACGGCTGAGCGACTCTCTTTTTTGACTCTTCTTTTTCTTCTTTCTTTTCTGTTTCTGTCTTTTCTGGTCTTTTTTATTATGTTATCTATTTGAATTTCGTATCCCATTGTTATGCTTCTAAATTGTTTGTTTTTCAACAAGATATGAGTGTACTTTGAAAGCGAATGGCACCTAGGTTGCTGTAGCAGTTCCGAATCGCTATCCGATATGGGACTTACTTTATATCATGATAAATGTGACAGTGTAGTGTTATCTTGATTACTGTGATTTTTCGAGAACTGTACAACTCTATATCTTTGTTGTGATATTATTCTAACCCTGATACCTATGTTTATGATCTGTCTTAATATGCCTTTTTTTTCAATAAAAAGAGAATATATAAAAAAAAAAATTGTATTTCTAAATATATTGGTTTTTGCAATCCACCTTCTACTTATTTTTGTATTTGGGCATTTATCCCCAATAGGACCCTGGCGATTGAAGGTGTGTAGTATTGACCAGTATAATACCCTTCCCCCACCTGTCACAAGATTTCTAATTGTACTATGTACTGTATGAACTCCCCTTCATCTGTTAAATAGGCAATGCACCATTGTTTAGAAATTACTCAGAAGCAGTTCAGTACACTTAAATCTGTGTGCTGTTTATTCTCTAACATTATTCATAAATGCAGCAGTGGGGTAATTACCATTATAAACATGTTGAATGCTCTGATTTTAATACTGTGCTGTTTGTGAGTGCAGTATTTTGATTGGATTGGAACTAGTGGAGCATTTTCCTTCTAGCTTTCTCTGCAGTCAGAAAAAAAGTATAATCATTGTACTGTAGCTTAAAGGCCAGGCAGTCTTATCGTACTGTGCTGTGAGCATAGCCTGATAATAAGGTATTAATTGTTTGTGCTAGGAAGTCAGGGGTAAATAAACAGCCTGAGGAATCAATAAGCAGGGAGGTCAGAGATGGCCTTATTTACTGCTCCAGAAGCTGCTGCTGGCATTCAAATAATAGATATATGAAGTATTAAAGATGTATAATGTGCCCCATGAATTCCACACATAAATCTAGTCTATAATATTCATGTCTGCTAAGCCACTCTACAAGGGCTTCTATACCCTATTGTTTAATAAGGAAAATCCTTACTGCAGGGCAGGATTGGTTCCACAGCAGTATGATTTTTTTCCTTTACATAAAGTATGTCCTTTTTATATCATTTTTAAGAAATGTTATGGTAACCCTATGATGGGGGTAGATATCATTAGATTACACTGGGACAAACAACGTAATATTCACAAAGATAGATAAAAAGTAGAACAATAGTGATTTCTAGGATATGATGTATAGAAGAAAAGAGCCCAGTGCCTTGCTGCAAATCCTGTTGCTAAAATGCTAATGAACCTGATATTAAAGGAGAAGGAAAGGCTAAAACTAAGTAAACTTTTTCAGAAAGGTCTATATAAATCCACCAATAAATCCTCAAAGTAATGCTGCTCTGAGTCCTCATATACATGGGCTTCTCTATCAGACTTCCTTTTTTCAGAATAAACCTCCAGGGCTAGGGCTGGAGCATGCTCAGTTTGCTCCTCTCTTCCCTCCCTGCTGTAATCTGAGCCCAGAGCTATGTGTGAGCAGGGGAAGGCTTAGGCAGGAAATGATGTGACACCAAGCTTATATGGCTGCTGCTAGCCTAAACAAACAGAGAGAGCTTCTAGAGCTGTTTAATCAGGTATGGTAAAGCATTCTGCAGAATAAATATAGCCTTCTAGCTTGCACTATGATGGCTAATCTATTGGCAATAAACTGCTTCGGTAGCTTTCCTTCTATTTAAGAAGAATTTACTGTACTATTTTTTTCCACTGGAAAAATGTATTAGTATTCATTCCTGGGGGGGGGGGTAAGCCAGTGTGACTGCTAAGGGGTTTGTTATAGATATTAATTTACTTGTAGCCATTATTCTTATTACATACATCTTTACAGCTTTCTCAAGTTTTCAATAACAGCATTATATTTTTTTATTCCAAACTGTTTTTCAAGTAGATACTTATGATTATTTTGAGCAGTTACAGTATATGTGACATGAACGACTTCCCTTTAAGATACAGTATGTATGCATTACGCACTTTCTGCTTTGGAGCACTGGACTACTTCTGGGTAATTATGGTACTAATTGTACACTAGTTACACATCTACCGAGGAAACAAAGAAAAAAAAGCCTCCAGATGCTTGTGCCCAACTGCTAGAATTGTTTTGATGTAGCAAATCCTCTCATGTATGGATCAAATACCACCAAATGTAGATACAGATTTGCACAGCAACTCCTGCCTGCATCAAATTCAGGTAAGCCTTCAAAAGATCACTAAATGTTAACATAAAACAATTGCTGGAAACATTTAAAAATTCTGAAAATGTAATTATGTCAATGTCCAATCTGGACATAAACCAACAATTTTCTTTTTTAAAACAAAAAGCAATTGGAGTTAAGATATTTAGCTGCTAAGTTGTCAATGAATTCATATTTTTCATCTGTCTACACAAATGAGGAATCAGTAAGTGAAGGTTTCCTTCTTAACAGTCCCAATTCTAGTAATACAACTAATGATGCATGGTTCACACATGATGAAATTCAAAAGAGACTAGAACATGTTAAGATTAACAAAGGTCCAGGGCCAGATGGTATTCATCCCAGGGTAATTAGCGAGCTTAGCTCTGTGATTGCCAAACCTCTTTACTTAATTTTTCAGGATTCATTGAGATCTGGCATAGTGCCGAGAGACTGGCGAATTGCTAATGTGGTGCCTCTATTCAAAAAAGGATCCCGTTCTCAGCCTCAAAACTATAGGCCAGTTAGTCTGACGTCAGTGGTAGGAAAGCTTTTCGAAGGGTTAATAAAGGATAAGATACTGGACTTCATAGCAAATCATAATACTATGAGTTTGTGCCAGCATGGTTTTATGCGTAATAGATCTTGCCAGACTAACTTAATTTCTTTTTATGAGAATGTAAGTAGACACCTCGATTCTGGGATGGCAGTGGATGTGATTTACTTAGATTTTGCTAAAGCATTTGATACAGTGCCACACAAAAGGTTACTGGTTAAATTAAGGAATGTTGGCCTGGAACATAGTATTTGTACCTGGATAGAGAACTGGCTAAAAGATAGACTCCAAAGAGTGGTGGTAAATGGAACATTTTCTAATTGGACCAATGTTGTTAGTGGAGTACCGCAGGGCTCTGTACTAGGTCCCTTGCTTTTCAACTTGTTTATTAATGACCTGGAGGTGGGCATTGAAAGTACTGTTTCTATTTTTGCAGATGATACTAAATTGTGCAGAACTATAGGTTCCATGCAGGATGCTGCCACTTTGCAGAGTGATTTGTCTAAACTGGAAAACTGGGCAGCAAACTGGAAAATGAGGTTCAATGTTGATAAATGCAAGGTTATGCACTTTGGCAAAAATAATATAAATGCAAGTTATACACTAAATGGCAGTGTATTGGGAGTTTCCTTAAATGAGAAGGATCTAGGGGTCTTTGTAGATAACACGTTGTCTAATTCTGGGCAGTGTCATTCTGTGGCTACTAAAGCAAATAAAGTTCTGTCTTGCATAAAAAAGGGCATTAACTCAAGGGATGAAAACATAATTATGCCTCTTTATAGGTCCCTGGTAAGGCCTCATCTGGAGTATGCAGTGCAGTTTTGGAATCCAGTCCTTAAGAGGGATATAAATGAGCTGGAGAGAGTGCAGAGACGTGCAACTAAATTGGTTAGAGGGACGGAAGACTTAAATTATGAGGGTAGACTGTCAAGGTTGGGGTTGTTTTCTCTGGAAAAAAGGCGCTTGCGAGGGGACATGATTACACTTTACAAGTACATTAGAGGACATTATAGACAAATAGCAGGGGACCTTTTTACCCATAAAGTGGATCACCGTACCAGAGGCCACCCGTTTAGACTAGAAGAAAAGAACTTTCATTTGAAGCAACGTAGGGGGTTCTTCACAGTCAGGACAGTGAGGTTGTGGAATGTACTGCCGGGTGATGTTGTGATGGCTGATTCAGTTAATGCCTTTAAGAATGGCTTGGATGATTTTTTGGACAGACATAATATCAAAGGCTATTGTGATACTAAGCTCTATAGTTAGTATGGGTATATAGAATTTAATTAAAAGTAGAGGGGTGTATGTATGGATGCTGGGTTTTCATTTGGAGGGGTTGAACTTGATGGACTTTGTCTTTTTTCAACCCAATTTAACTATGTAACTATGTAATGTACCATAATTGTAGTCTTAATTGTAAAACCAACAAAAAAGCAAAAGAGGGGTAGTAAGAAAATGTGAGAGAATAGAAGCAAGAAGGGCAGGCTGTAAAATGGGCATGGTCTTGGTGCAGCAATTCAATAGACACATCCTAGGTTGCACCGTGGCATTCTAGTGACACGTTCGGCACCCTAAATCCAGAACCAGTGCTAAGCTCCCTAGTTTTGGCTCTTGCTTCTGTCTTTAACAGCCACCTTTCACCTCAGGAGGAGCCCTCTGCTAATTGGATGCCATGTCTTACTAAGAGAGGAGCAAAGCTAAAGGTTCTGGACCTAGCAAAAGGGCACAATCGTCTCCCCAAGGATACTGGATGGAAGAACACAACTTGGAATGGAATACAGGCCAGACAACACAGCATGGAACAGGCAGGCCGGGCCAGCACAAGCAGAGTTAGAATAGTCAGACCGGCCGGCAGAGTTCAAGGAATAGTCAGACAGGCTAGGATTAGGATTGGAGAAGATTAGACAGGAATCAGTAGGAATAAAACACCTAGGAACTAGCAAATAGAACCTAACAATAGGCAATGTCTAAAACACTGAAATCCCCTTAAATACTATTTGAATTTCGCGCAATTGTGTCATCATGCTGGCGCATAAACCCGGAAGCGTGTGGTCGCATGCACCATAGGGGGTCCCCGCCCAAAGTGTAAGCCACTAGACCACCAGGGTAAAGTATCTTTACATCTAGTTAGTTTTCTGTCATGAAGTATGAAAAGCTTGTCCATAGACCGCATATTCTCCCAAATCAGTCCTGGCAGCCTCTTAAACAAATGAGGCAGGCTAATTTATCAATCTTTCCAAAGCTCCAGAGTATGTGTGGCAATTACTTTTCAGGTGTAAAAACAAAAATAGCAGGCTCAGAAGGATACAATGGTATGTGCAAGAATTATGTTCACCACCAGCCCTAGAAGGAAAGCCTTAAGCCTTTAGGGTTTGACATGAGTAAGTTCTGCTGTGCAAGAACACATGGAAGAATGTCCCTGGACCTGCCATAGGCACACACCTATGGACAAAGGCCCATATAGTGAAAATGTGTAAGAAATGCTCTATGGATGGTGAGCTACTCTATGAGCGTATCATTGCTGCCAGTAATAGATGGTAACTATAAAGGGTAACAGTGTTTAAGAGTTTATCAATTTTGCTAAAGTATTTCCAGTGGCCTGATTATGAATTATCACTGGTGCGTTTATAGGTATCCAGCCTATACATGTCCATCACACATACTTGAGGGATTAAAGTTACAACACCATTTCTTACAGACCACCAATTATTCCATATCACAATCATTTTTTTTTTAATGAGTTAGAGATTATCTGACATCATAACTATTTTTTTTATGTGGAGACCTTTTAATATTCAAGGTACTGCTATGGGAAACATGTACTGTAGGTCCTGTATATGCTAAATTATATACAGCAGCAGAAAGCATTATTTTAAACATCTGATTTATTGCACACAACCCTACATTGATGATGTCTTCATTATTATTGATGGTACTCAGGAGAGTCTGTTGAACTGGCCAATTCCAATTCCCTTGAGAAGTCCTTACACTTTATTAACACTCACGCACAGTTCACTTTCTAGATGTAGAAATCCAGGCAATTTACTCATAACAGATCTATAAAAAATTATACATATAAGAATTGACTGACTACACTTTGAACATTTTCACCCTATTTATTTAATCGTTCATAACTAACTATGCAATACACAAGGGAAAAACATATATTGTGACTAATAAGATCAAATGTAAAGAATGAATTACTTGAAGATTGCTACACTTGTGAATCCTCTTTTGTGTTTTATAATTCATATTGAAATGCCCATGTGGAGAAACTACGGCATATCTAAACATAAATCTACTATGCACAAACAACTGACCACCTTTTGAGTTCCAACACACTTTCACACAGCATGACATTTTGTGGACTAATTAAAATGTAAATTATTGATTCAGTACAAACACTGAAGGAGGCAATAACGTTTTTAGATTACAAAAATAGGGAATGCAGTGGATTAATAAACTTGACAAGATTAGACACTGGGATTTAAACACAGATTATACCCTCCCTTTTAGTTCTGTCCACAAAAGATTTCTGTAAAGACAATACTATTTGTGAAATCTCTTTATTTTATGGATCTTTTTTTTTTAATTCAAGGTTTCTTTTATTTTTGAAAGTTGGGGGAAAGGAACGGGTGCGAGAGGGTAGGGTAGATATAAAGTATTTTTTTATCAACTGTATTTCTTAAATATTGCACTTCTTTCCTTTAAATGACACATCAACCCAAAAATAAAAAATGTGCCCAATAAAAGAAAACATAATTCTGAGCAACTTTCAAATGTGCATTGAAAATGTTCAGTGCTTTTAAAGTTAATTACTATTGAAAACGGAATTTGTTTAAAGGAGAAGGAAATTCGTTTACCACTTGGGGGTGCCAAATATTAGGCGCCCCAAGTGAATGTATTTATTTACCTGAAACCCCGGGCCAGTGCTCCTATCAGCAGAAAACTGCACCAGCCAGGGGTTATACCAGCGAGCACCACGGAACACTTCTCTTCCAGCTTCTTCTTTCTTCAAATTTCCCAGGGCAGACACATGCGTAGTAGAATGAAAAAGACAACTTTTTAGTGGTGACCAATAAAAGGGCAACCATGTTTGGGCGTTTTAACCTTGAAAGCAGCAGGTAAGTTGCTGTGTAAAATGTATAATGAAGCAATAGAAGTCCCTGTGTAAAATGTATAATGAAGCATAAGAATTCTTAACGAATCAGATGAAAATTGAGCGTAGGACTGGTCAGATATGGGATGACTTTGATGTAGTTGGCCAGTGTCACGACTGGCTCCCAAAATCCAGAACAGGTGCTAGGCTCCCTGGTATCGGCTCCGCTTCTGCCTGTAACAGCCACATTTCACTTCGAGAGGAGCCCTCCGCTAATTGGATGTCGCCAGGTCTTAATGAGAGAGGAGCCAAGCAAAAGTTCTGGATGAGCAAAGGGGCACAGTCGTCACAGTTCTTTGGAATAGACAAAGTATAGTCAGGCGGGCCTAGGGTCGGTAAGGGCAGAGTTCAAGCAAGGTCAGACAGGCAGGGTTGGTGCAGGCAAAGTTCAAGCAAGGTCAGACAAGGGTCAATACCGGTAGAATCATCAGGCAGGCAGGAGTCAGGATAGTCAGGCAGTCAAGGGTCAATATTGGCAGAGTTCAGAGTAATCAGACAGGGATCAAAACCAGGACTCAAACACAGAACAAACACACCCAGGATACTAGCAAGTAGAAACGGGCAATGAGTTTGATCAAGCAGCTCCTTTAATTATTTGAATTTAAATATTTGAATTTTTGCACCACTCTGTGTGATGACGTCATGCGGCTGATTTATAAAGAGATCAGCCACGTGCGCCATAGCAACTCGGCCCTTGAGGAGAGAGGACGAGGACTGCGGGCATCCCTGCCGGGCCCTAGTCCCGACTAGACCACCAGGGCGAGTCGCTGCATTACTCCCCCTCTAGAGGGGGCCACCGGACTCCTAGGCTTATCCAGAAACCTGCAATGAAATTGCTATTTAAGCCTATCAGCACAGAGGCAGGAGTCCAAGATCTCTCCTCTGGATCATACCCTTTCCAGTGCACTAGGTACTGTAATTTACCTCTGACAAACTGAGAAGCAGCCAATTTCTCAACCAAAAATTCAGGTTGTCCCTCAACCATTACTGGAGGAGGAGGAGGAGGAGGAGGAGGAGGAGACGAGAAACGTGAAATGCGTAAGCAATTTTTTAATTATTAGGGAGTTTAAGACAGTAGAAGGATTGATTATTGCAAGAATAGGATATGGACCATAAAACCTAGGACCCAACTTAAACAAAGGAACTGGAGTTTTAGGGGTTTTTGTGGAAAGCCAAACCAGATCCCCAATCTGATATTTTGGCACTTTCATTAGGAATCTTATCAGCTGCCCCTTTTTTTGCTAGGAAGTGGCCTTGGTATTAGAATCCTGTACCCCCTTGCCAGATTTTAGAAAAATTACTCCCTTACCTCAGGAACAGGTTGATAGGCGACCACAATATTATTTCAGATGTAAACCATATACAATGAAAAATGGAGACTGACCAGTAGATGCAGGAGAAAAATTATTATATGCAAATTCTGCCCACGGAAGCATGTCAGCCCACAGGGATCGATTATCAGACACATAACATCTCAAAAACTGTTCTAGAGACTGATTTACTCTTCTTACTCTGATTTACCGTCTGACCATTGGTCTGGGGATGATATGCTGAAGAGAGAGATCGGTTAACTGCCCCTACACCCTTCTGAGGCATCTACCTCCACAATAAAGGGCAGGGTTGTGTCAGGATGACAAAGGATAGGGGCAGACACAAATTCCTTTTTTAAGAACTCGAAAGTTTGGATAGCCTCAGGAGTCCACATACTGGGATCTACACCCTTTTCAGTCAGATCCGTAATTGGGGAGACAATGATAGAAAATTTCTTAATGAGCTGTCCATAGTAGTTTGCAAAATCCAAAAATCTCTGAATTGCACGTAATGAGAGGTTGAGCCCAATTTAATACTGCCTTTACTTTCCCGAGATCCATCTCCAACCCCTTACCAGAAATGATGAACACCAAAAATTGTACCGAAGGGACTTCAGATACATTTCTCTAGTTTAGCAAACAGGTTGTTTTCCCTTAATTTGCATAGGACCTCATGCACATGTTGACAATGGTCACCCAGATTAGAGGAGAAAATCTAAATATCATTAACAAATTCTTGAAAAACTGCAGGGGCACTGCATAGGCCGAACGGCAAAACTAAATATTCATAATGGCCATCCCTGGTATTAAAGGCAGATTTCCACTCAGTCCCTTCCCTAATACAAATGAGGTTATACACACTTCTAAGATAAAGTTTAGTGTAGATTGTGGCATCTTTAACTTGATCAAATAACTCATACTAACTTCGTGGACTGTTCTTTAGGCAGAGAGAGAGGATATGTTCTCCCTCTAGGGGGAGTAGACCCTGGGACTAAGTCAATAGGGCAGTCGTACTGCATATGCGGAGGTAGCATTCCATTGGCTTTTTTAGAAAACACATTGGAAAAATCGGCATAAGGGGAAGGCAAACCCTCCAAAGAAGTAACTGTAACCACCTGAGGGGAATTTAAACAGGAACCTATATATTTAGATTCCCACCGAATAACCTCCCCAGATACTCAATCTATGTTTGAGTTGTGAGTTTGTAACCAGGGTAACCCCAGAATTAAAAGAGAAGAGATAGAACGGTGAAAAGATATTTCCTCGAAATGTACAGTATATTGTTTGTACACATAGAGACAGACATAGGCTTTTGGGTAACCAGCCCAGAACCAAGTGGGCTTTTATCAGTTGCTAGGATTCTGACAGAAGGTGTAAGAGAAATAAGGGAAATATTATGAGTTACTGCGAAGGCAGCATCCAAAAAGTTCCCTGCAGCCCCAGAATCCTTAAAAGCAGAGACTTTTACAGAACCCCCTGACCAGGATAAGAAAACAGGCAAAATCCTAGAGGTAAATTGGGGAGAGGAAACTTCCCTACCCAAATGGAGCTCCCCTTCTCCATTAAGGCTTTAAAGTTTCCCAGCCTCTTAGGACACAAGTTGAGGAAATTACCCTTATACCTTGCGATCCACTTAGAGCCTTTTCCTCAGGAGACAGATGAGTGACCCCATATGCATGGGTTCTTCCTGAGGAATAGGCAACGTGGGAATGGGTGCTTTTACAGCACTACATGATTCAAATGAATATGTACCTCTTTCAGCCCGCCTCTCCTATCTCCTATCAATTTGGATGGCCAACTTCATAAGGTCATCCAGAGTGGTCGGAGGAGGATAATTAACCAAACTGTCCTTGACAGCATCATTAATCCCCACCCGAAATTGGCTACGAAGAGCAATGTCATTCCACCCTGTCTCAACAGACCAGAAGGGAATTCCGTAAAGTACTCCTCTATTACCCTTTTCCCTTGGTAGAGTTTATGGATGGCAGTATCAGCAGAGGTAGCACGATCTGGGTCATCATACAATATTAAAATACAGATTAATGGAGCGCACTCCAAACACAACTACAAAGGAGTATATTATATTACTTGGTTTGGTGATCAGAGGAGATACAGAAAGCGGAGTATATAACGTCGCACAATCCTACATTACCCCTGCGCACACCATGCTGTACACTGGCTGACATATTACGCTTGTCGACTAAGGGGCATTTCCTCACAACCCCCAATCCTCGCCTACCTTTACTCAGTCTCTTCGGAAGACCACTGCATCAGTGCCAACCTATCCTTGATGTACTCCCTGACTACTATTTAGCCAGTATAGGGAAACGGGTGTTGTAAGATCGATAAGGGAACAGTCTGAGGTAACACTCACACTGTCACCCCCCTTTATACATAATCGAGATCCGATTTCCACCCTTGTTTTTTAATTGTTTTTAGTGTTTTTAATAATTAATTCCCTTTCAATTAATGAATTTTAGTAGATGAAATAAAAGTTACTTTTTATGAGTCTCTTTAATCAGTCCAAGCCGCAGGCTCAAGTACATTCCCATGTTCACAATCAAGCACCATGCACTTTAAATATTAAGTCACTATGAATTTTCTAAAAAATGCACTTTATTTGATTTTGTTTTGACAATCACAGAAGATAAGAATGGATTGATCACAATGCGAACACTATAATTTATTTATTTATTTAAATTCCAAGTTGATCGTCTTAAGCAGGTACACATATCGTTCAACACAGGGGTAATGTAGGATTGTGCGACGTTATATACTCCGCTTTCTGTCTCTCCTCTGAGCACCAAACCAAGTATTTTATATAGGAGTGGTCAGCACATCCATGCCCAGTTGATTCTGACTCTCGGTTTAAGGGCAACCCTAAGGAAAAACAACAGGTTAGAAGGTGCGGCTACCAACTATAATATTTCTCAGTATATTATATTACCACTCCTCTTAAATGTAATGTAAGTGAGTTTCAATTAGCCCAAAGGGTACACCCACAGTACGTATTCCAATATTGGTAATCAGTCAGGCAGGGATCAAAACCAGTAATCAAACGCAGAAAAAACACACCCAGGACACAAGCAAATAGAACCTAACAACAGGCAATGAGTTTGAGCAAGCAGCCCCTTTAAATATTTGAATTCCGCGCAACTCTGCAGAAGAAAATGGCCACATGCGCTATAGCAACTCAATGCTTGAGGCGAGAGGACTAGGGCTGCGTCCCCACCGGGCCCTAGTCCCCACTAGACCACCAGGGTGAGTCGTTACAGCCAGCTCAAATAAATTGCAATATATGGACAAACATTCCCTGTTTTGTTTAAAGCATTTTTTAGTAGCTGTATGTGTTGGAACACAACAGACAGAGATTGTTCCAGTGCATGTTACTTAATGCAGGGAGGGTCTATTGTTGCTTAGCAATGTGATCTCGTGTTTGACCTGTAACTGTGTCTTTCTTCTTCCTGTGTATGCGCTCTGTGAAAAGTTCCTGTTGCAGACATGTTATGCTGAAGTTTATGCCGAGTTCTATAAAGCAACCAAGTTACTGTTCACACAGAAGTTTATTAATTAAAAGCACTTTATATTTATGAATAGGGATGTAGCGAACTGCCGTTTATGTGTTCGCGAACGCCGTTCGCGAACACCGGCAAAAATGCGAACAGTTCGCGAACAGTTCGCGAACTTCGAACATCCGCAAAATCGTTCGATTCGAACGATCGAAGGATTTTAATCGTTCGATCGAAGGATTTTCGTTCGAATCGAACGATCGAAGCCATTCGATCGAATGATTTCATTCGATCGAATGGCTTCGATCGTTCGATTCGAACGAAAATCCTTCGATTTTAGCGGTCGAAGGAATCGAATGGTCGAATGGTCGAACGATTTTTGTTCGAATCGAACGCGAACTCGTATTGGCGAACGTCGCGCGACGTTCGTGAACATTCGGCGGACGCGAACAGTCGAAGTTCGCGCGAACTAGTTCGCCGGCGAACAGTTCGCTACATCCCTATTTATGAATGAATTCATTAAAAAAATAATTACATGAATGATTCACCAACCATCAACTTTCCCCCACCTTGAATTATTTCACTTCTCCTTTTTATTACATTACAATCATGGTATATGGATGGTGCGACACAATATAACTCTTCGTGTAGTTCTTCTGTATAGAAATACCAACAAAACATTTTTTTTATTACAATATTATAAAAAGCAGTTACAGAAGTCAGATACAGCAGTGCAGAGAAGAAAAAGGCAGTCAGACAGCGAGAGGCACAAACACAGCTAATCCATTGAGACTGGATATGGGGAAACTGTATCAGGAGACAAAGACAGTGAATGGAAGAAAAGGGGACATAAGAATAAAATAATTTAAATTAATGAGATTTAAATAGCGAATTAACGTTCGTTATGAAGCATTAAATTTGTACTTACTTTTCTCTATAGTCAGGCGAATACTTCTTTATTGTTCTTCCTCCCTCAGTTTCAGGTCTGACCAGCACTTCTTCAGTTGGTCTTTTGATAGCTGCAACCCCAAATTTTTGGTGTAGACCTTCAAAAACCTTGGTTAGAACGCGATCTTTGGCATGCTGGTATACAGCTTTTCTGGCATCATAATCCCACTTCTCCAGGACCTGCACCATATACACCAATTCTGCACAGGTCATTGCTGTAGACCGTTATGGAGGTCGCTGAGGAAACTGGTGCCAGAAACAGAGCATTGTTATGCAGAAGGGATGTCAAACAGAAGTGACTTAGTATCACGCGTGAACTGTTTTGAGTGTTGAGAGATTGTTTTGTGACCGTTTGTGTTCCCTTCAAATATGTGCACTCATATGCAGTGCGGTTTTAATCTGTATCTTTTTATATTAGTAGCACAGGGTTTTGTTGTGTAAAAATATAATTCGGACGAATGTTCACTTGTCTATTTATGACTGCTATGTGAAGGCTGTAGTAGGCCTTGCTTGAAATTACAAATGTCTCTGTCCTTGCAAAACTTGCCTCCATAGCAGACATTTCAAAATGGCCCACTACTTTGAGCTACAATGTGCTGCTCCATCCATTAACCCAGTGATTGTCAATTTGATGACTCTTTTGTGTGGTCTGTGTGTATACATGTCATTTTGTGTTTACACACTTTCAACTTGAATATGCTTCTGTAACTATTTTTTTCTAAAATATATTTTTGTACTTCCTTGATGGCAGAACAATTCATGAATACAGAATTGTTAAGAGAATTCATGGATGCTCATCATGCTTTGCCTTGTTTGTGGAGGGGAAAGGAGTGGATTATTTCAGCAGACAAAAAAGAAGGGATGCTTATCAAATTTTGGTAAAACTATGTAAGAGGAGAAATCCTTTAGCAAATGTAGATTATGTTACATAATATATCAAACACCAGGACTGTATGTAAAAAGGAGTTCAGAAAAGTGCAGTCTTCGCAAAAATCTGGCACCTCTACAGATGATATACACCCTGAGATTATGGTACTACGAACTCCTTTCATTTACAGTGGCCACAAAATTCTATATCCAATTTTGGGGATTAGTTTCAAAATATCATAGATTCTGCATGTGGCACAACACAAGAGGATGGCAATTGTGAGGAGGACATTCATGTAGCACAGGTAAATATGCACAGAGACACTGTAAAAGTTAACATGTTCATCTCCCTTTGTATATTGACTTTTAGAACCATATTACAATATTTGCCTACAGAGTTTACACTCTGACACCATCATTAGGCAAAGCCAAGAGGAACTAGTACAACCCTCAGAACCAACTCAGAAGGCAGTACAGTAAAAAATCCAAAAATGAAAACCAGCAGGAGGATGTTAAAAATAAGCTTTTAAATGATGCATCAGCTATACTAGCAAAGCCTGATATTTCCATTTTTTTAAAAAAGCAACGGTCTTGTGCGCACAATCGTTCATTCGTTCGTATATCACTGTACTATACATCAGTTTCGGGGTAAACGTTTTCCTACGTTACTACTGTTTTCAGGGCATAACTTTTGTACAATTGTTGTCTTTGAGTTTATGGGCACAAAATCATC
This sequence comes from Xenopus petersii, assembly GCA_038501925.1. Classification (NCBI taxonomy): domain Eukaryota; kingdom Metazoa; phylum Chordata; class Amphibia; order Anura; family Pipidae; genus Xenopus; species Xenopus petersii. The sequence goes on from CM076684.1 coordinate 67,854,497, forward strand.
CCAATTGTTAGTTTTCGGACTTTAATCCTACAATTTAAATCTTACTGTGTAGGTGATATTGTTGCATTTAAAAGTACGATCAATATCCGGATATTTGTCAGATGAAGACTAAAATCTGAACAGGTATGGCCAGCATTAGGCCCTGGGCACACAGAGTGTTGGCTCTGCTCTCTGTCTGCCAGAGTACAGGTACTTCTGCCCGAGTACAGGTACATGAAGCTAAGTGGAGTTTGGACTGAAAATGCCCGTTTGTGTGTTTTACAGTCCGATCTCTGCTCCATTCCGCTCTGTGTACATGCACTCAGCTGAAAGCTGTCAATGCAGCTAGCTGCAAAAGAGGGTTGATCTGCTTCACTCCACCTTCCTACAAAACACAGGTGGAGATGGGTGGAGCCAGTGCTCTGTGTGGCCAGGGCTTTAGAGTTCACCCTAAATTTTAACCTCTAGGCCAATTCCTCCTCTGAGTGATCAGCCTGTGATGCGGGATCTCATGCAAGAGACCCTGGTTATTCATAGAGGTAGCGTAAAGGAGTGAGATGACTCGGGTACCTGTCCTACAATGGCAACATTTTGTGGTATAGGGTCAGGTGTGGGTTAAGGTTTTGCAGGTTAGGGTTTTTCCTGCCTACACATCATCACCAGTTAGCATCATATGGCAGCATAGACCCTCAATCAGTCTTGCATTATCGGCTTTTCTTTACAGCACAGTAGCCTAGAGCACGCTGTGCCTCTAATACTCACAAGTAGATGGGGAGCTGCTACACAGACACCTCTTCTAAAAGAATTAACCATAACAATTGCATAACCAAGCAATGTACTGCCAGTGCTCTAAATGTACTGCCAGTGCTCTAAATGCTCTGCCTTGTAAGAGAAATGTGTACTTTGTTTTGCTCAAACACCTTTCACATTATATTTACACCATTTTCTGTATTGTATATCAAATATAAAAATATGTAGTTGGATTTATGGCTTAGCCCGAAGAAATTATTGTGTTCAACTCAGAACAGTCATCTCCATTCTTCCAAATATCCGCTATAATATGTCGATTGACATAAAATACTTTCTAACAGCCAGGAAAGTGTTAATAAAAAGAAAATGGGATTGACCTGCTTGGGATCCTTCTAGATTCACTAGTTCAGCAGTAAATCTGCCCTATATGTTACAAAGCACAATGTGAGACATCAAAAAGTGAAACTTGTAAACAAGTTAAATAAAGTGGTCTCTGGTTATACATATACATTGTATTTATATTTTGATTCACAGTTCAATCTGAGGTCTTTTGGAAAGACAAAATGAATGGTGAGAAAAAAAATATATTATTTTGCTTTTAAAGATGTCATTTTCTCCTGTAAAAGGTTTTCTCCTTCTAATCAGATATTGTTTGCAATTCCTTACAGACCAGAGGTTAAACCCTGGTTAATGAATGTGCCCATGTGTGCAGGGACGTGTGGGTCTGATTCCCTAACAGTACAGAGCAGATATGAATCAGCAATTAGCAATTAACATATTATCAGAGGACAGGAACGGAGAGACTTATTGGTTGAGCCATGACAAGTCAAGACCAGTATGGTTCAGCATTTCTGAGTGATGTGTTTCCCTGCAGTGCTGAGCTCTAGAGACTTCACTCTGTTTATCACTAAATGTCATGCTGCCCAGAAAAAAAGACTTGATAGTAGCGAGAAAGCACTGGTTTGCTATATTTTGCCCTTCAAAAAGATTCAAACACACACAAATAGCAAAAATATGCAAACATATTAGACAATGATGTAAAATTAAAAGGGCAGATAAAACATAAATGTAGACACCAGGGATCTTCCAAACAGTAGATGCACAGATGAACTACCAAAATATGTGGCATGTACACCCCAAAATAAAAATAGTGTATGTGAATTTTCAGGGCTGATAGCTCAGCCATTGCAAGAAATCTGGAAAAAGACCAAGCAAGCCCTAGTAAACCATATATTTGTGGTATGCACATTTTAACAAATTTAAAATGGATACCTTTATTTTAGACTACCAAACTGAAAAGCCTTGCTAAAGTTAGCAATTTTATTCAGTATTTATATTCACCACAAATACACAAGCAAGTGCTGTCACAAGGGCCCAGACTAGGGGTAGGTGACAAAAGAGCAACATACAGTACCTTGTGCCCCCCACCATTACATCCTAAGTACATGCCTCTCCTACAAACTCCTAGCGTCTGGCCCTGTACTGCTTTTGCCAACAGTTTAATCGGGGGCACCACTGGACCCAGAGTTTAATAAAGGGTTGCTATCTGTTCGGCGATCAGTGATTGCTGTGTCATTTACTTTAGAGTCTTGCCCAGATTTCCAAATTAGAAAAACTGAACTGTCTGGATAGTCCAGTTTTCCTAAGACTCTGATGTAAATGACGCATCAAATAAACTGATCACCACATCATAGCCCTGCCCCCTGACATAAACCCACTCCTAAATGTTGCATTCCCAATACCCACCCAGATTTAGCAGTTTAGAAAGGTGCTAACCCTTATTTAATACCCAATAGGCACAAGCATGGCATGTATATTGCACACAACATTTCTATAGGGCAAAAGTAACACTGCACAATACAGAAAAAAAAAAAAAACACCACTTAATACCAATTAAAGCAATTACATTTTTAAACAATACACACATTATGCAGTGAGATAGACAGTCAAAATTGGTTTGGACAGAAAACAGGGCTAATCAATCAACTTGAACTGAAATGGAATTGATGATGCAATAAAATCACTGAAATGAAATACAAATAATTATATTATGCGGTTAGTACTCAATCAACATTATATGTATGAGTATGTTTGTCAAAATGCAAGCTATGTCCAAGTGTGCTGTGACTGTCAAACCTCAGTTTTACATTCCTACATTTTACCAGATTGGTGATATCACCATTGTCCTGGTTTTCCTAAAAATACATATTAACCATTAGCATATCCTCACTTGGATCCTCTGTAAATAGTAAATTCCAGTTGGCTTGCACCTCCTATGTCCAGCCAGAAATCACTTAGTGTTCTGCATCTGACTTTCAGAGTAGGCTTGCAACTATTAGTGTAACATTAATGCTGTACTTAAACCTTGTCATTAACACTGTAAAGTATTGTATTTTGAAGAAAAACTCTCTCATCCTTTGAGTTCTTGAAAATTAAAGTGTGTTGTTAACCTTGAAGTTAACTGTTAGGTTATGATGTGGAGAGTGATATTGCAATTGGTTTTCATCTGTTATTATTTATGTTTTTTGAGTGATTTCGTTTTTTTTTATTCAGCAGCTTTCTACTTTGCAATTTCAGCAGTTTGGTTGCTAGGGTTCAAATTAATCT